>JABFEB020000035.1:21250285-21261971 GCA_019775895.2 Stomatorhinus ivindoensis | reverse complement strand
CACACAAGGCAGGGAATAACCCAGGACGGGGCACCAACCCATCACAGGGCACACTCACACACCAGTCACTCACACACCAGTCACACACCTACAGGCAATTTGGTGGCACAGATTAACCATGGGGGGGGGGGGGGGGCTGGAGTACCCAGAGGAAACCCCACAAGAACATGGGGAGAACATGTAAACCCCCCACACACAGGGCCATGGGAGAGACTCGAATCCTGGTCTCAGAGGTGTGAGGTAACAGTGCTGACCACCACACCACCATGCCTCCCCCAACCCAGAATCCTTTGCTAAAACATACTGACATGTATCCAGTGCTGGACTAGTGAGTCACGGCAGGCTTCAGAAGTGTCCCCAGAGTCACCGAGGGGTCGCCCGCGGACGGCACGTACCACGTGTGGCCCCCAGGGGTCGCTGAAGAGTCGCATCTTCTGTGGGCTCTCTGATGACCCTGGCTCGTAAGAGGCCGACTCTGCCTCCATGCTCTCGAGATGAAAGGCAGTCTGGGAATGGCTTCAGACAGCTGTAAGCGCACGAGGACACAAGCAGAGCGCAAAAACAGACCCATAACACAGGAGCTTTTTTATTCATTATTTCCCGTACTTATTAGTTGGAACCGTGTTTCTAGCTATGGGAAACGTAAAATGCTAAAATGGTCTGCGCTGAGGACTCAGAGTGCCGACCCGGGCCCCGAGGCCCCTGAAAGTGGCTCTCATGCCGTGGCTGAGTACTAATGGACTCGCCGACTCACTTTCCTGATTTTAATTCGGGTTCAGCCCGGAAACTTCAGCGCTGTACAGGTTCTTGTCTTGAGAATGTGGCAGAAAATGCATGGATTTTGTTCCATTTATTCTTTTTTTAAAATCTTTTCTTATTTGTTCAAGGAAGGGACGGCTACTGGTTTTTGTGCCATCGTTGCTGGACTTCTTGCCGGGAGAAACGTGGCAATATATCCAATACCGATGTCAGTATAGCACTGATAGGCTTGTGCCTGTGACCCGAGTGACAGTCCCCCAGCCTAATCACAGCGGGGACTAAAGTATGAAAGGCAAAGCAGACACCTACAGGTGTTCGTTAGGAAAGGAACGACGGGTATGTGCCAGTTTAATTAAAGAAAATAATCATCCTACACCCGGTTTCTTTTCAAGCCAAACACCTGCATGGGGGGGGTTAATCAACAGCGGCTCCACCCACTTCCTCCCAATGACAGCAGCCATAATTTATTTAAAGAACAGTTTCAATGAAAAGATTGAAATATTGAAGTTGAATCTGAAGTTTAATGTCTGTCTAAGGGCAATCCTGTACCGCACAGGCAGCCAGCCCTTAGCAAACTTCACTCAGCCAGATTTATTCCATGGGAGGAACTAAACGGATCATGTCCCACAAACCATCCATCTGTATGCGGAGGTGGTGAGTTCAGGTCCAGAAAGCAAAAATCCAGACCGAGGTTTTGCTTCAACCAGCCACTTGAGTCCTCTGTGACTGCAGTTCTGTATACTCAACTGGTTGGTTGAAACAATTTTAGTCTGGATTTTTACTTTCTGGTCCTCTGCCTATATGGTGGAGGTGAGTGGCTCGGTCTCTGTGCCTGTGGTCAGAAGATCAGCGTCAGTTGAACAGTCACATATCCATGGGCCCTTGAGTAAGGCCCCTAGCCCTCAGCTCCAGGGGTGCAGCAGGTTGACTGACTGTGTGTGACCCCCACCCTAAGCAATGAAGAGCAAGACGGGACAGGGAAAGAAAAGGATTCCAATGTACCTGTACTTGTGCACAGGGTAAACAAAGGATTTATCATTTTATACTAAATTTAATACCAACAACATCTGCCTTCCTTCCAAATACTGTATCATCATGTCATTGTCATGGAAAGGCATCAGGCCGTGTCGCCACACACTAATCAAACTGGCAGAAATCTGTGATACACAAACAGAATTTCAAATGTTTCAGCCACTTGAAACCACTTTATGGAAGAATGATACCAGAACATGCATGTGCAGCTTACAGTCTGCCATCACACTGCCTATAACCTTTATATTTACCAAACTAAGTGCTGAAAGGTACTTCAGAAGAGGTCCTCGTGGTTTGTGAAGCTGCCACCTTCAGTTCCAAGTCCCATCTCAACACTTGGTTCGCAGCACTCTGTTGACCCTCTCGGAAGCTCGATTCTCTGGTACGTCCATCTGTGTTTTATAACCACTTATCCTGGATGTAGGGCCACCCTGTACAGAATGCTGCCAATCACGGGGCAGACACAATGGGCATTTAACAGTCATTGGGTCATTGAGCTGCATGTTTTTGGGCTGGTGGAGGAAATCGGAGCTGGGATGGAAGACCCAAATCAAATTCAAACCCCAATTCCAAAAGCATTCTACCCACCAAACCAGCTGTGCAGTGCAGTACAGGTTTGTTAAAACCACTATTATAAATCCACTTTTCCTTTCAAACACCAAACTTTCTCTGGTATGAATAATACGGCACATGTGCAGAATTAGTAGTTCATGTAGAGAATTTGTTGCTCACACATGAAAAGGCTCTTTAATGTCCCCAGCTTTCGTCCATCAAAAAGTCATGAGTCACAGTGTCTCCATTGGCGCCAATGTGGTGGGCAAATGATAATGGTTTGTTTTTGACTAATAACTGGGAATAAAGAGAATTTTTAAATACGGGGGAAAGCAGATGTGGGTCTGTGCTCAGCATTTGATGGTATTAATCATGAAAGTGATTTCAAATTACAATGCGCTCTGCCAGAAGTGTCACTAAAGAAGCTGACGGCTCTAATTGTTTGCGGGATTTTTCCAATCACAATGTTTTTTTGTATTTATTTTCCCGGGATTATGGATGTTTCTCCTGATTAATGCAGCAGGGGAAAACGGATGATGGCGTCTGTGATGGAGACCGGGAGCCGGTCGCAGGGCTGTTTATTTACACAGCGTCTCTGTTTTGACCATTTGTTTTTATTCCGGCAAGCAAAACTCTCATTCCTGTCACGACCAGGAGATGTGGCCTTTCCTTTTCAGCGACCGAGGACCCAAGAATAGCAGGAATGATTGAGGGAAAGACGCAGGGGGAGAACTGGAGCATTTAATGACCCAGCAACACATCGGTAATTGGTAACATATTGGAACAATGTAGTGCAGCGTGTCTATTGGAGTTGACAAACAAGCACACAGTGGCACTATTTCTGACCACAGTGGACCTACCGTCACTAAAACGCTACCTGCTTAGCTATGAGCAACAATTAGCGGCTTCAAACCTACGGAAGCTCAGCTGTACTGAATCTCGTCGCCCCTGTATCTGTTAGAGGTGTGGAGCTGGGGTGAACGAAGCCCGTCCCCCTAATGGTGAAATCATGCCAAACACGGTCATGGTGAGAGACAGGGGTGTGCACTGAGAACGGACGAGGTCACCACACGCCCGGGGAGGATGCTTGGATGTGCTTCCTGTTCCCCTTCCTGTTTCCCTTCCTGTGCCCCTTCCTGTGCCCCTTCCTGTTCCCCTTCCTGTTCCCCTTCCTGTGCCCCTTCCTGTTCCCCTTCCGGTTCCCCTTCCTGTGCCCCTTCAGAGTCAATGCAGAGGCTGCCGGTTGGTCTCCTGGAACTAAAGACCTGGAATCTGATGACGACTTAGCAGGTAAGACATTTATAGAACAGTCCATCTACACTGATGAACATGCTATCAAATCTCCAAATAATCATAATGTACAACAACACAACACAAGGCTCCATCTAAATACGTTTACACCTTATTAACAGTGGACCCCACCCTTCAAAGAATGTGATGCAGGTCTTGTTAGCTTGAATGGAAGATACTTTATTGGCCCTCTGATATCCAAAACATAATCAGGAACCCAGAAAATATAGCATGACGACTCTGCGTACTTGTATTGCATTAGCAAAGCCCACACTCAACCATGGAATCCTTGCACCCTTACAGCAGCAGTACCAAAGCTATATGTAAAGTAATTTCCCCAGCTTTGATACAAACCATAAGTGCAAAGTATCGTAAGGCATATTGCTAGGCCGTGAACGGATCAAAATTCAAAGTCTGGTCTGATGTCTACTGAGTGTGGATCGCCGTCGCACCATCATGAAGTCGAAATATGGAAAGTCGACCCATCATAAAGCAAGGAGTATCTGTATTAAAAACACAGTTTGGGGTTGAGCTCGACTGTTCTGGGGCATTCTGGGAATGCTAAGTATTGTTAACTGTCGAACCACGCTTGGGCTGCTTCTGAAGGACAGTGCCGGTTATATTTTTTTCTGTTGTGGCCGTGAAGGGCAGCCTTGTTCACGCGACGTTTCAGATTTGTTGCAAGGAGGCTTCAATCAGGGTTTGGCTCCGCAGGACATTCAAAGAGGCGCAAACAAAACAAAAACATCCAGTTTTCCTGATTGTCCCATGTTTTTACATGTGGTTTTGCATCAAGACATGACCTTTAACTTCTGGTTAACAGCTCGGCAATCATAGGCTGAAACGACATCGTGATGGCCCACCTATCTGTTTGAGAAGATCCTGATTCTCTGTTTTTCGACTTCCAGTCTCAATTTCTGACACTGAGGACCCAAGCTGAAGAACGTCACATGAGCACTGAACACTCACAACCCAGTTGGGACCAGCATGTCATCTGGGGTCACACCACCAAAGTTGGTGTGGCTGTCACTGGTGGATCATGCTTTCCATGCTTAGACAACCAACAAAAAACACCAAATCGAGGCATTTGTATTTGTTCATTTTTTATTACTTACAAGATGCCCTCAAAACACACTGAAACACATTAAACTCCTTCAGTGTGTTTTCTCTTGCCAAGTGCATAACGTCACAAGCGCCTCCTTGTGGCTGGGGTGGGCATTTCCTTAACTGCTAGGCGAGCTGACTCCCCCACCCCCTGCCCCAGGACTTCCCAGTAAAAGGAAACCAGTTAAGATATAGTGATACTGGATACCCGCTCAATCACAGCCGTTCTAAGATGGCCACGGTTGCGCAGGGAATAAAGCGGGATTAATATCAGGAGCTGCACCGCTGAATCCCTGAGGTCTGTCAAAAGGACTTTCACATAGAAGCCATGGTGCTGCTAAAATGATGCATGATGTAATATGTATGTGTGTAGGGGGGTTATGTGTATATTTATTTGGTACATTTGGTCCCCATAATGTGATTTTTAAAAACTGTTATTTTGATATTGTGGGCACCACATTTTCAGTCCCTACAAGAGGAAATTCAATTTTATAAAGATCTGTGACTTCAATCAAAAACTAAAAATGCCCTAACTTCTGGTTAGGGTTGGGGCTGGGTAGAGGGGTTTTAAGGTTGTTAGGGTTTTTCCCATAAAAATGAATGGAGAGTCCCCACAAAATGAAGATTCCTAATGTGTGTGTGTGTGTGTGTGTGTCTGCGGATTATGTTCATATTACATCGTGGGGACCAAATGACCCCCACAATGAATCCTGTTTCATATTTGTTTTGTTACTTATGGTCACGGTTAGGGCTGGGTAGGGGTTCAGATCGCCGTGTTTGTGTGTCAGCACACTGTAAAAGTCTATCTGGACTGGGCTGTGTTCCCCCCCTGGAATTAATGAGCCCCCCCTTAATGTATGCCAGTGAGCGGCAGCGGGACGTGACACCGCGCCCGTCTACCTGTTCCTACAGTTTCATCGACATTATTGATGCATGTGAGTGTGTGCATTGTATCTTGATTCATGCAAATAAGCACATTATGTGTTTCCTCACATAGAGCGTGATTCATACAATAACTAAATGCTGCTGTTACCCGGAGGCTTAATAATGATGCATTTGTGCGTGTGCAGGATCAGGGGGCCTGTTCTAAGTGGCTGTTCTCTCCATAAGCACCTTGAACACCATGCTGTACATTGGCTTCCGCACCACAACACCCTGGTCCCGCTAAAATGGCATCCTAATCAATGCAGAGCTTTCAGCACCTGTTTGAGAAGGCCCTCGTTTCGCCTCCTTCTTCCCATGGTGTGGAGGGTGACGGACACCTTCAGGAACCTTCAGCATGCAAGATCTACTGGATAAGTGAAGATAAACAGCTCGAAACAAACCCCTCCCACCTTACAATGTCCACAGTTTTAAAGGTGACTTCACCATTACAAGATTATTACGATAAACAGTTAGTAGCTACACAAAATATGCTAAAGAGCAGAAAAGGCTGAAACAGCTAAAATGATGAGGTAGATACGCTCATCTACATTTACACACTTTACATGCACCAATCGCTCCAGGGGGATAAAGATTTAAAAAATAACCCTGGCCCCTTAAGTCCCTGTGAAAGAGAGGGAAGCAGTGGGTAGACCCTGGCACCATAACAACTGTGAAAACACATTTTTTCAGGAGATTCTCGCTGGAGAACCGTGGATTACAGCTTAGGAAGGGCACTCGGCACCCCGCTGGTGTGGCGGCGTCCCTGCGCCGCTCAGAATGGCAGAGAGCCTCCCGTTCACGCGTTCGGATTATTCCTCTCCCGCCATTTTGGAGCCGTCTGCTCTGCGTCCCCTAATCCGCGGTTTTCATTTCATTCGCTTTTTTCCCACTCTGGTCATTCTCTTCCCCTTCTCTTCCCATTTTCAATGAGGTTTCGGGTGACGACGCGGCTTGTCTCTCACCCCCGAGCCCGATCCTCTCTCCTTTTCACCCCGGAGCGGCCGTGCATGCACCAGGAGACCGGCAAACGTGGGCGTGCGTGCCTTCCTGCGCGGTGCCACTTCCCGTGGCGGTGACAATGCCACCTTGCGGCCCCCTTGAGGCACGGGGGGCAGTGGGGACTCACAGGGCAACTTATCCCAGGATAGAGCCCCACAGCCCCTGATCTGTAACCTCTTTGTTCTCCCAGAATGATGGTTTAACGCTCTCCACTGTAGGTGTCCAGGAGAAAATTCAAATGCATTGCACCCCCCCCCCCCAAGCACAGTGACGCAGTGTGACACCCTCGACTCCATCTCATGTTGTTGGACTACAGAGGGGCAAAGAAATAGATTAACTGAAACCATGGAACTTAAGGGGGGGGGGGGTTATTGCCTCTTAGGAGACACCCCCCATCATGCCTTCATTTCATCCTTCCCTATATAAACTAATAAAGTGGATATAAATTCAGCCCGAATTCAGTCATGAAATGTTATTAAGTAGATGCAGGGGGAGGGGGGTGTAACAGCATTAAGTTGCAACAAGGCGAGGAGGCATAAATTACATTTCACCACAATTTCGGTGTAGCGCATCGTCAGCAGTCAAACAAAGTGCAACTTTCTGCCGTATTTCACAAGGAGCAGCACCTGCTCCGGTGAAATGATCTGTCCATATCAGACCATTTCGCCAAACACATATCAACTTAAAAGCAGGTTACTTCCACAGAGCCCCAGATGGGAAACTTTCACGTGAAGGGGAGGGAGGGGGGTTGCTGTAATAAATACGCGCAAATCATCATGTCATGATACCATTTTGCTCATGGCTTTGAAATAATAAATATTGGAATATGGAACGTAGGTCTGCATAAATATGCCTACTTGCCACCCTAGGTATGTAATATAAAATACCTATAAACACACAATTACATGTTGACATTTACAAATAAATCTGTAATTTCGCGTCGACGAATAAACATTTAAAAGTAAGTTGCATTAATTGTGCAAAACTACAAGTATCTTAGTTTAAAGTGTAATTATTGTATAATGATTTGTATGAATGTATTATTAACAAGGGGAAAGTGACAAAGCCACACCAATATGTGGCCTTTTATGAGAATATGACTTAAAATAAAATCCAAAGCAGTTAAAATATTGACATAATAATCACTGGTTGCAGTATGGCACGGCCAACAGACAATAAACATAAATACCGCTACCTTCACCTTGTTATTTTGTAGAATAACTGGTGGTGGAGTCCGAGGATGTTCAAAGCGCCCTTTCAGACTTCTTGGCTCCGTTACGGGGCGAAACTCGAGCGTGTGACCGGACTTGAGTGCGCTGCTGGACAGACCCGTAAGGTAGCGCCGTGCGAGCCGACCGTGGTCGGCGAAACCCAACAATACCAATCTCTGTCTAAATTTAATTGCGATGCACTGATGAGCAGCGTCTTCTTGCATCGTAGAACCGAACCGATCCATACAACAAAGCATTCATATCTAAACATTTCTCTGGCCAAACCGCAGAAATGAAACTGCGCGCAATCACCGACATGCGAGTGGAATCACAAATATTTACCAATCCGTGACTTCAAATGATTTGCTAATTTCAGGGAAATAAAAGACTTAAAACAAATTGCTAAAAATTGCTTCTATGAAACCGCCACTAAATTTTAATATCCTCTGGTGAATGAAAATGAATGTGGGTGCGAAGTGTGACCGTAAAAAGTAGCCGTATCGTTTTGTTGTGATGCGCCACTTGTGGGATTTCTTCTAAATGGAAGCCCTGGATAAAATAAATGAATTTTAAAAAATCAATCTAAAACTACTAGAGTCTCTGGAAAAGTTTTTTTATTGATCCAGCCAGAAATATCGAAACAAGGAAAGTTCCTAAACGCATCTGTTTGTCAGGCACAAATGACAAACAGAAATAGAAATACAGAACTAAAAATTAAACAGTACAACTAAATGAAAAGTGGTTCGCATTAAGTGCTTCATTCGAAATGTTTTTTCTTTTTGTTTTTAATTTGACCGTTTTGAAAAGGATGAAAATTGAGGGAACGGGAGAGAACACGTACGCTTGTACCTTCGCCAAAGTGAAGATAGAAACATGGACAAAAATTAGGCCTGTTTATTTTTAAAAAATGGTAAATAACTCATTCATCTCAAATATACATTGTTCACTGTTTTGCTTCTGTAGTGATCAACATGGAAGTACCAATACTGAAAATGTACAGGCCGGGCAGAGAAAACTTTTTTTTTAATGTCCCCTGACCAGGACAGGCAATTCAAAGATGGATGGATTGTTAAAATGAAGCTGTATTTTAACCTTTTTATTAGAGTATTATTCATTT
The DNA here is from genome assembly GCA_019775895.2 of Stomatorhinus ivindoensis. Classification (NCBI taxonomy): domain Eukaryota; kingdom Metazoa; phylum Chordata; class Actinopteri; order Osteoglossiformes; family Mormyridae; genus Stomatorhinus; species Stomatorhinus ivindoensis. The sequence goes on along the minus strand of JABFEB020000035.1, from coordinate 21,252,983 downwards.
CCAAGTTATTGTTCCGCTTTCAGCTGTGTTCCCCGATAAACAGATACAAAGTCGCTTTGTCGTTTCCACTTCTATGAAACGATTTTAGCGTCATTTAAAATGCCAGCAATGTAACAGCTAGGCCTATATAAATAAATGTTAAGCTATTTTTTATTGTTATTATTAAACTTAGCCCGAACCATTTATTCTGAGAGAAGAGAAGAATTATAGATATAATTTAAAGTTAATGTTAGTAATAAAAACCTTAATGAATAAAAAAAATCTGTTTGGTAGCAATACAAAGTGAATTAAGCACACCCTTAACTATTTTACACAAGTCCCACAGCTTAATATTATATTTGGACATTTTAAACTGTAAGCAGTAATGAAAAACAGAATTTTTCATTCGCCCTTAATGTTGTCACACTACATTTTCCAATGCTTCTAATGTCCTTAAAATACGTTGTTTAAACTTTGGACAGCCGCCTGGAACACAGGCATTTGAAACTGTCCCTTACTCATAAGTTGGCAACATAAAAACACATTGATGTAAAACCACTTCCACTTTCTCCAAAGAAAATCCTTAATAGTCTGCAAGTTAGGGAGCCTGATTTTTTTTCTTTTAATTAAATATGCCTTAAATTCTATTGAAAAAGACGTTTTCTTCGCTTTTTAACGTCTTTAGAAAATGCTAGTCATTGTAATATTCCCTGCTGTATATTGATTTAATACTGCCGCCTAGTGTGAGTTTCTGTGATCGCAAGTATACTGTTAAACAATGGACGACCCTCTTGCTTTAATTTGATTGATTCTGCCGTAGCGAATATTTCGCGATTAGCTATGGAACAGACCTCGTTATTGCGTTAACTGAACCTTAAATCTTCTCCCACCTAAACCCACCATGACCGTGCTCTGCCATTTTTGCCATCCCAACCCAAGTCAAAGCATTACTAGTGATTACAAACCACATCGTATAGGCGTTAATTTTCTGCCTGCAAACAAAAATCAAGAACTTGATATCAAATATAATGATTCTGCCATCTCTACAAAGTAATTATTTCCTCAAAATAACATAGCTGTGAAATAATAGCCGAAACTCAGGAATAAATATTATTTATATATATCGATAAGAAGCAAATTAATCATTTTAAATTTTACTTTGAATAACTATTGAAAACATACTAAAATTTGTAAACTGTATTTCTCACATAGTTCTTTGCCAGCTCTTTCAACAATACATCACTTAATGACGTTTAATGTTCTCTCAGATGGACACGTCTGAATTGAGATCCATAATAACTTAATTGTAGGTAGGTTTATTGCGCAGCATCTGCGTTTAATTAAAAGCATCTGCAATTAAGCAGCAGCATGTTTATTCTAATAGTGCGAAAAGCCATCAGTCACTCCCAGTGACATTTGCATACACATTCACTGGTCACACAAATGAAATGAATTAAAATTCCCAGTCACTGCCTTTGATGGTGCAGTAGACAGAAATGGGGAATTCTGCATAATTCTCACCAGAGGCTTCCCTGCCAGTTCATCGTGTTTTTCTCTGATTATGTCTGTGGAGAACAGACGTCATTTTGTTAGGTTTCTCTGAACTTCTCCCCCACAAAAAAAAACCTGGAATAATCCAGATTGACAGGGAGGGGCGATCAGCGGCCGGCACGCTGTCCCGCTTTTCTCCTGTAATTTCATGCACCCAATCCCCGCCATCAACCGTTGCAGAGCCAGAATTTGGGCCGGGGTCGGGGTGTCAGGATTAAATCCCACAAAAAATCAAGAGTACCTCCATTGGAGTCCAACAGCTGCTCCGCGGCACTAAAGCGGCTGAAGGAAAACGCATCTAAGAGGCCGGGAATCAGACTATGCAAGTCCGAGATTATTCCACCGCGACAGAAAGCTCTTGTGACCGACATGTCAGAACAAGGGTTTGGGAGCGGCCAAGCTGGGGCCAGAAAAACGCAGGCAGCAAAAGCCATTTTACAGGCAGGGGTTTTAAAAAACGCTTAAACATGGACTGTTAGCTTCTGAAAGACCCCTGTTAGCTTCTGAAAGACCCCACATATTAGCTGGAGGTGAGAGTCGCGATGCTCAGATGCTTGTCGGGACCCAGGATGAGTGGATGCGACAGTCATTGGGTGACAAATGTGGCCGTAGGTGCTGCTGTGGGTTCAGGTTCAGGACGCTGTGGTGCAGAGGGGGGGCGGCGTGGGGTCATCTCGAGTGCATATGGGCCAACATAACGGTCACAACATCACCTTTCCATGAAACCACCTAAAAACACTTAACTGCTTTAGAAGGATTAAATAATATTGTTGCTAAAACCAAATAACAGTGAAGTGAGTTGAAGTCCGGCTCCCGGGCCCCAGTGCTGACCTTTTAAATGTGAACCTTCTTCAGTTTAGTACATTTTTTTCAGACCGGTGCTTACATTCAGCTCCTTTTAAAAATATAAATAATATATATATATTTTTTTTCACTTTCCTGGATAAGGAGTTATAGAACCTGGATAGAAGGGCTTTAAATATTTAGAGAATGCGCAAGCTATGGGGTTACTTTTAAAAAACAAATAACTGATCAAAATAGGTATCTATCCTTCTCCTAATATGCCAATTTATATATATATATATATATATATATAAATATATATATATATATATATATATATATATATAAAAAAATATATATCACATAGATATATATATAAATATAT
>JABFEB020000035.1:21219566-21231141 GCA_019775895.2 Stomatorhinus ivindoensis | reverse complement strand
GGACTGGGCCATTTTGACTCAGATCCTGGAGAACCACACTGAACTGGGCCATTTTGACTCAGATCCTGGAGAACCACGCCTATGCTGGATCTTCTTTATTTTGGTACTTAACCAGCTTCTACACAGCACTTTTGTACATCATATATTTTTTTAATGAGAGAGCACATTTTAACCCTACATTCTAGAAATGCCAGGCCTCACTGCTGTCCTTGGAGTCTGTATCCTATATGTATTATTTGTGTATTCACGTTCAGACTACTCTTTGCCAGGAAGTTTTACAAAGAAAATAAGAATAGATAAGATACCATTATAGAATAAGATACAAAATCAATAAGTTCTCTTTATTAAATATTAGATACATCCATTAAATTCAATATATATAACTAGGGAAGGAGAGAATTTGCCAGACCTCATTGTTGGTCTGTCCTCGTCAATAAGCCTGCCAGTCTTGTAGAAGACATGATTATTACAGATGATCACAAAAATATGAGGACATTAATACCACACAGCCAAGACCTTTTGATCAGGCCTGATCTCTCTCCCATCTGTCTTCTTTATTCAATCCAAGTTGAACTCAAATAATACAGGTCAAATTCAGAAAGCATATGGCTTACTTATTTATATCCTAATAACATATTCCGTTTGGGCAACTTCCCTGGGATGAACAATCGCAATAATAAATTACTGCACTCCTTGGAGCAATTAGGCCGTGGAAATGGGCTGGAACCAGCACCCGTTGGTGCAGCAATGCTGGATACTCAGGCTGTCATGGTACATGACGGGGGGGGTAGGAATGCGCCTGAGGCTCGGCGGCATCAGGGAGGCATTGTGAGGGCAATGTGGTCATGTAGGGTCTATTAATAGCTGACACATAATTGATGCAAGCCAATGGACGGGGTGACAATCTGCCTGTTTGGTCAGTGAGTCCCTTCCACCGTCATGTCAATTGCTGCTTAGCTACCAATTCAGGCTTGTTTGTGGCTTGGGAAAATGGCCTTTCTGCACCCTGAAATCTCCACGCCCCCCCTTGCAGTGCCCTTTGTGTTGTGAGGTCATGTTCTGGGCAGTCTGCCGGAAAGAGTCTTAAAAAAAGACGGGACCCCGGGCAGGTGGGTGTGACCTGCGGGCCGACATCGGTAGCATTAGCTTTTCAAAGCTTGCAGAGAAAAACGTTGCAACATCAGAGCACGGCAGAGAAGCCTGAAACAACAGGAGATGTCTGGGGGATGTAATGAGGTTGCTTATTTTAATGTCTAATAATATATTCGCCAGCAGGGGGAGGGACTGTTGTTGTCTGGTCGCTTTAAGCCTGTGACATTTTCCTAATTAACTTCTGCCGTTTCTGACGACTCACCCTCGGCTGTTGCCATAGGAATCTGACGATAGCACTGACCATAACTGATGCGATGGGGGCTTCGTTAGAGAAATGTCACTGGCTATTTATTGCTGCTCCAGCCTGCGTTGCTGTCTCGTACCTTTGCAGGTAGCTGGCCTGCCACATGGCGATCACAACACCCATCTAATTTTGCTTTAAATCCTTTCTTCCCCGACACCCTTTTTCCCGCCGGACAGAAGAGCCAGCAGGGTTGTGCGCGGCCCGCGATCCATCTGGACAGTGACGACTGTCTCCCAATCCTTTTGGCCACCAAGTTGGTGCAGACGCACTGGGTGGATGTTTGGTGTGATTTGTCCCAGTTCAAAGCCCAACTTTCATTTTTCAGTGGCCTGACTTATACCACTATGTTTGTTTATACCTCTGATTGTTTGTGCTTTATATACCCACTAGGATCAGACTGAGCCACCGTTTGTTTTTTTTTTCCAAATCATTTGCAATTAAGAAAAAGGACCAATGATTTGATGCATTTGCATGCATGACATCACAAAGGTGCTCAGAGTTCCTGGACCTTTTCTCCCTTCCTCCACAGCCGCCAGCAGGAACTGCACGTCGTGCCGTAAATGTGATAACGTCAATGCACCTGCTTTTCCACTGTTTCCTCTTGAATCGTGATGAACGGCAGTCGGATTGCTGTGATTGCAGATAACCCCAATTACAAGTGCCAGGATTTGGCAAGCTTTCTTTCCTGCGTTTCCGCGTCTGTGATTCATGCCCAAGTGCTTATCGCTTTTCCCATCCCTCTGGGTCCCTAACCTACAAGACTCATAAAAACGGCAACTTTAGTTGCTCCGATGAAACGTAATAATCCAACATACAGGCCAAGAAAGGGAAAAAAATATGGAGCTTGTCACCATAAAGTCAGGGCAGGCCTGTCATGCAAATTCCTGCAATTTCCTGCCTCCTGGCTTCCATTCTGCACCCCCCCCAGACCCATCCTGAGCACGAGATGGCAAGCCCAGCCTGTCTGAACCCCAGCATCCCCAGGGTTCCCATCCTGCATCCTCTTTCTGGTTCCAAATTTTGCCAAAGGCCAACCGGGAGGCGTGCTAGCTGCCCGTCAGCAAGCCTGCTCTGACGTTGACCATTCTGTGTGAAGCATGTCATCAGGTCGTAAACTGGAACATACTCACTATTATCTAATATGAACTAAAAACTGTTATAATCCACTTTTGTTAGATAACACTGCAGTCCTGCTATTTGGGTTTTGCGAGTTTTCTCGACAGAAGTTTAATTAACGGTTTTCCATATGTTAAAAAAAGCAGTCCCTTAATTCAGGACATCTGCTAGCTATAGCGCAAGCGATCGGCTGAATAATTGGCTTTTACTGATTCTACCGGCAGGGATTTTCATGGCGTGTCAGGGCCCCGCACACACGGCATACGGAGCTCTCCTCTGCCCAGCTCGCCCAAAACCCACACACACACCAACAGGCCGCGGGAGCCTGGACCAAATCACCCGCTTACAAACGGAGCAGACGGCTGCCATGGCGACCGAGCTAGCGTTGGCCTGAATCACGGATTGCCACAGTGGGAGCTGTAGGACAGACGCCCTGTGGCCTTCTGGGAGCTGGAGTCCTGGCGGGATCCCCTGGACTCTTCACTCTGGCATGGTTTGGACAGGTAGCCACTAAGAGATTCAGGTAGAGAAATCTGTGTCTGTTAGTTACCTTTCCAACTCAATGCATTTTTAGGATATGCACGATTATTTGTATTTTTGCATGGCTACTCATATTGTATCTTTACTGTCCCACGTATCTATACATTGGGTATATTTTTTACCCGATGTAAATTGCAGTGTACAGCTGCTTATCATAATTGCACACAATCCGTATTTGTTAAATTTATAAGCAAGCCAAATACTAGAAAAAAAAGACATTACTGGATATAGCAAATTCTTTGAGAAGAAATGTACAAATTTCGAAATAAGACACTTTCACTGCACATTCGAGATAACTGGCAACCACAGTAAGAGATGAGGGTGAAATTAATATTACTTTGTCTGTTGAGGTGGGTTTAACAGCTATTCAAAGGCAGCATATTTCACTTTTCCTTTTATTCTTTTTACCCGCAGTGCTGTACTGATTGTGCCGTACTGAGAGTTCTAGAAACTTCTCACTTCTCCCGCAGCGTGGAAGCTTTAAGAAAGCCTTTTTTAAACCGTGATAATTAGCTCATAAAAAAATTATGGGCTCACATAATTGACCAGATACGGTGAGGAAGGAACTGAAACCATCTGTTTCACAGTGTTTGACTATTCTGGCATGGCCAAACATGTCACTTGAGAACAGCTTCATGCGTAAAAAAAAGAAATTTCAATTAAAACTGGTGCCTTAAAAACCCAACAAATGCTGCAGATAAATTACAGTAACATGACTCCTCTTCACGTATCTGCTGTTACACTCCAGAACATGTTCAGTCTCCACTAAATCATTACATTTTGGATAAAATGGTCTTGATATGTACTATGTGTACACTGACAATTAATTATGAATGTGCCGTGGCTGCTCGTGGGTTGAGTATCAAATGCAGACAGGAATCAAAAGTAAAAGGCTGAATGCAGTGAGCAGAAAGTGCGACATCTCTAATCCTTTTGTTTTGTCAGCTGGTGATGATCTTCTAAGATCTCAGCCAAAGTCGACATTCAGTGTGAATTCCAGCATAAGCTGCATATTAAAATCAGTTGTTTTAACGAGAACTTCATGCAAGCTACACATTTATATCTGGTCACTTTTAATTAAGTCAAATTAACTGCATGTTCACCCTGTTTTTGCATCTGCAAAATTAAATAATATTATGTTTTTAAAACTGCTAATAGCAATGTAACGTAATCTGTCTCCAATTAATATTTAAATGTGTGGTGTGTTCACATTTTATGACCAGCAATAAATCAAAGAGGTAGATAAATGGCAGGAACATGATTTATTTTTTCCATTATTGTAGTTTGTGTGGCCACGTTATACCATGTGACCAGGTGTAAACTGGGCACAGAGGTACTAATGACCTCCCTTAAGTACTGAACTATAGGAGACTCACATTGATATGGTGATGATTTAAATATTTTACCAAACAAAATTGAAGTAGAACTGCCAGCTGTTGTATTCACAGAGAGGCGCGGACCCAGAGATGCAGGTGCAAGGGAAGCCTTTATTGGCCGGCTGTCGGGAAGAGGGGAGAGGGTTGAGTTGAGAGGAGGAGACGGGGGGCTCCGGTCCCCGGGAAGGGGGCAATTCCCCTGAGGGGGAAGGCGAGGCTGAGGGCTTTCGAGGGTCGGGCGAGAGAGGAGGTCGTCGGTCCAGGCAGCGGTCGAATCCGGGGTGGTCAGTCCGAGGGGAAGGCACAGGACAGGGGCACGAGAGGAGGGGAGCGACGGACACAATGGGGTCAGGCAGGGAGAGCGGGTCAGGGCCGGGATCTGGGCTAGGGAGGCAAAGGAAGGTGTTACGGCAGGCACACCAGGCAGACAGAATGGGCACGGGATCAGGGGACCACGAGAGGCAGAAGAGCGCTCGGTAAAGGGTACGAGCATGAGCGCAACACTTCGCACCGGGCTGGTCTGGCTGTGGCGTGTATATTCAGGACCTGATCAGCGGGAGTCCTGCAGCACCTGTCGGGTCCCGCCCCTGTGGCACCTGTCGGGTCCCGCCCCTGTGGGCGTGACAGCAGCAAAATAAGGCAAGTTAATAACACAACTACTGAATACAGTGGTACCTCGGTTCTCGAACTTAATCCGTTGTGGACTCCGGATCGAATTCTAAAAAGTTATGATCAAATTTTTCCCACAAGAAATAATGGAAAATTACACCTAAATATATTTTTACGCATTTAAACACAGCATGAACAGGATAAACAAGAAGAGCATTTTTTTCTTAATGGCTTCCAAAACGATAAAGACCAACATTACTCCTGTCCTGCCCTGATCTTCCGCTCCTTCCATGTACCACGCCCCCTCGTTAACCTCGTGTGGGATCCCCCTGTGATCAGCTCTTTCTGGTTGCTGTCATTAGTCCTCTGTATTAAGTCCGCGTTTCAGTTTGTTTCCCCAGTCCGGTCACTGGGTGCGTTCGACTTGCTTACAGCGCTGGCTTAAAGCAATGCATTCTGATCCTGACGCAATGCATTATGGTTAGATGCATTGCGACCTCTCACCCGGCTGCACAAACTGGAATCGCCTCCGTGACGACACACCTTTGCCCTTATTGGTTGAAGAGTTTAGTTACATGCATGATGTTTGTATTCCAGGCAGTTAGATCTGCTATTTCTCGAGAATATCACATAAGTGAGAACTGGTTTTCAGTTAATTTACCTTCTAAAATAAAGTTTAAATAAATGACATAAATGCTCTAATAGTATACGTAAGTTAGTTGTTTATTTATTGTTAGTTACTGTAATGTTGCACTGCTTTATTTGGTTAATCGTCCAGTCTGTGAAGAAGGCATTCAAGTAAGAATTGCATTGTAGTATGACTCATTTCCTGGCGCATACAGTTTATATTAGGTCAGTGTTCACAGTTGGACTACTGATATTCAGATCGAGTTCTAGGTCAAACTGGTTTGTTCGACTCAAGAAATTCGAGTTCTAGTGAGTTTGAGAACCGAGGTACCACTGTATTAATGAAAAGTATACATGCCCAAATAAAAAAAATAAATTTACAGTGTAAAGAAGTATGTACTTTTTTTCTCTCTGTTAGTAGTATGATATCTAAAAAATTTTTTTTTGCATCTTCTTGGCAGCGAATGTATACCATCTATGAAGTCTTTTCTGGTAAAGGTCTTTTTATTAGCAAGCCAACTGAACACTAAAGTCAAGAATCCATATTTTTTTACTCAACAAATCAAAAACAGAATACTTCTCCAAACAGTCCAAAGGAATCAATTGCCTATATAACCAAACCAAAACAATGTTCTAATATACAAACACATGATGAAAATTCTTCATTTGACTCTTGTCTTCCTAGCAACTCTTGCAGCAGTGCTGGCAGTCAGGCAGCTCGATGGTGTCACTGTAGCAAACGAACGCAAGGCTGGGCGCCAAACGCGGATCTGCCTGCACACCGGTGTGACTGTGCTGAGTCCTGTGTCCCATATGCTGACACCCACAGCGTTCTGTATAGTCCTGCTCGCGTTCTTCATTCTTCACTTTCAGCACAGAAAGTTCCGGAATGTCGACCTCTCGCAGAATGGAAACGTAGAAGGCAATTTGTGCATGAGGGCTGGGAGTGTGCTGGGGTGGGTAGCACTAAGCATGATTAAGTGCGGGAAATGCATTTTCCAGGACAGCTATTTTATACAAAGAAAACATTGGCAGATATTCGGCGCTGACTGCTGGATTTGGAGTTTCAAAAGTCTTGTGTGTTTTGTACATGTAAGGCATAGTGAGAGCAGTATGTGTCAGTGTTACGCCTGGGTTGAGGGTGATCTGTCTTTCAAAATATCTTGCCAAAAGCAGTCATGTGATCAGAGACCATTCATGAAGGTGGCAGATGGCTAGCAAAAGATGTGCATGGCGACAGATGAGCTATATTCTCTCCTGGTGGAGGTACAAGGTGATTCTAACTCTATATAAAGCAATTAAGAACGTATCGATAATAAATGTACATAAATATAGAAATTGTATATATATAATTGTAATGGAAAATGTTGTTTAAAAGAAAATATATTTTGTTAACATTCTATGAATGTCATATCTATAAGTATCTATGAACATTAATAACACATTATAATGCAATTCGTAAAGCAGTATGAACATGGCTACAAATATTTATAAAAAGATATATATTATAGCTATGCTTATTATGCAATAGGAATGCTTTATAAAGCTCTCATCTATAATGCACTATAGGTACCTTTATAATGCAGGTCAAAGCATCCTTAATGCTTATACCGCCCATTATAATGCATTATGAAGGCTCTTATAATGCATTGTAGATGAGAGCTTCACTGGGCATTTTGAAGTATTATAATCAACATTATAATGCCTTTTCACTATCAATAGAAGATGCTGTGATGCTTTATTAATTCTTATCTTGACCACTATATAATGCATTATGAAGATATCTAAATCGCATTAATGGTTACAGCTTTAAGTGCCATGTTGCTGTTGTGTTTTTAGACTAATTTCCTAACATGATTAATCAAATTGTCGTTTTTTAATTACTTTGATTGTTTTAAATCTTAGTGTGCTTGAAGAATTTCAATTTTAAATTTTATTTATAAGCATTTATACTTATTGACTGAATGTGTTTAATATGGTGATTAAAGCCACTTACCTTCATCCTTGCAGATAAGTCAGAATCCTGTATAGCTACAGGAAATTAATGAATGAATCCCACGGGGAATTGTAATGACAGTTTTCAAAGCTTGCACACAATTGTCCAGCAGGATTCCTGCAGAAGGAAAATGACTGCCACAAATGCTTCAGGAAGAGGATCTAGAAAGAAGATCTAGAGAATGATCTTGCAGGAAGATCTCCGTGTTTTTCTGCAGGAATCTTGTGGGAGTGCAGGAGGTCTTCGAGCACCGGATCACGCATGTCAGCCAGACTGCAGTATGGAAGACGGTGTCCGCTGTCTGGGTTTGGGTTTGGGCTTCATCCTGAAGCTTCACTGATCTCAGGGTCCGATCTCTGCTCCGAGGCACCTAAGCAGATGGGAACATGGGAACCACCGATAACAGCAGCAAGATAAAGACGGTAAAAAGACACATTTATACTTACAGACAGCAGCATAGACAGCTGTGCCAGTAGCTCTGACTAGTGCAAGCTAAACAGAAAGAGTGGGTCTAGCACTTCATCTTTATGCCGACAGCGATGGGCATCACTTACAGTGGGTACGGAAAGTATTCAGACCCCCTTCAATTTTCCACTCTTTGTTATATTGCAGCCATTTGCTAAAATCATTAAAAAAAAAATTTCTCCTCATTAATGTACACACAGCACCCCATACTGACAGACAAAAAAAAAGAATTTTTGAAATTGTTGCAGATTGTTGCTTAGCTCACTGAGCCGCATGACCTAGCAAGACAGTCAAGCGGCAAAAGACAGAGAAGCAAACACTCAAGCAGGCAACAAAACCCAAAGGAGCGGGATCAGCAATCGCAATCAGTTAAGTGATCATATCAGATCAAAAGTCAGATCCAAGAGGATCAGTAGATGCAGCGCAATCAGATAAGTGGGAGTCAGGCTTTTGGGAGCCGCAGTATGTACAGTGCGTACTCCTCACATATCACCTCCCGAAAAGCAAAGCGCACACACTCCTCAATAAAAGAAGAGCAGAGGAACTGAGGGAAACTTATGAATTAAAATTCTTCTTCTGCACTGGAGAGTCACCTTCCTGCACGTGGAATGAATCCGCAAAGACCTCAAGCTCTAGTCATCTTCAGCTTTGGCGTTCGGGGCCTCTATTGTGGCATCCGACCCTGAAGTACTGACCCAAACTCCCATCTTAAATGTCACACTGGGTAAGGCTTAGCAAATAAATAATAATAAACATTAAAATGACTATTTATCAATTAATATCTTCCATTAAATTTTATATGAGGTATGCTATGTTCTGTAGAAGCATTTCAACACAGTCTTGGACCAAGCTCAGAATTATTATTGTCTCTCATATCCATGTAATCTCAGGTCTCTAGTATAATCTCACACAAAACAAATCCATAGTGCATTGTGTCAGTCTGATTTATTAACTCCCGAACTTTCCTACAAAACTTCCTTGACAGAGCACAAAATATTTTCCACCATTAAATCTTTTCTTTGAATCTGCTTGGCCATGGTTTAATATCATAATCGGCGTGAGTTTGTCTCATTCCTGTAGGTTTGGCATAGCTCAGCTATATCTCCGAAGGGTGGCTCCACAAAATTGAGTTCAACGATCCGTGTGATCGGTGGAGTGAGTTAAAGCCCTCCTGACCCCCCCTCCCTCCCCTGTGCCAACCAACAGATGCAAATACAAACACTCTCTTCCCACTAATTCCAGGCAGAGAACAGAGGGTAAAATAAACATCATTAGTAACTTTGAGTAGACAAGGCTGTCTTGCTGGTCCTCTTTGAAGCAGGAAGGTAGCGACAGCAATCCGCAGATTTCTATAGACATCAGAGTATGTCGAGGTTGTCGCCGGGGATTGGAGCACTTAGCCTCGTTCACCAGGCTGTCCCTGAATGCAGCAAGGGTGCCCTAGCTGGCGAGCGAGGTCTTTTACCAATCTCTCATCCTTCGTTTATAAATTAAGAGGTAGAGAAGAATCTCTGAAGCATCTAAGGGTCCTCTCTGGCCTCGGCTCAGACGGAAACTCACTCGAAAACAATTTATAGGCTCGACCTTGGGTGACGTTGTGTTGTAGTAGCAAGTGAGCATCTTGTCTGCGGTGCTGTATTTTAATTTATTCCCAGTCACAATAAGGCAGTAAAAATGGTCAAATTAGGTGTGTAAACAGCATTGCCTGCATTCCCGATGCCTCCCAGTAGATTTTAAATATAACGTAAATATAATCCCTGACGGGCGTGGGTGGTTTGCTCGACCTGTACATCTCTGCACTCTGTGATGCATCCTGATACTTAGAGATGCTGATTGTCACATTTTGTACAGTGACTCGTTTCCAGGAATAGGCTGCGTGTTACAGAGGAGCAGGCTGAGGCAGCGCGGAAAATCGAAGCGGGGCCGGTGTCACTCTCCTTGTGTCCCCAAACTCGGGATCGTTCCGCTTTCATGTGTAACGGCGAGCTGAGAGCTGAGAAGATGCCGTGGCTGACTTAAGGCCTGCTTGCCGGGAGCAGATTGCTTTAATCTGCTGGATAATCTCACTGGGGTATTATGATGCGCGGTGTGTAGTGGACTTCATCACCGGGGCCGCCCTGTCGGCCGCAGCCGTTTCTGCTGAATGGGGCTTCCTGCTCCCAGACTTCCTTCCCTGCCCCTGGCCCTGGGGACAGCATTGTCATCACTAGATGGGAGATGAAATTTCCACACAGACGGAGAGCAGGTACATTATTAATGTCCCTCCGGGGCCCCCGTTCCCCTCTCTCGCCGCTCTGCCACCATCTCATCCTGGATGTTAAGTGACAGATCGCATCTCCGGCCTCTTCCTGGAGGGCTGCGGAATGTGATTGGACAGATGCGGTCACCTGTCTGCCCCACAAATGAAGGAGAGACAAAGCATATCCAGAGCTCACTGCGCTTATTGCACGTTCGCTTTCAGTCCCTAATCGGTATGCCTGTGATTCTTTATGTGTACTTTAATCCTGCAGCTGATGTGATACAGGAGAAGGATACATCAGCTCACAAAGGCATGGGAACACAGACTCAAACATGCACCCCAATCAGGGCTAAACAAATTAAAGGCATGATTTACTTGTCCCCCGGGGGTCGAATAAATGAAAGATTTAATACAATTCCACCGTTTACCTTTTGAACACGATTAATGCTTTGATGCAAAAGCACATTCTGCCTAAAAGCGAATCGGCTTGGATTGTTTCTCTGAGGAGAAAGACACAAGTGGCTGACATATTGATGCATCCTGCGGGGAACGGAGAGAGCGGACTAATTGCTGCTGCTTTAACGGAGGCTCTGCCTCACCCCCGTTACTCGATTACAGGTGCGAGAGACCTCCTTGTCTCTGGCATCACATAACCGCCAGACTGGAACACATTAGCCCTTAATGTTTCTGCAAGTTCGACTGTGTTATTTGAGGGAAGTGAAACTGACCGGAAAATGGTTACAGGGTTCGAAGGCGGCTCTTCCCTGATGGGCCTACAGGGAGTATTCAGTAGTTGCTTGTGTTTTTCAGAGGTCTTCATGCTGTTCTGAATCCACAGATAGAATTTATACCTATCAGGAACTGTGCAAAAAGTATCATAGATAACAGTACAACATGAGGTTAGTGTGCGAAGGGGGTGAACATCCTGGGGAGAGGCAGAGCCTGTCACACGTAGAGGTGGGGCCTGTCTTATGTAGAGGCAGATCCTGTCACACGTAGAGGTGGGGTGTGTCTTATGTAGAGGCAGAGCCTGTCACACGTAGAGGTGGGGCCTGTCTTATGTAGAGGCAGAGCCTGTCTCACGTAGAGGAGGGGTGTGTCTTATGTAGAGGCAGAGCCTGTCTCACGTAGAGGTGGGGCCTGTCTTATGTAGAGGCAGAGCCTGTCTCACGTAGAGGTGGGGCCTGTCTTATGTAGAGGCAGAGCCTGTC
>JABFEB020000035.1:21126942-21137027 GCA_019775895.2 Stomatorhinus ivindoensis | reverse complement strand
TCCTTTTACTTTTTTTTTAAAAACTGCCCCCCCCCCCCCCCCCCCATGCATCACACAGCACAATGGAGGGAGACTGCACTCACACGGCCGATTGTCACCGTGACAACACGGGGTGGCGAGGGCGCAGCAAGGAAACAGACAGCCACTCTTGTTAACATGCAAATGAGGCTGGTAATAGAGCGGATGGGGCGGGAAGGGGGTGGGAAGGTCAGACAGGTGATAATTCAACGTCAGGTTAGCAGCGAAAACCACCGGGGAGGCGGGGGGGGGGGGGGATGACCTTTGCACCTCCGTCACCAAAATGTCTGCAGCTGGGCACTTTCCCTTCATTTTAGCTGTGTGCTCTTTGCCAGCCCCCCCACCCCAACTCATAACTCCAATAAATCTCCCAAAAGAGTGAGAAGCTCCCAACCATAACCAAGCAACATGAGAGGCGACCTGGCTCAGGTGACTGTATGAGCTGATTCTATTTTGTGATTTATTCCATCGTTATTGATAAGCACCCCACAGTGATGAAACACCTTCAAAGACCAAAATGGCCGCTTGCTGCAGAGAGATTGATTGGCCTGCTGTTTGATCCCTGCCGTTACGTGGTGAACTGGCACACCCGTGGCCTCAGGCTATCATCCAAACATTTTCATATAACGGTCGTCCTTAACCGTGCGAGAACAGGGAATGACAAATCGTGTCAGACCAGTGACCTCATTGCCTCAGCATTTGGTAATAGTAAATTACCACAAAGCATAATAACGTGTCACTGCAGGCACGGATTATGTGAGATAACTAATCTGCCGGGCTTTTCAGCAAGGCTTTTGTAAATTTAAAAACTGAACATTACAGGCGAATAGAAAACCAGATGCAACAGCCGAGTCACTGCAAACACTCCTAGCTATCGATGAAGGCCAAGGCACTTTCCGTAGATGATTTTGCGGTGCTCCGCTGCCATCTACTGCCAGGTTGTGTAAATGTGCAGCCGTGAAATGAATCACACCGGGAAGGTAGCTTTCGGTCTTGAAAAGCGACAGTGTGCCAGAGGGAATATCTTCAGTTCTTGTAACAGTGGGTAGATTCAGGGAGGGGCCGTGTTTCCATAAGTGTAACCTTTCCCGGGTTCAATTCCACTGCGGGCAGGGCAGCACCGGGGTCAGCCATGACTGGACAGCCAATACCTACATGGAATCTAAATGCTTCCTGAATCCACTATTTAAGGGTACATGGAATCCCAACATGATAGGGTTACAGTCCCCCCCAACACACATTTAAACACCACTAAAATCAAACTTTAGTTCATCGGATGATTCTGGTGTGTGATAGTAGTACAATGGCTTGATAGTAAATGCATGATGATCTAACCCTCTTCTTGGCTTATTTCCCTGGCAGTGCTCCGTTCATCTTATTAAATCTTCAATTTAATCCCTTTTCAAGGGCACTAATCCTATGTGAGGGGATACTGGATGAGTGACATGGAACGCGAAACTGCGCACTTGATAAACAAAACGTCTTTTGATGGCTTGAGTCATTTTATGTATCGAGTTTCATTACGGGGGTATTATAAAAAGCTCAAGGAGGTTCTTTAGATTATTTGTCAACTCTGAGAGGTCTAGTTTCCATAGTATTATCTATGTTTATAGTGCCATCATTATCTGTCAGTTTATGTTGGTGTTTCTTCATCATCTTAATCGCTAAAACGCTGCCCTGCGATAATGGAAAAAAATGTAAAAACATTTTAAATGAACGGGGAAGACTTCTCGTCTACAACTAATGAAGTCAACTTTAACTGAGTAATTATCCATATATAAAATGGAGTGCGTTTTGAAATACAACTCTGACAACTGTACATATGATTAAAAACACTTTCTTATGCAGCTACAGTATAATATATCGTAGCCCAAAACCATAAAGTTTTTTATTCGCACTAGCTGATGCATATTTATCGTTTATGCTCCACATGTCTTGTTGAGTGAGGCATCTCCGTATATTGTACAATTCCGTCAGTCACTCCGTATTTAATAACGTGACAGTGATACATTTATAGCCGTCAGCAAAGTGCGCGGTACTATTATACGGTGTCGCTGTTTCAGGGGGACAGAAAAAAATGTAACACCGTTCACTAAGCGCGTGAAGGGGGTTCATGTGCGATAAGTGAAAGAGAGAGAGATGCGTGTGTAGTGCAGTGTTTCAGGTATGGTGACGCTCTCTTTCTTAATTGTGTTCAGAGTAGTATTAGGTTTAGTCATTGTCTCAGATCGATATTTCGCCTTGCGTTAATGACATGCATGCATACGTCTAAAACGGCCAAAGACTGACAACCAGTTACATTCTTCAGTTAATTTAACGATGTGATTCCATAATGGTATGTCTCAGTAGAAATCTACGGACTCCTTGACGCGAAATTTGTCTTTTAACATGTTTTGAATTTATGGTAAGGCTGTCGACCATTCGGGTGTTGAAGCAAATTAAGAAGTGAATCTAAAAACTCATAAGTGACAGTGACAAGGTCACGTTGTTGACGTATTTGGCGTAACGCATAACATCAGCTTATGTTTTCGGGCCTAATGCTTGCGTGACTTCTCCATATTGGTGACAGGGGCGCCTATGACATGCTGACAATTGTCTTTCTGTACATCATGCTGTGCCCCTTGGTGTTCGCTTGCAGCGTATACAGCCCTGAAAGGGTGCACCCCCACAGGATGCTCACCAGGAAGGTTTGGCTGTTGCTTCAGCCCAGGACTCTATTAAGGGCTGTCCCTAGGTCCTGCGCCCACAGGTTGGCGTCCTTGCACAGCGCCTCCCAGCTTCCTGAGAAGAAGCTGCAGGCTCTGCTTTTTCCGCTGAGCGCTTTGGAAGGTCAGCTCACCGGTGGGTTCAGCATAGCCGACTTGCAGCTGTTCGAGCCAAGCATGGGGGATATCGCCAGGGCCGAGAGGCTCTTCTGCCCGTCTGCCAAACACAAGATTGATTACTTCTCATCAGCAGTTAGGATGGATCACGCCCCATTAATAAGGCAGCCAGAGGTACTCCAGGGGGCTTTGTGTGGGAGGGAGGCAAGGAACAGGCAGGTTGGGGTACATGTAGGGGGGGGGGCGGTCATAGAGTTTTGACTTTCACGCCACTTGGGGGTTCAGGTATATAAAGTTTGCCCAGTTTTTTCCAGTCATTAATCTGAGGTACCTCTCCAGAAATTAAAACCATCATTCAAGTTAACTCCTCCTGAGGATGACCTTGGCCCCCCCTGGTAGAGAGCAAGAATTCTCGTCAGTGCACAAAACATTTGCCTGCTAAGACGGACTTCTCTGTGCTTCCTTTGACAGCACTTGGGTTTGGGCCTGACTGTAGGTACGATGTACGCATACACTTTGATGACTGGTTTTACTAGTGTATCGATATGTTCCATTTACCGTAGTGCCAGCTGCTGAAGTCATCTGACTGTGTCTGAGTGATGTCCAGCATGAACCCACCTGTTATATCTATTACAGGATAACTAAAAAAACTCCATTTATTCCAATGACATTTGCAGTTAGAAGTCTTAAACTGTAGCCAGTTAAATACCAAGTGTCACCTTTATTAGCCTAGTGTTGTGTGTTGATGAAATGTGTTATGTCACCATCCAGTAAAAAATCAGTGACTTATACTACAGTAATTATGTTATTGTTAAATGCATGAGTGAAAAGAGCACTTATAAGACCTAAATATGGGGGAAACAAAGGGAGTCGCTGTGTCGTTTGGCAACTAGAGGGTATCAACGATGCTTAGCTCAGTGGGGTAGGATGCTGTGGCCATGATTGTATGATCACTGGTTCAAATCCCGAGATCAGCAGAGTAATTTTACCGTTGGGCCTGGAGCAGGGCTTGGATGAAAGTATCTGCTGGTTTAATGTAAATGCTGTAATGTGGGCAGTGTGAACATGAGCTGTGAACAGCTGGTAGGATGAAAGGGGTCAACTGAGAAACCTGGTGCCCGCCCCCAACTCCCAGGTGTGCTTCATCGGCCGGAGCAACGTCGGAAAGTCGTCCCTGATCAGAGTCCTCTTCTCCCTCGCTCCCGATGTGGAGATCAGGGTCTCCAAGACTCCGGTGAGCAGTCATTCTGTCGCCGGAGGGCAGAGGGAGGGTGGAAATTCATCATATTCCTCCGTGTCTGTGTCTTGTATTCCTTGTTTCCTCTCGTCCGTGCGCAGGGCCACACGAAGAAGATTAACTTTTTCACGGTGGGCAAGGCGTTCACCTTGGTAGACATGCCAGGCTATGGGTACAAGGCTCCCAAAGACTTTGTGGAAATGGTGGAGTCCTACCTGGAAACGAGGAGAAAGTATGAAACAGCACAGCTCATGGAAAGCTTTGCAGATCTGTCTTTTTTTTATTATTATTTTATAATTTTGTATGGGGGCAGCTGAAGGAGGCGGCCAAGCTGCAGATGCTGGGAATGTCTCAGTTCTGTTCCATATGAGCATATTAGCACCTTTTTGCTTCCTGTATGCTGTTTGTGTCTTCCAGCCTGGTGAGGACCTTCCTATTGGTCGATGGGGCGGTGGGAATACAGGAAAAGGACAGGGTTGCCATAGAGATGTGTAATGAGTTCGGCCTTCCCTTTGTGGTGAGTATTTGGTGTCAGCAGTCTGCAAAACCTTTTCGTGTTTTTGTTACTGGAGTAGTTGTGTTCATTTGCCAGAACACATGTGTATGGCTACGAGAGACCAAAAATGCACAAGAAAAACAAATTAAAAGGTTGTAGTTTGTGTGTTTCTGTGCTTTGCCACACATTCAATTATCTTCTTTCCATTTTTTTCCCCAACTTTTATTTAATCCCATCAGCCTTGATGTTGCTTAATGGTCAGGGAAGTGCACTTGTAATAGAAAGATTGCTGGTTTGAATCCCTGTCCAGCAAGTAACACTGAGGTACCCTGAGCAAGGTCACTGCCCCCAAGCCCTGCTCCCTGGGTGCTGAATTAACTTCCCCCTGCTGTCACCTTGTCACATATGAGTTGAATGCAGAGAACACTTTTTGTTGTTTGTGATGTGTCAACAATGACAAATAATCAGTTTCAGTTGCGTGGTAATTAAAAAGTTTTAACCTAAATATAAATATGTCTACTGTCTCAGAGTTTAATGCCACAGGTCATTAGGATATTAAGCAGTGCCTCTACCTGGCCAGCAGGTGGCAGAGTACAAGCATGTTGCTGTTTTTGGTTTCTCCAGTGTACTGTTTTCCTTTCGGTTTAATGTCACAGATCGTAATGACAAAGATTGACAAGAGCCGACAGGGGGTGCTCCTGAGCAATCTGCTACAGGTGCGGGACGTCATCAAAGCTCACGCGGTCTGCTGTTATCCTCAGCCGCTCCTCATCAGGTAGGGGCAATAGCGGCACGCTGAGGGGGAGTGTGAACTCATTCTGTGGGAGGTGTGTATGTTTAGGGCTGACTGAGGTGCACTTCAGATACTTGGCATGACCTGCTGATGGTAGTGAAGTGCAGGGGATTTAGAAAAGTCTGGTTTTCAGCAAATTTCGTATTTTATGTTTTTCAGGAAGGGTATTGAATAATGTGAATTGTTGTGATTTATTTAGGATTTGAAAACCCACGGTACTTGACCCAAGGCAAGAGGGGTGATTATGCAGGGTTATTAATCCCTGCATTCCACAAGGCTGGGGGGGGGGGGGGGTGGGTTACCAGAAGGTTCCGTGTTCGAGGCCGTTACCCTTTATAATCTGCACAAGCACACAGATTCTGTTCATATTTGAGCGGGTGATTAAATCTGACGTTGACACCCAATTTATGTGGCGCTGCAAGAGAGTTATGAAACGATCCCAACAGAGCGGGCGGGTACCAAGCGGATGGGCCGCCGTGAGGATAAAGGCGAGGTGATTCATCTGGGAAGGAATGCGCCTTTGACATGCTTTGGAGATAACACCGGCGGCTTCCAGCGAGAGCCTGGGGTCTGCGTCACGCTGCAGTGGCGAGCCAGAGGAACTGGGATATACCTGTAAGACCTCAGCTGATCTCCGGTGCTGAGAGAAAGGAGGGAAATGGGAACGAGGCTGAAAGGGCAACCATCGCCCAGGGGCATGTTAGAAGCCCAGAGCAGATTAATCGCTTGGGGAGGACTGGCTGGTCCCATACGTCAAATACCTGCTCCTGAGCGCTTTGGCCACGAATTGGGTGAGAAGGAATTTAGAGCAGCGCGGAAGGGTGGATGCATGTGCAGCAGTGAGAGTTTGGAATAAAATTCCCAGGCATAATCCTTAGATTAATGTAGGTCGACATTTTTATATAAACACCAGTTAAATATCCAGACAAGCAGGACTGGGGAAAAGCTTCCTGTCACAGGTGAAGGGTTCTTATAATCTTTAGTGTGAGCGGTGAGTAACACAGAGGCCTGACGCATGCTGGAGCAGCAGAGTGACAGTGACAGGGATTCAGCCGTCTGTTGTACCTTTGTCTGTTTGTATCTTTGTATAAATCCACCCCCATCTGTCCCTCAGGATGTGTGGTAATTGACAAAATTGACAGTCTGACATTAACTGCTGCTGCTGTGTGTGATTGAACAGCTCCACCCAGTACACGGGGGTCCATGTGCTGCGCTGCTTCATCGCCCATGTGACCGGCAACCTTCCCCTGAGCGGCGATGCAGAGCAGAAGCCTTCTCCTTAAATAACCTCTGCTGTAATTCGTCATGTCTGTTTATTTGTCTTTTATCGCATCAGTGACGCTCTCTCTAGAGGAAATGTCATGTAATGAATAAATATTCTATATTTTTATCAAATAAAATGTAAAGAAGATTTTTGTTGGGTGTTGAATTTTTAACATTTCTGAGGGTTGTGGTCACATGGGGGCAGTAGTGTGCAAATCTGAGGTCTGAATGGAATCTCGCTGCCTGTTTCAGCAATGAGTGACAGGGTTGAGGAAGTGGTCATTAGACAGTGTCACAAGTTTGTTTCCCACATGGAGAGGGGTGTCCCTGAGTCTCTCGTCAGGGTTTTATGTTTTTTTTCC
Organism: Stomatorhinus ivindoensis; assembly: GCA_019775895.2. Classification (NCBI taxonomy): domain Eukaryota; kingdom Metazoa; phylum Chordata; class Actinopteri; order Osteoglossiformes; family Mormyridae; genus Stomatorhinus; species Stomatorhinus ivindoensis. Next base: position 21,130,036 of record JABFEB020000035.1, on the reverse strand, counting down.
TCTTTACTCGTCTTGCTTCCTGCTAACTCCTGCCGCTGACCTTCGGCTTGGGGGGTGCAGGCAGAGTGACAGCAGCGCGACACAGCGAGGACAGTAAAACCCAAGGAGGTGGCTGATGAATGACGACATAAAAGCAAAAGTACGAAGCAGTCAAATTTTTTTGTGAACTCCGTGACAGTGGCCTCATAAAATGACACCGGTTAATTTTTAGTTTGGATTGTTGCATATATACACATTTCGCTTTAATTGTGGGCGGGCAAGTGGATAAAGGGAGACGGATGCAGGAAGGTCTTTGCAGGGCTTAGAGCTGTAGATGTCAGACACCAGCTAGTCAGAGGTTGTGTGTAGAACGCGCACGGTCGGCTGAAGGTTCTGGGAAAAAGTCCATAACTCCTCCGGCTCAGAGCTACACGGCCACGTCTTCAACATGCAGGAGTACGGCACCTTCCAAACGAACGCCTCGACCCCCACCATCTGCCCCGTCAATGCCACGGTTTGCCAGGGCTCCGCTTGCCTAGAGCCCACCGGCAGCAGCTTCAACGAGATCCTGAGCAAGGTCATGGCCATCGTCATGACGATCCTGCTGGCCGTGGTGATGTTCTCCATGGGCTGCAACGTGGAGCTGAACAAGCTGTGGGGCCACGTCCGCCGGCCCTGGGGCATCGCAGTGGGCGTCCTCTGCCAGTTCGGCATCATGCCCCTCACCGGTTACGTCCTGGCGCTGGCCTTCAACGTGATGCCCGTGCAGGCCGTGGTCATCCTCATCATGGGCTGCTGTCCCGGCGGATCGAGCTCCAACATCCTCACCTACTGGCTGGACGGTGACATGGACCTCAGGTATGATTCTGCCCCTCCAGACCCAGCAGGGTTCAGGCTGGTAGTAAAATGGCTTGTCTGTAAAATGTTTGTACCATGTGAACTTTATTCAGTTTGTCAGCCGCCTTCTGTCTATTTCTGCCTGCCAATTTCAGTACTTGCAGTAGTATGAAAGATAAACAAAATTTTTTGCAAAACCATTTTGGGTGGGGGAGCCATTGGGTCTTCATAAAAACGTTTATGTCAGTTTATGATGGTTTATAGTGGCCTGCCAAAGAGTCACTGATCAATTTGAACAGTATAAAATAATTGGCTAGTCTGCTAATTGTTCAGTTTAAAAATATAATTTCTAATTAATTTGATTGCAAAGAATTTCCTTTTTTAAAGTTTTTTATTTTAAATAGTCTTTTGAAGATCATAGAACTTGACTAAAATTCCAGCTTAAGCCTAATTAGAATTTAGAGATCAGTTGTCATTGTTGACACACCACAGCAAAATACATCCTCTGCCTTTAACCCACATGTGCCGTAGCTGGGAGCAGCTAATTCAGCGCCCAGGGAACAGCACCTTGCTCAGGGTACCTCGTGGTCGGGGATTCAAACCCACAATCTTTCAATTACAAGTGTGTTTCCCTAACCCAACCCACTACTGCCCCATCAATGTAGCCAATTTTTTGTTGCAAAAATTTTAAATAAAGCATGTTGACTGACTAACAAATGTAACTTTTTAAAATCAGTAGGTTAATTCAAATGTAAATCATTACCTTCTAACAGTCCAAACTTCAACAGTCAAAGATTAATTTAAGAGATTTCTAAGTGTCCCAGTACCTGAGCGCATAGTACAACCACTACTGATTTTCTGTTCTATCAGAGGGAGAAGCAATTATGGATGCATGGAAGGGTGGATGCATGGAAGGGTGGATGCACGTTTCCAAGAGATGCACCATTTTAGCATATACTGCATATACATTGCCTCCTCTGGTACCCTGGTGGTCCGGGTGATGGAGCAGCTGTGTTTGCCTTTGGTTTAGTGTCAGCATGACGGCCTGCGCCTCCATCTTGGCCATGGGTATGATGCCTCTGTGCCTCCTCATCTATACCTCCTCCTGGACCTCCTCCGATACCATCCAGATCCCCTACGACAGCATAGGTATGTCTGCCACTAACGCCACACTCAGTTCATGGCAACTGAGTGTATTTTTAAATAGTGGCCAAAGCACTTTACATGTGTGTGTTGTGACACATCACAACATCAGTAAGATGGAAGAACAGAAAAACAGGGAAAATTAAGGAGAGAGAGAGAGAGAGAGAGAGAGAGAGAAGACAACTGAGGAGAGGAACCAAAAATTCCCAAGCAGGGAGATTAAAAACTTCTGGGGGTCCAAGTTCAACTACCTGTCCAACCCTCCCCCCCCAGAGTGGGCCTGCTTGCTAAAAGCAAGGTGTAAACTGTGGACATGGTCAAAGCCAAAGTCCATGAGTCCGTTCACCATGCCGGCCTGTGTAAGGTGGCACATTGAAGGCTGCACCCACAATCCATCGAGATCTTCCACAGAAACATGAATGCCCAGTTAACACACTATTGAAATGTGTCTCCTGCCCGCCATCACAGTCGGCACCCCCTTTGCCCCTTTGCCCCTTTGCCCCTTTGCCCCTTTGCCCCTTTGCCACATGAAGGTTTCTTATTCCCAGTGTGTGCTTACTTTGTTCAGGCATCACCCTGGTATCGCTGCTGATCCCCGTCAGCCTGGGCATGTGCGTCAAGCACAGATGGCCCAAGACGAGCAAGAAGATCCTGAAGGTGAGCTTCTGCCACCAAGCAGTGGGCGTCTCAGCACCTGCAGCGGGCCGCAGCCTTACCCCCTAAAACACAATGTTCAGGCATCTGCAGCGGGCCGCAGCCTTACCCCGTAACAGACAATGTTCAGGCACCTGCAGCGGGCCGCTGCCTTACCCCGTAACAGACAATGTTCAGGCACCTGCAGCGGGCCGCTGCCTTACCCCGTAACACACAATGTTCAGGCATCTGCAGAGGGCCGCAGCCTTATCCCGTAACAGACAATGTTCAGGCATCTGCAGCGGGCCGCAGCCTTACCCCGTAACACACAATGTTCAGGCACCTTCAGTGGGCCGCAGCCTTACCCCGTAACACACAATGTTCAGGCACCTGCAGTGGGCCGCAGCCTTACCCCGTAACACACAATGTTCAGGCATCTGCAGCGGGCCGCAGCCTTACCCCCTAACACACAATGTTCAGGCATCTGCAGTGGGCCGCAGCC
>JABFEB020000035.1:21104142-21126842 GCA_019775895.2 Stomatorhinus ivindoensis | reverse complement strand
CTGCAGTGGGCCGCAGCCTTACCCCGTAACAGACGATGTTCAGGCATCTGCAGTGGGCCGCAGCCTTACCCCGTAACACACAATGTTCAGGCACCTGCAGTGGGCCGCAGCCCACAGAAAGCTTGAGCATGTTTAAAGGAGAGTATCCCACTTTCAGAGTGCCCCACTTTTTGTAAGGGACACTGTAATAATCCTGGAGGCTTTGCCCCCCCCCCAACTGGGTGGACTAGCAGCATGTGCGTTGGTCTGCAGGTGGGATCTATCTTGGGGTTCTTGCTCATCGTCATCATCGCAGTGGTGGGCGGCGTACTCTACCAGGCCTCTTGGGTCATCTCTCCTGCCCTATGGATCATTGGCGCCATCTTCCCACTGCTGGGCTTCAGTCTGGGATTCCTGCTGGCACGCCTTGTGGGTCAGCCCTGGGTGAGGTAAGCTCCCCCCCCCCCGGTCCGCCTCGACTCACCATAACGACGCATGCGGCCGCACCGAGTTTATTACACTAGCTGACCGGCTGTCCGTCTCCCTAGGTGTCGCACCATAGCTTTGGAAACGGGCTTCCAGAACACCCAGCTGTGCAGCACCATCGTGCAGCTCTCTTTCTCCCCAGAGGATCTCGAGGTCATGTTCTCCTTCCCACTCATCTACAGCATCTTCCAGATAGTGATGGTCATCGTGGTGGTAGGAGGTACGTAATAACCTACCGTGAAGTAGGTCATGTCCATTCAAACGTGTAGGATTCCGCACGCATGGGTTCCAGGGAATGGAGACATTTAGAGAAACATGGCAGCAGATTTCGGCTTGTTCTTCCTTCAGGCTACCGGCTGTATTTGCGGAGTGTGGCTCAGGAGGCAACAGGCAGCACAGAGAAACAAGCGTACACCATGGAAAACGGAGGATTCCAGCACAACACCAACGATGTCCCCGAGGGCAAGTTTACGCAGCTGTGACTGGAAGATCCCCTGCAGGGAGACCCTGTGGCAATGGAGCATGAGTATCACTACCATTTCAACCTCACACTGCCCCCTGTTGTCTGGGAGGGTGTACTGCCAAGCAACTTTCATCATATCATTGCCTGGCAATTATCCAAAAATATAATTAGCTGCAGTTTGCCAATTTACGCAGAATAAATTTAGGTTAAGTACCCCCTCCTCAAAGGCACAGCAGCAGAGACCTTGTGGGATTAAAATAAGCTAGTTTCCCTGAGTCATTTTATGCGCTAAATTTAGCATTTGTCTTGATCGCAAGCATGCAGGGCATCAGTCGGTAATCAGGGCAGAAGGGTGGGGAAGGAACCAGCCAAGCCTCAGGGTCACATGACCAAAGGCAGAAAAATGGGTGCCATCGCTCCCCACTCAGTGTGCATCCTTGCAGCCCGAGTCCCGATCACATGACCTGTTACCGTAGTGTGAGACATTTAGAATTATTAATGGTGGTTTGGATAATAATACACCAGAAGTGACCGTTTTTTTGAATTGCTAAAGCAAAACTCTGGAAACCTTTTCTCAAAACTCGAAACACTCACAAAATTTTTAACTCATTCTTGCAAAATCAATCTACTCAAGGTCTTCTGCATGCCGAGTTGCAAAATTGGAAACCAAAAGAGTAGTGTAAAGAAATGTTTAGCAAAAATGTTTGTAAACAATTCCACGTAAAGCGATTTGCAATGTTTGCATTATTCAGCACTTCAAAAAAGTGACTGTCCAGGAGATAGTAAATAACCCATGAGAGGGATTTTATGGTAAAATGTTGTACAACTGCTTGGCCAAAGTCAAGGAGGAACATTCATCCTGGACCATCATGGTGTCTCTGAGCTGGATCAGGACACAGAGCTTCGTCTACAACACGACAATGTTCTTCGTTGCTAGGCAACGGAGGAAGAACTCTTTGGTGTCATCCTTTCATACCTTGACATCAAAATCTGACTCCTATGGCAGTTGCCATCTTACCCGGGACATTTCATCTAGTCACTCATCTCACTGGCATCAGCTTTAGGAACATGTAAAGTTTTAATCCATTGTGTTCATATGATGCATGAGTGCTGGCTGCGTTTTCCATTTTGCATCAGAGTTCATCACAGTATTTTGATGAATTATGATGTATTTAGTTTTGCAAATAGGGTGACTGAGGTATGCAAATTGTGTCTAACTAGGTGAGCACTGCTTACTTTGCCAAACGAGTGGCTGACAGTAAGTTTTGGCAATTCAGTTTTGTTCCAAGAATGGGTTAGGTGTTTTAGCAATTCAGAAAATCTGCTAAATTCTTATTACATTACCACAGGAAGGATTTTTATTACGAGTATTTATGTGCTTTGTTCTCCAGAATGTTATGTCATATGACACCTTGTAAATTATTAATCCTTATTTAATCCTTATTTAACAGCTATCCAAGGCACATATTTCAGTTCTATTTTTAGAATGTTTACGATTCAGGCTGAAACACCAATTGTACTGGTTTTTAAAAAGAAGCAATTTAATTTAATGTGTTGATATATCCAAAGTACAGAAGAATAAATTTGTTGTGAACAGTTTGTGGGTTGACAGTATGCTTGATATTCTATATTTAATACTTTCTTTCAGCCAATATGATGGTAATCAATAAAAACTGCTGCTGTTACACTAGCTGTGGTATAATCATCATCTGTTGGTGTGGCTGGATGAGAATCCGAGTTTGTCTTCAGACATACTGTCTGAGTTGTATTAAAATACCAGAATCTGCACGGCCATCTTCCCCCTGCTCATTACTGCTGTGAAAGGTGCACTGGCAGCGGGTCACAGGATACACACCGGCACAAGTGAAGGACCCCTCTGCTGCATGCGGTGGCAGGGGGTGGGCAGGGGGGTCTGAGTGTGTACAAAGTCCAGTGGGGAAACAGACACAGTATGCAGAGTAATACTTACCACAGTAAGGATTCTTATGGTATTTCAGTACAGTGGTACCTCGAAACTCATACTTAATCCGTTCAGAACTCCAGATCGAACCCTAAAAAGTTTGAGTTCTGATCGAATTTTCCCCATATTATTATAATTAAATGTATAAATGGTTCATTATTAATATATTAAAATAATGAATAAGAAATCTTTATTCTAGATGTATTTTATTATATAACTACTGTTACTATCATTGTCTAAATATATGTATTCAGCTAGTGTAAACATGCACGGTACTGTCACAGCGAATGCGAGGCTGAGACTGAAGCATTACCCTTCGTTCCCGCTGAGACGTGATGCGTGACTCATTTCCCCGCGCGTACAAGTTATCTTATTTTTTTTCAAACTGGTTGGTTCGACTTTTAAGAATTTCGAGTTCCAATGAGTTCAAGAACTGAGGTACCACTGTATTTTCTTCTCCAGAATGTTATTTCCCCTTGTCACAACTTGTAAATTATTATCCTTTTTTAACAACTATTCAAGGCAGATGTTTCAGGTCTTTAATTAAAAAAAAAAAAAAACATTCTATTTTTAGAATGTCTATGATTCAGACAAACATCGATTGTACTGGTTTTTACAAATAAACAATTTAAAGATTTAAAGTGTTAATATATCAAAGGGGGGAGGTTTAGTGTGTGCAAAGTACAGTGGGGAAACATACACGGTATGCAGTCGCCCAGGGCAACCAGCCCAGTGCTGATTCCCAGAACTAACAGGCGGCACCCACTTCCCAGCATGCCTGCGCACCAGGGCGACCTGTGGCATGCCCTGATGCTGCCGGTGCGCTGTGACCTCACAGCTGGTCCTGATTAGAATCCTAACGAGGCAAAAATGTCATCGATCTCGCTGCCGTTGCCCAGACTGGGGTCTGCGTTGGCCTTGCCGCCTCCCGCCACCGTGTCTCCCTCCTCACTTTCCTCTCCTCCTCCTCCTCCTCCTCCCGCCTCAGCGTACGCCTTACTCGCCACAGATGGCGTCCCCGGTCTGACTTGTCTGCCCCGTTTCTGAGACCCGCGGTGCCACCTCGCAGACAGGAACCGGGCCCACGTGCGCAAGTTCCTCCTCCGCCTGCAGGGGGTGCTGGATGACCGGCAAATGTCAGGAGGAGGGAGGAATAAGGCTTTTCGACACGCCCTTCTGAGAGCCTTCAGCTTGCCCTCCACTCTGTAAGCAAATAAATAAAAAGAAAAAAATGGATGTCCATATCCAGGAAATAAATCAGAATAAAGACGATGAGGGGACGGCGGCTCGCACCTGAGGCCTCTCTCCTCCAGGAAGCGGAGCCTCCCACAGGTCAGCCTGAGGAGCTTCAGCCTGCAGCTCTCCCGCCGCAGCCTCCTGCGCTGGCACCACGCGGCTGCCTCCGTCAGACGGGCGGCCATGTCAGAGGAGCAGGATGCTGCCGCCAGCTGCTTCACCAGCCTCCGTTTCTGACGCACCAAGGTGGTGTCGCCCCCAGGCCTTGAGGGAGACTCAGTAAGCTGCGTAGTAACAAAGTCAATCGTTTATCCAACCATGTCATGCAGTGCTGATCCTGGTCTGACCATCGCAGGCCACACACACTCACACACACACACACACACACCTTGTCATTGGAGTGTGAGAGGACCCAAGTATATCCACAGAACATTGAGCGAATGGGGGATCCTGATCCCAACTATCCACTGAGTAGTGATGGATAACATGACAAATTATGAACCATTTGCTGTATTTTTTGACCCCCACTAGATGGCGCTCTTAGGTTGCTTTGGGGCATGCTTACTACCCTTTCCTGAACAGTGAGCACCATCTAATGCAGTCAAAAAATATAGCAAATGGTGCATGAAGCATCATTTTGTCCAACACCATTCCACAGCTGTAATTATATTGACCGTTTGTGATTCAGTCACATATACACGCTGTAAATCTCCTATCCCATCCCCTGCAGTGATACCCAAACTGGGCACAGACCTGAGCAGCATTCCTGTTTCCACTCACTCGTCTGAGCAGAGTCTTCACATCAAACCTGCCGGCGTCACCTGAAGAGCCAACACAGGAGCAGCTGAATGATGCCGACCCAGGAAAACCACTCCGGACAAAATCATAATTTTAAATCACAGTGATTACAGCTGACAATGGAAAATGCTATGAGCCTGTGCAATTAAATATAAAGTAGCTGAGACATGCATCTTACTCATTTTAGGACAAAGAAATGAAACACAGATCCAAGTGTCTGACCAAAAACAGCCGCTAATTACGGAACTGAAGATAACTGCCTGTCACTCGACACACACTGTCACACATCTTGTGTTAATATCTTAAAGGTAGATTTAAGTCTGCTGATTACCCAATCCATATCTCTGCCAAAATAAGATAGTTAATAAACCTATTCAGAAATTAGTACCACTTTGTGCTATTTAATGTACTTTTTAATCCATGCAGGTAACAGTTTTATTAAAGTCAGATTGTATTTAGCTTGAAACTAAAACAGGAGGATTGCTGAAAGTGTTCATTTTTTATGAGAAATGTAGAGTGTATAATTGAGCAAACAGCAACACAAGTTACGCAGATCAGTTATTCTCGGAGCCTAAAACCATCAGCCTGTTCCCAGATCAGGCAACCTTTCAATTATCATCCCGGGACACTAACCACTGTGCTGTCGGCTAATGATGGCCAAGACGACACTTCATGATCCATGAACCATTTGCTGTATTTTCTGACCCCACTAGATGGTGCTCTTGGTTTGCTTTAGGGCATGCTTTGAGCTGTTTTGTGAACAGAGAGCACAATCTAAGGGGACAGAAAAAACACCAAATGGTTCATAAAGCATCATGTTGGCTCTTGGACTACAATTTCTCAGAGAAAAATCATCCCAAAAGATAAATACCAAACCAACCATACCTACAACCGCACTGGGGCCTCTCTGGAAAAACAAACTCCCAAGATCCTCCATGCCGCTCTTCTCAGCCTTGGGGCCCACCTGCACCGACACCCGGCTCTCGACGAGCCCCTTCTTACTCCTAGTGGTGGTCGCCGGAAGGCCCGCCTCTATCTGAGCCCAACACGAGGGCCCAAGAAAAGCCGGGACATCCTCCGGGAGGACAAAGCCGCTCAAAGAGGGCATAGGGCAGGCCTGGCACACGTCCTGCAGCAGAGCACGCACCGCCTGATACAGAGGATCCAGGTTCCTCAAGACACCCTGGAAGAACACCCTGCAAAAGCAAGAGCAGCAACTGCATAGGACCACCGACCACAGGGGGCGCCACAGTTAAACAGCCATGAAAACAAAGCCACTATTAAAACATAGCCCAGTCACAAACGGGACTCCGAAAAAAAAAAACTCGAGGCATCAGACTCACCACAGGCGGCTAAGCATGGAGCTCAAAACAAGGTTGAGGACGATGTATTCTGTCCAGAAGAGGTGCTGCCGCGTCATTCTGGCCACGGGGAGTAGTCAAGGCCCGTCTCATTATAGGTTTCATTTTTAATTTTAGTTTATTTATTTTTGTTTTACTAATTTTATTTCTAGGAATATACTGAAAGATGAAAGGTATTTTGTGTATCTGATCTGATTAAAATAGGGAAAACTTACCAGGAAATATTAATGGTAATTAAAGGTAAAAAAAAAAAACAATTACTTTAGGTAAACCTGGTAACGGAAAGTAATTTCCGTTTTTACTTTAGTTAGTTTTGGAAATTATATTAATAGTTTTTGTTTAATTGTAGTTTGTTATATTATTTTCATATCTTGGTTTGTTTCAGTTTACAAAAATGTTTTCTTAATAGTTTTCCTTTTGTTAATGATAACACTTGTCAAGTCCTAAAACAAGTCGAACTTACCTGGACGTCACACGTACACCCAAATATGCCTGTTATTGTTTTACCATTATCATTACTATTAATACAAGTCTTTTATGTGCAATATGTCTTTTATATATAATTTATTGTATAGTTATTTGAGGACTGCACCTAATTTCGTTGTACAGATTACAATGAATAAAAATTAATAAAATAATTTTTATTTATAAAAATATTCTGATTCTGAAGTAGCTGTAGCAGCAGTAGCTATTGTTATTAGCATTAAACCTATTATTATTATTGACTATGCTAATGAACTGTTAATAACTTGATGGCCACTTAAACATTAACAGTATATCTAAAGTGTTTTTAAAGGAGCTTCAAGCAAAAGTTCAAACACTTGAGTTGACCCTGTGACGAAACAGCAGCTCATAACCACGGATACGAGAAGGCCTTGATGCAGCAGTCCAGCAGGCTGGCCAGTAGCTTACTGGCTCCCAGAACTTTCAAGCTTAGCCACTCCAGTGTGGGCTGACTGGGCACTTCACACTGGCCCGTCTGGAACGACACCTGTCTGAGAAGGGGGGCAGGGCCATGGGAGGGGGCCATAAATGAGCAATCAAACCACAAATGCTCTAATTATAAAACCAGAGATCCGTCATAATGGAAGGAGACACTATTTTAGGGCAGATCACGGGGCAATGTGTTTCTGGTTCCAGTCCAAGGAATTCAAAGCCATAACCTTGTCAGAGACACTAAACCCAAATCTCACTGTGTAAAGCAGCGTTGAAAATGGAACAGCTTTTACATGTACCAGCCCATCGGGACAGAGACGACCCCAGGGAGGAGAATGACGAAGCAGACAGGCGACTGAACCGCTACCTCTGGGCTTCCGTTGGACACATGGCCTCCGCTTCAAGGAGCGCTGCGGTCAGTCTCATTTCCTTCAGCCGGTTTAGGCAACATTCAACCTGTGGGTCCAGCACAACGTCAGGACAACAAAGGTCGCTTCTGACCAAAGTCCAGTACTTTCCAATCTCTCGCTGAAGTAACGACCTTACGTTATGCATTAAGTAAAAGTCCTAGCCAAACTGGTTTTACAGCTAGGCATTTTCTAGGGTTGCGCTGTGGTTGTGAATGCTGTGATGTATGATGATGATTTTACAGTTCACTGCATGCTGACATGAATTCAAGGTCTAAGACTAATTAATCTTTTGGTTATATGGTGTTCCTGGTCAGACGGTTTACTACTCCTGACCTGTTTTATGGCTCTGAAAGGCTTGTGATGTCGGAGCGGGTTGTTCGTCACATAAAGCACCGAGTAAAGCACCATGATCTCGGTGTGGAGGATGTCGCTCTGCAGGACCTTTAGCACCCCGGCACACTCCTCCAGAAAACATTTAACGAGGTCGCCTATGAAGGACACAGCCGGGAACAAGCATGAAACGTCTCGGAGCTTGCTTTAGAAAAAAAACGATTCGCAGTGCCAATAGCATTTACATTCTCAGCGTTACATTACATTCACAGCGGGACAATAAGGAGCGGTGCATGTAATAAACACTAAGGTAAGTGGAAAACGCCGTGTGAAACTACATTATAAAACACGGTGCAGCTCCAGAAATGAAAATAACGAAAACACTGGGATGATTCTACATACCGAACACGCAGTGTCAAGCTGACAAGCTGCAGAAAATACATGCGATACAACAAACTATTTATTTTCAGACGCATTAAAGTCAAAGCAGCATCCGGGAGTATTTTGTGATCCTTTTTAACTGCACGCCATGTGTCCCATGGGCACCCACGTGTGTTTGCCGCTCCGCATGTAAACAAGCACAGCCGCGATTGCCTTACGTCACACATTAAATTAAACCAAACTGCAAGTGACATTAAATTTCCATTTCCTTAGTTACCTGTGTGTTCTGTGAAAGGTATACGGACAGTGGAGACGGCCCCGGGACGGGGTAGATCTATCTTATTCCACGGCTCAGCAGCCATGTTTTCCCATAAGCCACTGCGAGCTGGGAACCACGTTTCCTCCCCGCCTTCTGTCCATCAGAAAACAGAGCGTCTGATTCTTACACAGCTACACAGATCTTAAAGCAGTTGTCTTCACCTACTAATAGACGTCAAGCATTCGTTTTGCGCTGTGTAAACCAAACAGAAAGAAAAGTTGCTTTCAGAATTGAGGAGGTAATGAGTGTGTTACACTATCAAGTTATTATTACTGTGTTAATTAAAACATATAGTGAAACATTACTGGCACCAGTGATATTCCCTATAAGTGACTTACTCATTACTGAGAGCATAAAATTGTGTGTATGCATATCCTGCAGTTACTACTGTAACAATGTAGCTATTTTCTATTTATTTATTTGTTTGTTTGTGCATGTATGTGTGGTTTTCTGTTTTTCTACTGCATAATTTCAACCTTGCATTTTGTAGTCGGGTGATCAGTAACATCTCTCTCAACCCCTAGGTGAGGTCAGTATAGGGGGACAGTGGGCAGCAGTGCCTGTGATTGGAAGATCACCAGTTCACGCCCCGTCATCGGCAGAACAGTCACATGTCTGAGGGCCCTTGAGCAGGGCCCCCAGCTCTAGGGGTGCCACACGTGACTGTGCACTAACCCTGTGCTAGGACCCCAAAGTTACATAGAGCAAGATGGCGTCAACGAAGAGAAGCATTCCAATGTACTCATACTTCTGCAAATACCAAATAAAGGATTTATTTATTTAGGCCTTTCAAGAACTACTTAATTTATTTTTTTTATCTATAATCAGGGTCACCACAGGCATTTTTAAGGTTTGTCTATTTATGGACCTCAATAGGAATATACACATTAGCTACAATGCAGGTTTGACTCGCAGGCACGGTCGGGGGAGGCGGCACGGTCAACATGCTCCAAGATCCAGGTCACAACGCAGTTGTTCACCTGGGCCAGCACCTCGTCCTCCACCCGCCCCTTCACTGCCAGCCCGTGGCTGCCCCCCTCGATCCACTGGACTGTAGTTGGGCTCTTCATTTGCTTGGTCACGTCCTCCAGGAGACTCTATATTACATCGAAAAATATCATTTAAGAACCCAGGACAGAAATTTTCCTCAAAAACAATCAAAGAAACTGCAACAAGGAATTTATTTATAAAGCTCAGTTTGGTCGATATGGCAAGATTCTAAAAAAACAGAATCTGTTTGAATCATGCATTTTAAAAATTATTTGGCTAGTGGACCAAATTTCATCTCAATAACGCTGCGTTTCCACCTTCAGTCTGTCTGCGCTGTGAAAAACGTGGAAAACATCAATCAGTTTAGGCATGTTCTGTCGCACATGACCATGCGAGATGAACACGGTGCCTTTGGACTGTACCTGGACCTTGCAGACCTACCCATCGGCGATCTGCGCGCGTCCTTACCCGCTGACACATGTCATCGGCGGTGCCGGACACAAACAGCACGGGAACCCCTGCCAGATTGCGAAGGTCCTCGCTGCGTTGTCGGTGTGTGTGCGTCTGGCCCGGAGGGTGCAACGGGAAGGACAGGCAGACCAGGCCGTGTGGGACGTCACCCACCCCTGTGCTCAGCTGATTGGTCAGGCATGCTGCGGCACGAGCCCCCATCGAACGGCCTGAGCGTTGACACATATATATAACAAAAAAAATCATTTAGCATGTAGCATGTGGCTACGCAGGCAGATCTATAACAAATAGTCGCTTGTTTTTGTTCCAAGTCACTGCTAATTAAAGTATGTACAAAAGAACAGCATAAATGCACACTGTTTATTACTGCCCCCCCCAATAAATTCTCTGCTGAGCCTCCTCTTCTGCAGTTTTAATTTGTTTAGATTTTGACATTTCAAGGACAAAAGCAATGCATTGTGGGTACTGTGAGTTCAAAGCATGTGTGTTTTGCTTACCGCCCACAAATATACTCATTAGGGTGAACTTCTCTTGATTTCTCAGATATTCCTGCACAGCAAAATATATTATTTGACACCGTATGTCATGAAACAAGATCCCAAGTAAATAGCAAAACCGTATTGAAACCACCTGTGTGTCTGTCAGTCATTTTGAAGGCAAAGCAGTGCAGGTGAATTACCAGAACTGCTGTGTAGGCCTTCACCCTGTAGCTGAGTTTGAGACCTTTACATGTGAACCGCAGGCACAGCAAACCGGCGGCGGCAGCAGCCTCGGCCAGAGTGACCAGGTGCTTGAAGTTCATGTCTCCGCCAGCCCCGTGCGTCAGTACCAGCGCGGCCCGCACGGTGGCGCACTGCCCGGGGATGCTCAGCACCGCATCCAGGGACCTGCCTCCGAACTCGATTCTGACATTTTCCTGCAAAAGGCAACCAAGTACATATACACATTTACTTTCTGATTACTGATTATTTAATAAACATTTTTGTGCATGATGGAAACTACCTATAACAATTATGTGCATCGATAAGAGCTCCAACTGTGGATCACGTAAAAATAAACTTTGGCGGTGGCACTCATTGTAAACGCCACGTGTTTGCACAGATCATGCAAGTAATAAATATGTATCGTGGCTGTCTTTTGTCGTAGATCCGTATTTAAGTAAGTTACCTCATGAAAGGTTTCCATTTCAAACCAAATAACCAACACCGATAGGACATCGCAGGATTCCGCTGGACCGGGACTGTGTAAAATGAGCTTGTGAAATGTTCGCAAAAACAAAATACCGCCATCTAATGTCTCGGGGTTATTACTTTGGGACATTTTTTTAAAGTTGAAGGTTCGTCTTCTTCTTGTTATTAACAATCCCGAAAGTCCTTGACAAACCACTCAGGCTACTTATACGGGCAGGGATCCCTAGCTTCCTGATATTTTTATTATTACTGCGCTCCATTGCAGAGTTTATATACAGCATAGTCACTTTGCGCACTGTATACGTATTTTATGACAAATCAAGTTCAAATAAATGCAGGAATTAAATGTTGTTCGCGCGACCTTGTTAGTCTTATTGTAATTTTTAAAATTATTTTATTTGTTATTTATTATTAGTTATTATTAATGTATTATTTCCCGCAGTGGTACGCCGTTTTACATAGAAGCGTCTGGTAAATAAATGTAAATTAATTAGGCATGAAAATTTCCACCCTTTGTAAACTTGGAAAACACTCAACGATCTCTGTCAGTGTGTATAGAACATATATTACGGACAAGTGACCGAAGAGGCCAAAATCGAATTAGAAATGTTTAGTCTACAGATATTACAGATAAATAAATCTAATAGCCCCCAAATGGCTTACAAAAGGTGCTATGATTAATTGATAGTTATAATTCGTTTGTTTTATTTGACAGATTTTCTCAATATCTTTTAAGAGGATAACATTTCTGAACAGTAAATTATGGCATTATGTTAGATGATGGTATTCTTTAATATCAGATTAAAACATCTATTTTGCACCCATTTTAAACGTAACTGTGGTAAGCACGATTTTAGCGTTTTACTCAAAGAGAACATTTCAAGGTTAAGGTATTTTTATGAAGCTAAAATTTATGATACATTCCATCTTAGTCTTTCCCATAATGGTGACTCAGCAAGTTCAGGACTTCACTGTACTGCCAAGAGGAATTACTCAGAATGTGAATGAAATTCAGATCTTCAGTTCACTAATACAATTCAATTATAGGTCACTGAGGAATTGCAGGGAGGTCGTTTACAACATATCAAGAAAACTATGTTTATTAAAATATATTAAAACACGTAGAATTCACTGTCGATCACAAGCCAAAATGACTACTGCTGTTTCCACAAGTCTTCAGTTAATAGTGACACCGACAAATACTATGTGCAAATGAATCAAAATTGAAATGTACAAGAAAGTTCATAACAGTGAAAAACAGTTTATTATAAAATAGAGTATTGTGCAATATAATAACAGGTCCTTGCAGCATGTGTATATAAAAAACAGGTTTGTAGGCACATGTACAGAGTCCTTCATATTTGTGTGGTTCTCCATCAGTCAAAGCTCATCTCTGGCCTGTAAATCCAAAAACAAAAGAGTTTTACACATACACACAGGTATATTTGTTTCATATGTTCATGAAAGATGTGAGGAGGTCCAAGGCCCAAAATATCCAGGACCCTCTGTTTTTATTATTTTTTTTTAAAGAATGACAACAGAGTACAAATCGTGCCCTGAGACGTGACGAGAAAAACCCGCCTGTGGCCGGACAAGCAAACAGACAGGAACTAAAATAACAGCAGGGAGGTCTTCACTCTCCAAAGGGCATATCTCGTAACAAATCAGCAAAAAAGGGGTTTTAGGAACCAGAAGCTGAGAAAAGATATGGAAAGTTTTGCGAAAGATGACTGCAGATTAAGATTTTTAAGAGGCAGAATTTGCTCATGTTTTCACCACCATTCACACAAGTAGCTCTGTGATGAATGATGGACAACAACGGCAATACTCTGGCTCAGCACAGCCCGCTCTCCCGCATGGACGACACCGCTGCCGCACATACCCTCTGTCTGCGACAGGAGCAGGCCAACAGCTCCTCCTTCGGCTGCTGCAGCCGCTCCATCCCTTCTCGCACCTTAGGCTTGCTGATCTGCAGAGCAGCGTAGGCCTGCAACAACAGGGGGTGTAGTTGAGGGAAGGCGTACTGTCCCTTTAATTTAATCAGTCAATCAACCAACTAAACTCAGTAAATGTGTTCTTTAAACAAGAATAACCATGACTAAGGGCACTAAAAATCCACCTCAATAAAAAAATTTTAACAATGTCTCAATGTGAAAATGTAGGTGCTCACCGCTGAACTCCTGTAAATAAGGCTGAAATGAATTCAAAATGTTATAATACACAAAAACAGAAAGTCTAAACATATGTCTTGGTCAAGCAATACCAGGGGTCTATACGCCTTTGAGCGCTGGTTAAACTGGGACATAGAATGTGTTCAACAAGCGAAGCAAGGTGTTAACACACTTAAGTCCATTCGCAGACTATGCCTGGTCATACAGCTTGATATTTGCAGAAATGCACTGCAAAAGACTAGCAGTGGTAAAACGGGTGTGTCTATACTGGGATTTGAACCCATAACATTCTGGTCATAGACCCTGTTCTTTGACAGAACCTGCTGCTGTTATGCAACTACTATTTAAAAGCAAGTTTGAACTGTGCCTGTGCAGATGCCATAGACGGTATTTATGTGTGTGTGTGGAGGTGGTGCTGTTGTTAATGCACCATCCCGGAGGGCAATGCCACACACGTCACCCACACCGATGCCAGTCCGTCTGTGTCAAGGTTACACAGGAGCCAAACCTATGGATAGCAAACATGTCATTGGAAATCAAGCCCATAAAGGAAGCCACTTTGCCGTGACACAGTCCCCAAAGCAGGTTTAGTACCCAGTTGCATTTAACCCCAACACATTAATCTTATATTAAATTATAAATTATGCAAAGATTAAGAACATTATGCTGGCTAGGATTCCGAGTGTAGGAGGCTTTGGGTACAAATGGTGAGAGAGAGAGAACTGTGTCAAAACTGGAGTCTGATCAGGGCCCAAAGGGTCTGTGTGCATCCACATTCCAACAGACACGCCTTCAATAGAGTACAACCTGAGACCTCAGCTGGCATCTCAGCTGTGTCCTTGACAAAATCTTGTTAAAGTGAAGGAAGAGATACAGAAGATAAGATAAACTGACATGCAGAAAATTCCTGTGGAGGTTCAAGCTTTTATTACACTATAAAAGTATAGAAGACACAGGATTGCAATGTGGCATCACCAAGAATATTCAAAGAAATAACTAAGCTTTCTTAAAATTAATCATGTTGGGGTTTACCCAGATACAGTTATATAATAATCAATCCATCCATCCATCTTCGACTACTTATCCAGTGCACAGTCACGACGGCCTGGATCCAATCAGATAGGAGCACACCCTGGACAGGATGTGAGGTCATCACTGGGCACCCACACATTCACATACAATCAGACACTACGGGCAACTTTAGGGACACTACTGTCTTTGGACTGCAGGAGAAATCCTGTCAATACCACACGCAAGGTGGGGGAGGGATTCTAAGCCCCAAAGTTGAAAGTGTGAGACAGCAGCACCCCCCCAAGGACTAAAAATGGCAGACAGGCTGTCACCTGGAGGAGCTTGAAGTAATAGCAGAAAATGTCGTCCCCCATGAGGTGAGTCCGTGCAAATTGCTGGCCAGCTGCTGCGATCTTCCTGCTCTGAAAGCAGAGACGGGACAGGAAATGAGGTCATGGCCTCCCTGGAGTCAAATGCAAAGGGTATTAATATGAAGTTGATTAGCCCTTTGTTGCTATAGTCACCACTACTCGTCCGTGGAGGCTTTCATTACACGCTGTGACATTGCTGGTGGGATTTGCTGCCATTTATGTTTGGTATTGATTCTGGGTTATCACTTCACCTGCAGCAGACCAGAATGGCTCTAAGCTGGACAAAAATGTAGTAAACCGACTTGGCGCCCTGTTCTGGTGCCGAGTGGAAAGTCACTAACCTCTTCTGTACAACCGCCCATTCTGATGATGATGTTTATTGCCGGAGACTGCAAGACTGTGCTTAATTATACACCAGTGTCAGCAGTAGGTGTAGAGTCATTAGCAAACGGCTTTAATTAGTAGGGGCATCAATATACTAATGAACACAAGTCAGTCAGTCAGTCAGTCACGCAAACAATGATCTGAACTTTTGTTCCTTCCCTATCATTCACAAAGGCACGGTATTAATGCTGCATCCCATATGAACTAAAACTTGGAAATTCCAAGTTCCTGTTGGAAATTTCACCTGGAATGCCCCCTGAAGTCAGAAGAATCGGCACAACCCCAAGCTCAGAATTTAAGATGGCTGCACCATTTACCAACAGAAGTTAATGCTGCAGTTTTATACTGTTGACTAGCACTTTTGTCTTATCTGTGTCTCGTTCAGTTGCTCATACACACACACAGTACTGTCCAACCGCTATATGTGGACATGTTGCTACAGAGTTGCTAACACTGGCTAACAATGAACCTGGCTAGAACAAGGGCCTATTTCAAAAAGCAGGTTTTCTTGCTTAGCTGGATTTAAGGTAGTTTGAGTTACATGTAAGTGAATGGAGACAATGAAGACAAAGGCTGTGTAAACTGGGGTAAATTAATTCTGACAAGTTATCTGGCTAAGCAAGAAATGTTGCTTTTCGAAGGAATTGTTAAATGGCATTGTGACTTGCTGTATTGGAATGCAACAAATTTGTGTATGATATCATTCCCCAATTTATCTATCTATCTATCTATCTATCTATCTATACCCAGCTCTGACCTCCGACCTCCAAAGTAAATGGAACGCAGCAAAGTTCAGCAATTTGAAGGAATGCCACCCCCCCCCCCCCAACACACACACACACACACATTTTTAATTCCATTCACAGATATTTGTGGAGACCTGAAAAATGGACCCCATAATGTCAAAAATTTTACCACATTTGGTCCCCACAATGTAATATAAACCTTGTCCACACACACATACTGCAGAGGTGGGTAATTCAGGTCAAAGAGTAAAAATCCAGACCAAGATTTAGTTTCAACCCACCAGTTGAGTATCTGTGACTGTGACTCTTTATACTCAACTGGTTCGTTGAAACAAAATCTTGGTCTGGATTTTTACTCTCTGGACCCGAACTCCCCGATCTGGCCTCCTTTCTGGCGGCTCAGCAGGGTACCTCCTCATCGTGCTCCCTGGCCCAGCGTATCTTGTCGAGCAGGTCGCTGAGGTCGCGCCTGAAGGGGATGTAGTGCTCCCAAGGCCGCAGCTCGCGGTAGAAGTGCTCGTAGTATCCGGAGTCCTGCTTCAGCACCAGACTGCCCCCGGCCAGCAGGTATGGCAGCCGGTAGGCAGCCACTGTGCCATCCACATTGATCTGGTACTTGAACTGGTGGGTGTTGGAGAGAAAATGCATTCCTTAACTTTGAGTCAATGTTATATTTACAGTACATTGAATACTATTATTTTTTTGCAACGAAAGCACACTGGATATCAATTTATCCATCTTCCAACTGCTTATCCTGGTCAGAGTCCTGTGGGGCCTGGAGTCTATCCCAGGCTGCACAGGGCACAAAGCTGGGGGGGCACCCTGGATGGGATGCCAGTCCATCACAGGGCACAGAGCTGGGGGGGCACCCTGGATGGGATGCCAGTCCATCACAGGGCACAGAGCTGGGGGGCACCCTGGATGGGATGCCAGTGCATCACATGCCACATCCATTATATAAGCTAAGTATTCTCATACAAAAGTGTACTGTACATCTGAAAATTTGATACAGTGGCCAACATTAAAGGGTCTGAGGTTTGAATTCATTGTTTTGTGTTTGTAACGTATTATAGATTCAGTCCTCAGACCCACCATTTCCCTAAATATCTATGACTAGGGCTGTACAGTATATATCATTTCAGCACTGTCATCATGATGTAAGCAGGAGTAATAATCACATGTCAGCACTGCTTTGTGTCTTAACATGACTTGCAGCAATACCACCAACTTATTTTACACAATCTACTAGTAGATAAGTTCTATTTCACTGTCATTTATTTTGGGAGATTTCAACTTTCTCCTTTTTTGTTTTATAAATACCACAATATGATACTGTGGAGCCCTATTTATGATTTTCAAAACTAGCTTAAAAAAATCTGTTCTGAAGGAAGGTTTACATCCACCAGAAATCCAAAAAAGTGAAATGATTCATTGAGGTTCGCAGGTTCAGCGACTGGCTTATACACATCGTTATTCCCATCCACATCCCAGCAGGCCATCCGACTACACAGCCGCAGCGTCATTAGCCTTACACATCCCCCTCACACTGGCACACGCATGCATTTCCTAATGGGGCACTTTGCACCGAGTCCCTCGCTGCAGACGTCAGGGCCATGGCAAACGTGCAGCAATGACCGACTCAGCAGGAAGGTCGGCACAGCACATGGGAAGGTTCATTCACCCCGGAATACTATATAAAAACAGTCACACATTTTAAAGACACCGAACAGCTACAATAGTAAACTTAGTTAATTTTCCATTTTGCGTACAATCACACAGATTCCGCGACTTTCCGATTGGTGGGAGCTCTGGGCAACACTCTAGGCAAGGAAAGGGTCGTGTTACTTCCCACATCCGCCGCAAGATCTCATAAAGTTAATTTTTCAAGGACAGACTTTATTTGTACTTTATGGCAAGGTTTTATCATAATTGCTACCTTGTATTTACTCATTTTTTTATTGCGAACTTCATGTTTCCACTAAAAAGGAGGCGAGAGAGGCTGCAAGCTAATGAAAAAGGCAGAAAAAAGCCATCCCGTAGAGTAATCGCACGGCAGAAAAAAGCCATCCTGTAGAGTAATCGCACGGCAGAAAAAAGCCATCCTGTAGAGTAATCGCACCTAATATATTACGATCGTCGCCTGTTTTAACTGGTGTAGGTCACTCAGATTTTCAGAATATCAGCCAAGCAGTCTGTCACAGAGCGGATTTCACCCCACACCTCTATCCGCTGTGCTTCACTCAGCCTCCTGCTCTCACCTTGAAGAAGTCAAAGAAGGAGACGTGCTTCACCAGTGGCCCATAGAGGCTTTCGTCGTGTTTGAAGAAGAAGAAGTTGGTGAAGGCGGCGTCAATGAGGTCGGGGTGGGCACGGCTCAGCTTCACCATATCCAGGCGCTCCTTACGGCTATCCCGCCCCCTCCAGAAGGCTGTGGCATTCTTCTCCCCCCACGGAGGGCCTGTGTTGGCCTGTACCGACATCATGTCTAAGCTGACCCTAGACACAGCCAAACACACATCACTTAAGGTCAGCTGCTAATAAACTCAGCCATCCATGTTCTGTGTCCACTTATCCTAAATCACAGGAGTCCAGAAACCCCCAGAGGTTATCAGGTGCAAGGCAGAGAACAACCCAGGATAGGAGGTCAACCCATCGCAGGGCGCACTGACACACCATGAACTTACAAAATTTGGTAACTCCAATTAATCTCAGCATGTTTTTGGACTGTGGGGGGGTAACTGCAGAACCCGGAGGAAACCCCGTGACAACACAGGGAGAGCAAGCAAACTCCACGCACATGAAGCTATGGTAGAGACTCGAACCCTGGTCCCAGGAGTGTGAGTCAACAGTGCTGACCACTGCAGCACCATGTCACCGCTAACAAACTCATGTTATAATTAATACAGGCAGGTGACCATAAATCCATAAAATTAATAACTAATATCCAAAATTTCTATCCATAGTGCCACACAAATCTGCATTCTGGATTTCTGCAGGATGAGTGACTCAACGGCAGGGCCATAGGAACCAGGGGCTACCTGCCCCCCACCCCCAATATTTAATTTGGGTCCATTTGTCCCCCTCAATGAAAATACTTTTTGATTTACACGATTAAGTTGTGTCAATATAAAACTCTGTTATACTCCCTTGCTCAAGGATACAACAGGAGACGCCTCTGTGATTTCTGATATCGTCACATACACAGAGCTGTGGTAATCTGGATTTATATTATAATGTTATTTTTCTATTAAAAATGTAACAGTATTGACCGAACTTATTTACAGAGACTCTATATACACATATATAATAAAACATATACTGGAAGCCTGCCTGCTCATGGTTTCCAGGACGGACTCGGTGAGGTCGTAGGTCGGCAGGACTATGTCCCGCGTGTCGTTGGAGCCACACCAGGAGAAAATGGGATGCAGCCCCTCAGGGGGAATCCTCTTCTCCAACGGCCAGTCTCCAAGGTTCACAAAAAACTCCACGTCAGGAACCTTCACCTGCACCGCAGGGCACCGGCATGTTGAAAATGCACAAACTGCCATACTCTCATTATTGCGACCCGACATGATACTTAACCGTCAAAATGCATTGCTGCCCTTCAGCCAAATACTCAGCTACACAAGATGTCTGTATTATCAAAAAGCGGTTTCACCTCCAATGCCTCTGTAGTAACAGTGGTCTGATATCGCCACCTGCAGGTCATGTTAATATACACAATAAAAGTAGCTATGCATATTCTCTCCTGTATAATAAATAAGAGGTAAAGAGGTGAATGGACCCACTTTCCTGGTGAGGGAGAGCAGGAAGGCATCCATGAAGATCCTGAAGCCCACATGCTCCCCGTGAGTCTTAATATAAATCTAGAAAAAAAATACACAGTCATGTGATGGCATGTTGGGTTTGCATCGTTAATACAAGCTATTTGTACATGTTATTATGCCACAGAAAGGAGAGTCAAAAGGCCACTGGGACTAATTACAGCGCAGATGACAGACATTAGGACACAGACAGAAATTTCCAGCCAACCAAGCAGATTACAGGCAGGTGTGGGCGCAGGGATACTTTGCGTGCTACGTTAGCAGCGTAGTCAGTCATACCAAGTTGTCTTTGATGGTGTAATGGCACAAGCTCTGTCTCTGCCCAAACCGGGGGGGGATCTCTTGGGCATTGCGGTCAGGGTCCACAGTGGGGAAGTAGGACAGGTCTTCCTGGATCTGGGGGATAGAGGCCGGGCAGCCCATGTGCTTCAGCCACATATCAGCCGAGGCTTGGGGGCAGATACAGACCTCGTGGTACACAGGTCCTGTGTGAGTGTGTGTGTGTGTGTGTTGGGGGGGGGGGGTTCAGGTGAGGAAAATCAAACAAGACCAATGTAAACATAATCAAATGTTAATGCATTTTTCAAAACTATAGGCCAGCGGCACTTTCTGCTCTCCTCTCACCTTTGAGGATGTACGGGGACCTGGCAACGTGGGCTCCATTGAGCAGGACGTCGATGTGCAGCGATGAGTAGCTAGCATACATCCTGTAGCGCACCAGGTAGGAGCCATCTCTGCGGTCCAGGACCTGCACCCAGATACGAGTGAAGTCTTCGCCTGGAGCACCGATCTTCACCTCGAAGGCAGTCTCCCCGGGAGATGACGTGATGCTGTAGGTTTCCAAATAGCATGACCAAGCATTCGCTTCCCACCAAAACTGCTACTATGACATTCAAGAGATGTCTACGGAACATTTTGAGGAAAACATCATAACCTTTTTGTCTCGTGTAATACTTATGTCTGAAAAATTGAGAACACGGGGTATCTTGCTTGTTTTTCAGCTTGTCAACAAAATAATAGAGCTTTTTAAATGCCATTTTCGTACCTGGGCAGGTGGTAAAATGCTTTCTTATAATGTATATGGAAATACAAATCATGTTCACAGATAAAATACAGGAGAGTAAATCTGCGTTATGAATGGTGGGTAATTTGTGGATAACATTACACAGGCGAGGGAAATCTTTTTTGTTAATTCTTCCATAATATTCAATAACAAACTTTTCACCCACAAATTTCACTCTTCTAAAGAGTCACAAGCAGTCGTTATTTGCAGGCATAGTCAACCTGTCCTACACAGACAAACGGGTCCATGGCAAAATGTTCTGAGGGAAAAACTACGCAAGTCACGTTTTTAAATACTATGGCATTGATCAGAACGCGTCATGGTGATGAGCTCTGGCCATTTACCTTATTCGCGTAATAAAAACGACACCATTAGGTTACATTGTTTCGATGTTTTAACTAACAAACAATAACACATCGTCACTGCAACAGGCAGAAAAGAGGTGATCTGCAGCCGGGGTTAGTATGCATGTACTCACTTGTTTCCAGCACTGTCCGCAGCTTGTATAAAGAAGTACCGAGCGGGAAGAACAACGTTAGCTTTCAGTCCCGGTCCCCAAACCAAAGTTCTGGCCGGGCTGGGGCTGGGGACAGCCGCCTGGGTCTGGCCGCTCCCGCTTAGACAAATCACAGTTATCCGCAGCAGGAGCACACTTAACGTGACCGTATGGGTATGGGAACGAAAGGGGGTGCAATTCGGGCTGGACATACTGTTTTAAATAGCAAAAGGAAACCGTAAGTATACTGAAATTTCACATTTATCATGCAGAACTGAACCGACTGACAGTGGAAAAAAGAAAAATATATATTTACAGAGGTGAAAACCTCATTGTCGCCATTGCTACATTTATTTACCTAAATGTGTGTTTTATTTACTGTATGCCTAATTTTGTTTACAACATTTACCAAACTAATGATAATAACGCAATCGCTGGACTGCGTTAAACGTCTACACTCACTTATAAGGCCGATAAGAAAAGGATCGCTTCTTTTGCGGCCGGATTAACAGGAACAATCGATCGGATTCGTTGTTTCGACCGGAGCCGTGATTGGAGAACACCGGGGACCTTGAAGCTGATTGGTTCAAACTATTGGAATTTGGACTTGGGGGCGTTTGCCGGTACGGTCCTTGCAGCCGTAAATTCTTTTAGTCGCCCAGATTATCCTCATTTTTTAATTCCGTAATTTTTGTGTCATATAAAATTTATCATACTTCAAAACCGTTAATTATTGCATGAATGCTATTATTTTATGTTTACATTTTACATACCGCTATAGGCAAGCATTGAAATATTTTTGTCTTAAATTAGAATTGATTGTGTGGAAAAATTATAGATTTGCCCCAATAAGCTCTACTTTGGCAATACGGTATATACTCAAATGTAATACATGCACTCACCGGAAGAGGGTAGGCTAACACAATTTATCTTTTAGTTGGCTGTCATCCCGTCCTGTCCTGTCCTCTGCTTCTTGGCTTAGACCCCACACTCACCGCCGCTCTGTCCCCAGTAAGGTTTTAGCGAAAATAGTATGCATGATTGAAAATATACAGATGTTTTTAGATTTTTAATTTATTTTTTAGTTCTTTTCATGTAATAGTTTCATGGTGAAATGTTTATTTTATATAAATATATATACACATACACACACTCATACATACATACATACATACATACATGGGCGTAAATTTCATTTAACAGTAGGGGGGGACAATAAATATAAAATATCTCATGAGCAATTTTTTAAGGGGACACAAATAATACAGTCAAATTGTACTTATAAAGATATGTCCTTTGCCCAATAAACTCCTCGTGTGGCATA
>JABFEB020000035.1:21084879-21095920 GCA_019775895.2 Stomatorhinus ivindoensis | reverse complement strand
GAGTTTGACATCCCTGTTATAAGCTGACAGGGTAGCGAATGTTAACGTGAAACAGCTGGATGAGCCTGTTAATCAAAGAAACACTAAAAATGTTTTAAACATAATCCAACGTGACCTTTATAAAAGGTTCTTCCAAAATATGCTAAAATAAGCCGTTCGTGTGACCAGTATAGCGACTTCTGCTTTCCATACTGGGCTGACTTAAGTTCGGTGGTTTCGCAAGAAAAACACATTTTAACTCGGAGAACTTTAATCTGACGCGGCTTCATCCTCCCCTTTACGAGCATAGTTAGGATAATATGTAACTCGGATTGCGGGCGGACGAGTTCCTCCTGGTCACTTTTTCAGCCGCTATACGCCACTGAACTCCAGATTTTCAGCCCCGCTTTATTTCCTCGGTTCACTAGCGACCACCCCCGATGCAGCTATGGTTAGTAACGTTTTTTATGCATTTTTGGAGAAAAATTATAAATGTGTATATTTGCGTGGTTTTAGTTTGATCAGCACAAAGAATTTTCTAAATTTGCTTGCGTTTGCATTTAATAAGTGCATTCACTGAAGGCAAAACTTAAATGTAATGATCTTGAAGTTTTTACTTAAATGTAAAACTATTATAAGTCTGTTTATTTCTTTTAAAGCAGAATTGGGGGAAGGCAATTCTAGCGGTGCTAGGGGCTACCTGCGTCGTCGTCTTAATAGCAGTGCCAACGTCAATTTATTTAAATGGTAAGCCTGTAATTTACCTATGTACGTATTTATTTGTAGACAAAGAAGGTTCGTATTGTGCCAACAAAGTGTACTCTTACTTTATTCTGTACAATTAAGTATCCGGATAGATATAATCCCGTTGGGTTTAGTAACCTTTTTTAAAACTTTCTCTTACTTTATATTAATTTAAAATTAATGAAAATTCTATTTTGAGTAACTCGATTTAAATTAGTTCAAGTCAATTATAGACAGCAGCTAAGCCCGACGAGCTGTAATTATAAGACGGAGCCGATCATTCTGCTAGTCCGTAATCATGGAGTTGGTGTCTTGAGGTCCTTAAAGAACCCTGAGTAGAAGTAGGGGCGCCGGAACCGCGGGGGAAAATATTTAACTTGGCCTCATTCATCCCCCAGTAAACAGATCTTAATTAAATTATTTAGTTGTCTGAGCCCCCCCGCTCCACGTACCTCTTCCTTTCAATATCAAACTCGCTCATACGCCGCTTAGTAGCAGAAACGACACCCGCCCCCCCTTGCTGTACCACATGCAGGAGAATTTAGCTCTGCATCCATGATGTAGTACAGACCCGGACTCTGGGTCTAGATATGAACCAAAACGTTTGGTCTTGCTTTTAAAGAAGTAACAGCATATTCTAATAATAATAATAATAATATAAGAAGAAGAAATGACATCCTGTAATAAATACTCTGTATAAATTTGGCACTGAATGACCGACTCCTGGTATACGTTTAGTACTAGGGTCTTTAGTAAAGGCCGACCGATAAATCGGTGTGCCGGTGTTGCACCGAATTCTGTGACCCTACGTGTTCGCGAGGTTCCCGTTCACGTGCATGAGCACTCCACGCATTTTACGGAATGCAACTTAACTGCGTGTTCTTGCAAAATATATAAGGAGCTGTCACACTGGGCTGAGGTTAATCGTCTTACTTTAGGCTACTGAACTGCTGTCTCACATTCAGGTACACAATGCTTACCGAATCAGAAAGATTTCATTGCTGGATTGCACTATTCACCTGCAGTGGAGGGGTCACAGTATTTGATAGCAGCAACCAAATCTTGTGACCCCAAAGCAACGAGGGAAAAACAAGGACTTGGCAATGAAAAACACTTCAGGTGCATCACCATAACAGAAACTGTAATCCTGGAAAGATTTCATATCTTGGGTGTTCATGTTATCTCTGTCAAAGGGGGTGTCTAATTAACACTGCTTTCGTCAGATTTTGTGACCCAAGTGTGGCTACTGAACAAGCAACAATGTGATGAGTGGGTCTTTACAAAGACACGTTCATCATGTTTACACACTTCAGACAGCTGTCGTTTTACTACATCCTACATTTACTGACACGTGAAGAAGTCTTGCCACCTGTCCGTTTTAATACGGACTAGTATAACACAGTAAGGAGCACTTTATCTTCCAGTAAGAGACAATCATGCATTATACGAGACGAGTGGCAACGCTGTTTTCCATTGTGACAGTAAACGCGGTGCTGCAGTGCTTACAAAATGTCATATATCACAAAATTGGCTGCATCATCCAATTTGGTAAGAGTTGTGTAAGTACCAAAATGTAAGGCAGCAGTAAAGTGCCCTAAAGTAAGATGATGAAACTGAGAAGCAGAGCTATCGTGTTGTTTTTCACAGTTATGTCTTGGAAATTTCCCTTACAGACACTGTAATGTGAAGATAAAATAAAAAGAAAAAATTAAAATAAAGTAAAATACTTTATTTTAGTTTCCCCTGACCAAGCGGGGAAATTAGACACAGCACTGCCGACATGTTTCGGAGCTCAGAAATACCCACTGTCATAGCCTCCGATATATTTTGCAAAAACACGCAGTTAAATTGCATTCCATAAAATGCGTAGAGTGCTCATGTATGTGAATGGGAACCTCGCAAACAAATGTTAGGGAAAATTATGTTATGTGTTCCTGGGGAAAAAATGAATACAGGCCTATACATCAACATCGGACTTTCAAATCCTCAAATATCGAAATCATTTATCGGTCAGGTTCTGGTGACTCCTATGGTCATTTTCCTGTGGGAATAGCAGTCTGTAGAACCTTGACCTTCACTCCAATGCATTCGGCCACATTTTTTGGTTGTTCTGATAATTTCAGGAGGATCTTCAAGTAATTCCCAGAAGACGTACACGATTGAAGACTACTTCAACAGCAGCTTCAATTACAAGTCATATAATATGCTGTGGATATCAGGTAATACAGATATGTCCATGTAAGAACCATTTACCCATTTAATATGTTCATGAAAAATTCAGAGTCAGTTCCTTCTTCAGATGGGTTACGGTTAGTCTCAGACTTAACCAGTGTTGATGCGTGTGAGTTTCAGTTTTGTTTTGACATGTCATTACTGCCTCAACATCACCCCCTCAAACTTACTGCAGTTAGAATCTGCCAAAGTTCATTGTGAATTTTAACTATCAAACTTAGAAATTAAACCATCCTGACCAATCTAGTTTTTTGTTGTCACAGACAATGAATACCTGCACAAAACAAGCAATGGAACTGTGGTCCGCTACAATGTGGAGACGGGAGCAGCCACGAGCTTCCTGTTCAAGGAAACCTTTGTGAGTCGCCCCGTCTCTGACCTCAACACTTTGTCTGTTTGGATTTGAAGAAACAACCTGTAATCTATTAAACTTTTTTTATTATTATTCCACAGGAAAAAGTAGAGGCCAGTGATTATTTAGTGTCTGCTGATACAAAGTTTGTGTGTCTGACGAGTAATTACAGTAAGGTATTGTACCCAGAGAACCTTCCTTGTTTATTATTGTTTGTTTGTTTGTAAGGTTTGTTTAAGGGCAAACATTTTGACATTCGCATCATGTCTTGGCAGACGTGGAGACATTCATTCACTGCCTCATATTCCATCTTCAATACAGAAACACAGTATGTCTTTTTCTTAATATCCCTAAGTACATGTGACACATGAATACCGCAGGTAGGCATTGCTAGTTTTGGTGATTGATTTAGTCAAACTAAACGGACTAACTGTTTATATTAGCTGTTATTAGTACAGAGCACTCGGTCTTATTGCTTATCAGCACCAGATTCTTCAAATAATTTCTAAAATATTCCGTATGTGTGCATGATATTTGTCAGAATGTAAGTCTAATGCACTGACCTGATCTA
Organism: Stomatorhinus ivindoensis; assembly: GCA_019775895.2. Taxonomy (NCBI): domain Eukaryota; kingdom Metazoa; phylum Chordata; class Actinopteri; order Osteoglossiformes; family Mormyridae; genus Stomatorhinus; species Stomatorhinus ivindoensis. Next base: position 21,092,042 of record JABFEB020000035.1, on the reverse strand, counting down.
TTTTCAGGAGTTTTGTCGAGACAGGTGATAAGCTGCAAAACGTGCAGTTGTTGGTATGGGCCCCAACTGGGAACAAACTGGTAAGACAAGCCCAGTGCCGATCACCCATCCTGGGCAGGGTCGCGGGGCAGCACCGGGCGCTAGGCTGGGTGCATTGGAACACCCCTGGCCAAAGGCCTATCGTTTACGAGCTGAGCATGACTGAACACAGACTCACTGCAGTGCCTGAAACCATCTGTCCTGCAGGCCTACGTTCAGGACTACAACGTGCATGTGAAGTTACAGGCCACATCGCCAGCTGTTAAGATAACCGCCGACGAGCAGGAAAGCATCATCTTCAATGGTATTCCAGATTGGGTCTATGAGGGTTAGTATAACATTACAGGAAGCTACAAGGAGCAGCTTGTCTTTGGTCTGGAATTTCTTTGCTGTTGCATAATTAGCCACATGGAGTATAGCAGAGGCAGATACTTAAGGTCCAGAAAATTAAAATCCAGACCAAGATTTTGTTTCAGCCAACCAATTGAGTCCTTCTATGACCATGACTCATTATTCTCAACTGGTTGGTTGAAGTATAGTCTTGGTCTGGATTTTGTCTTTCTGGACCTGAGTTTCCCACCTCTGGAGTACAGGATGTATTTTCTTTGAATGTAATATTTGGATGTAATGGACTGTTCTCATCCAATACAGAGGAAATGTTCTCATCCGCTGAGGCCATGTGGTGGTCACCTGGTGGCCGGTTCCTGGCATATGCCCAGTTTAATGACACTCAAGTCCACAATATTGAATATTCTTGGTACGGTACAGGGCAGTACCCAGAAACAGTCATCATTCCCTATCCTAAGGTAGGAACTTTGGAAATACAACAAAATTGTTACGCATTATCTTGCTTTGATTATAAATCTCAATTAAAAATGTAATTTTTACCGTTGGATACAGTGAAAGGTTGTTGCCGGATGCCTGTGTATAAATGGGCCTTCAGGGAGATAAAACAGACAACATTAAAGGCATCAGACGTGCAAGAAAACATCAGAATCACCATTTAGTTTTTGCTTAATGTTCCACACCAAGGACCAGCCAGAACCGTCAAAGTGATAATCAGTCAGCGTGAGACCGATGGACAGAATGTCCCCATGAGTTTATATGACGTCACCTTTCTGTCTCCAAGGCCGGTTCGCCAAATCCTGGCGTAAAGCTGTTCACTGTTGACACCGCAAATAACTTCACGATAGAGGAGATTGTTGTGCCAAGTTCCGTCGGAGAAAGGTAAGCTATAATGCTGTTTAATTATATCAGCCTTTAACTAAGAATGGACCGAGACCATCACAGTATCTGACGCAACCCAAAATCTGGTGTGCAACATTTTTTTGTTTTTTGCTGTTTGTTGGAGTGCGCTGTGGATTTTGGGTTTGAAGGTAGCCTTTGTCCCTTTGCAGTGACCACTACCTGAGCGGTGTCTTCTGGGTCACCGATGAACGCATCGCTGTCCAGTGGCAGAAGAGGAGCCAGAATCATGTCACGCTTCAGCTAAATGACTTCAACGGCACAGCCTGGGTGGAGAAAATGGTACACATGTGATATCTCAATGCAAATCGACCCGGGATCCATTCTAACCATAACCAGTTGCCCTCCAAATGTTGGTTAGCCTCACTAATGATGATGAGTCCATTTTCATTTTCATCTCAGAATTACGTGGAAACAAGTCAGACCGGCTGGGTTGGGCAGGTAAGTCTGCTCGAGATGTAACCAACTAAACATGACTGATAACTGCTGCCCTATGGGTTGCTATGTGACACTACTCCATTGTTTAACCAGTAAAAGTGCTTTAGCTCCATCATTCCATTGCTGCATTGACAATGGCGTGGGGTTATTTTGGTCTTTCTAGTTCTCACCACTGCCCCCTTTCTTCACGGTGGACAATCTCAGCTTTTACCAAGTGATGAGCGACACCCAGGGGTACAAGCATATCCATTACGTTAATGCAGTAAGTGGTCCCAACCCAACAATAATACATAAGAACTTAGGAAATTTTGTAAGCAAGTAAGGTCCCTACATTTACCCCCTTTTATATTTCAAAATAATATATAAGAACTTCTAAAAATGTTGTAATCAAGAGATGTTTGTCAAAATAATTGTGAAACGTGAAGATTAGATGTGGTAGATTATAAGCAGGAAGGTGATGGTGGAGTCATGACGTGGTGAGGGAATGAGTTCAATGATGCTGAATCTCACACGGGGTTGAATCTGCAGAGTACGCGGGTGCCCATCACTTCAGGAGCGTGGGAGGTGATCTACATCTCCAGTGTGACTGCCGATGCCATGTGAGTCCCGGCCGCAGGTTGGGGGGGACGACGACGGGCGGTTCGATAAGGCTTGGAAGCTCGATATTTGTCAAACAGCTGCCCTTTCATTGCCTCACAGCTGCCTAGCTCACGGCTCATATTACGTTCTGTTACTTTTGCAGACGTTTCAGGTAGTGCCTTCTTCAGATTCCCTGTTGTAGGGCTTCACCTGTCCTTGCAAGCCCCCTACAGCTATTGCCCCCCCCACCACCACTGCAAGGCTCAAAACATAGGGTTATGTTTGGAAATAGGGTTCTGTGTTTCATATTGGTTATGCAGAGCATTTAGTATGATTGTGAGGTTACCCTCACCTTGCCCACTGGTGGGAGCTGCAGGTATGTATCACACTGTATTCTTTTCACAGATATTTTGTAAGCAATGAACACAATCAAATCCCAGGCCAGAGAAACCTGTACAGGTAATGTCAGCGCAGTGTATTTGCTTCAAACGCAGCTAATCTATGGTACACGGTGGACGTGATCTACTGACTCTCATTAGGAAAGGGTTCTCATGAGCCATCATCAGCGAGAAGCTGTCCATGTCTGCTGCGGTCTGTCAGAAATTGCTGTCGTGACTTCGGCTCAGCCTGGACCCCCCCCCCCTGCTGTTTATGCTACCAGGGTTGCGACTGGAGGTGGATCACATGAGCGTCAGTGCCTCACATGTGACCTGGACACAGACAGATGTCAGTACAACTCCGGGTACTTCAGCCAGAAGGCCTCCTACTACAGGATGGATTGTTCCGGTCAGTCGCCTCATCTCTTCTCTCCTAGTAATGGCCCAGGGTGCCATCTGAAATCACCCATAATCCCTTGAATGCCATGTGACTTCCCTCGTTTTTGTTTGTGCCTCTACAGGGCCTGGACTGCCTTTATTCACACTCAGGAGTGCTATGGGTGCCGGCTCAGGTAACCGAAATTCAACAGGACGTGGAAATGGTGCACGTTGTTCTTCCAAGTAGTCACCAGCAGTGCCAGACGGAACCGGTGCATTTTAGACGTGTTTGTTTGCAGAGATCAAGGTTCTTGAGGACAACAAAGATCTGGAGAAAATGCTGGAGAATTTGAAAATGCCAGGCATGCGCCGGGACAAAATCAGACTGGGGGAGTTTGGTAAGAGCTCATAGAGTCAATGAAACTTCAGCTGTGCACCCCCTGCTGTCACCCAGTTCCCATGCCCCCCTGCACAAATGTTGTCATATATTACCACTTCACGTCTCACACTTTGGATACCACACAGTATCACAATGCTCAAATTAGAGATTAAGATGGAAGATTTCAATCTCATGGAGCAGTGCTTCCCAATCCGGTCCTCAGGGACCCAGTATCGGTCCATGTTTTTGCTCCCTCCCAGCTCCCTGTCAGACAGTCCGCATTTTCGCCCCCTCCGAGCTCCCTGCCAGACAGAACACAAAAAGCTGGGAGGGAACAAAAAAGTGGACTGTCCATGGGTCCCTAAGGACCGGATTGGGAAACAGCGTGTGCTGTCAATCACCAGTTGCTTCTATACACTCTCCCCCTTTGGGTTCTACCTGCCGTTGATTGACAGCTCAGGCTGCTCCCAACCACATGCTGCTTCCAAGCCTCATTGATCCCATTTTCAGCCCTTGGGCTTTGATGCAGTGATCACTCAGAGCTAAGCATCTCTGAAGGCCTGGCGCTGTACTTCAGCCAGCTGCTTATTCACGTGTCTTATCGTGTTTTATGACAGACCTTTGGTACCAGATGATCTTACCACCAGATTTCGACAAATCAAAAAAGTACCCTCTCCTGATTGACGTGTGAGTATTGTTTGTTTAGGGCAATTTATCTAACTGGATCAGATGGCCAATCTGCATTATTAAAAAAGTGCAGTGTTCTGTGCTGATTAAGCACAGTCCGTCAGCACATTGCAGTTCCTCCTGATATGAGAGCTCTGTCGGGCTGCATCAGAGCTGGCTAGCTGAGTGTTACAGGTGTGTTTTCGCAGGTATGCTGGGCCCTGTAGTCAGAAGGTTGATTACCGGTTCAGGCTGAGCTGGGCCACGTATCTGGCCAGTACAGAAGACATCATAGTCGCCAGCTTCGACGGGAGGGGAAGTGGTTACCAGGGCGACAAAATAATGCACTCCATTTACAAACGGCTGGGCACGTACGAAGTGGAGGATCAGATATCGGCCGCCAGGTAAAGTGAATCGCCGCGGAATGAAAGTTCAAGCTCCCCCTCCCACTTCGAAACCCGGTCTAAAAAATAAAAGGAAAAGAATGTGAGTGCAGTGAGGCAGACGGACAATCAGACACGCACAACCCCCTGCCCACGATGTGCCGGGGGCATCCATGAGAAAAGCCTGATGTGACGGCAGAAGCCAGTGCCGATGATCCGGAATGTTCTATTTTCCGCACTGTGTGCCCAGTGTATCACTGGGTTGGTTATCAGCTTAATCAGTTACCGGATCAGGCCAGTTTTGTTCGCTTTATTGATTGACTCGTTTCTCAAAAATGTATAAACAATGTATAAATGTAAAAAAGTGTATGAACAACAACTAATAAAAGTATCTCTGTCTTAAGGAAATTCATTGACATGGGATTCGTAGACAAAGAGCGCATCGCCATTTGGGGCTGGGTAAGATGAACGTTTTGTTTGTTAAATTCTGGGCCAGCCCACACTATCGGCACCGTAGGCGATCACCCAGGGGGAGCAAAAGAGCGAATGGAAAAAAAGTCGATAGCAATACCTCTGGTTGCATTCCGTTATTTACACAAGTTCTAAAATTTCACTGCTTTTCTTGCGAAACAGACACAAGCTAGCTAGCTAGCAGCCAGACACCACGTGCTACTGAAATTATTTTAATACAAAATTTTTCAGTTCAATTTATATCCTGCTGCTCAGGGTGGGGGGGCATGCTCAACAGAATTTTTCCTGAGGTGCCAGAACACCCAGTGTTGGTCCTACTTACATTCAACATCAACAACGATGTTTTGTTAATGAAATGCATGGAAAATACAGCATATTTCCCACCTGTAAACTCTGACCTGTTTCAGTCTTATGGAGGTTATGTCACTTCCATGGTTCTCGGGGCTGGAAGCGGAGTTTTTAAGTGTGGAATGGCTGTTGCTCCAGTATCAAAGTGGGAATATTATGGTATGTACGCCTGGTATGTCTGTCGGCTGACTGGAATCCCATTTTTATGGTTAAAACTTAACGCAAGCTTCTATAATTCTAATAGTCCTTATTGTAGAAAACACATGGCAGTGATTTCAGTAATGTCTTACTTTTCACTGTCATTTCCAGACTCAATATACACTGAACGCTACATGACCCTGCCTGCGGAAAACGCTGACTTTTACCGGGTTAGTAGTGCTAAGTGTCTTGGTGGATTTATATGACATCATCTCTAAGGTTTCCTAGACATTTATATTTACCACTGTTTTTGAGCTGACTGAAAAGTGTATGAACTTACTACTTGCAAACTTATTGCTTAACCTATTAAAATGTTATTTATTTAAGCACCATATATCACTTTAGGCTGGTAAAGTTTATCACAAGATGATATCTAATCAATTTATTCTTATTTGGCGTTGTCGTTGCCCACGTTTCAGGACTCTGAGGTGATTGTTGCAGTGTTATGTAAAAACTATGCCTTGTACATGTGTTTTACAGAATTCCACAGTCATGGGTCGTGCCAAGAATTTCAAATCAGTGAATTACCTTCTGGTTCATGGCACAGCAGACGGTAAACTCCCTTAATTATGTTCCCAACTCCGTTTTTTTCCGTTAAGTACAAGAACGGTTCTCCTGTTCTGCGGTGCATCTCAGTTTCCGAAAGTCACTAACGATTTTACATTTATATATTTAGTAGATGCTTTTGTCCAAAGGGACGTTCAAATGAGGCAAATAGCACATTACAAACATACATGCCACCAAGGAGACGTTTAGGCATAAGTGTGGTTAGGCTGAGCTCCCAGTGAACGCCCAGGTACCAGCGTCAGTAACACTGTGTTGTTTGGTGGATATTTTCTGTATTTCACACGGGTGTGCAGTCAGGTGCACAAAGAGTTCTCCATGAAAGGCACAAGCTGGAAGAGAAACGCATAGATGAAGCCTCCAAACCACGGAGAGCTGGTGGTGTCACTTCTGCTGTTTGACTTCTCCGTATTTGTCATGTCCTTTAGACAACGTGCATTTCCAGCAGGCGGCAGCGATTTCCGAAGCACTCGTCAACGAACAAGTGGACTTTGAGGCCATGGTACATGCTTGTCGGGGAATGGGACCGTGCTCTCAGCTAACAGGGAATGTTCCCAGAACTTTAGCTAGTGCTATTTAAAGTTCTTTTCAAAGTTGGCAGAGAACATTCTTTCTGTAACATTAATGGAACATTATTTCCATATTTTATAATTTAACAGAGGTTCTGTCATTGTTGGGACGGTAACATATGTAAAAAAAAATATGTTCAGGTAATGATGTTGGGAAATGCTGTTTTATTATGAAATAGCAAGGCTCTTAATTTGCAATTGCTTTGTCTTGGGTATGAAGTTAATCTACATCCAGCCCTATAAGTAAGGATATCCTCCAACTTGCAGGGGAAAACTTGAGGGTTGGTGGCAGGATTGGCACCTCAGCCACCAGAAAATAAACTTACACTGGTCCATCTCGACTGGTGTGGTGCTGAGGTGTCACCCGCCACATGGCTGCACTCAGGTTCTCACCCCTGAGGTGGTTTATCTCGTGGTGGGTGTGGCAATGCACTGTATCAGTGCATGTTCCCTACACACTGTATCAGTGCATGTTCCTTACACACTGTATCAGTGCATGTTCCTTACACACTGTATCAGTGCATGTTCC
>JABFEB020000035.1:21058831-21069011 GCA_019775895.2 Stomatorhinus ivindoensis | reverse complement strand
AACACTGTCTGGTCCGGGTCGTACAGATTAAATAAATGCATTGATTGATTAAAACTTTTGAATGTTCTGGAACAAACCTGAAACCAGACTGATTTGATACCGTAGCCGAGATGGTTCTGAAACCAAGCTTATTCTGACTGTGTCATCTTAAAGGCAAACTAATGATAATACTGAATAAACTGGGCCAAGTCCAGGGTAGGCATGCGGTAATTAAATATTAATGCATGCTACTTAAAGTTCACAGTGACTTTTCTGCAGGTGTGTTATCATAGAGAATGTGCTGCATGCATTCTTTATTTCAAGTTTATCTGTCTAATGTTGTAGAACGATTCGAAGCCCTGTACCACCAGGGGGTGCTGCTGGGACACGGTGGTTTCGGGTCGGTGTATGCCGGGACCCGAAAGAGCGACGGCTTCCCAGTAAGTCACCAAATGGTGTTGTCGCAACATGCAAAGTAATATCTCTACAGAGATTCAGCTTATCGTGCCTGTCACAGACATTTATAAAAGGTGACTAGGTAGATGTACTACATTAAATTTGTGATTTTCCCCCTTCTAGGTGGCCATAAAATATGTTCCAAAGAACGAGGAGGAGATAGAAGTGGTAAGTGTTTTCATCAGTGGAGCTGGGTTTATTTGCATGGATTTCTGTCTAAATGTATGTACGTTCTGCCCCCCCATTCATAGCCTGGACCTGAAGGCCTCATCCCTCTGGAGGTGGCGCTGATGATGCAGGTTAGCCAGGAGACATCATGCGCTAACGTGCTGAAGCTTCTTGATTGGTTTGATGCCAATTATGAATACATATTGATTCTGGAAAGGCCAGATCCCTGCCAGGATCTCTTCGAGTTCTGCAGTTCGAAGGGAGGGTTCCTGTCAGAGGATCTGGCCAGACCCGTGGTGGCGCAAGTGCTCCAGGCCTTGCGCCACTGCAAGAATCAAAATGTGCTTCATAGGGACCTGAAGCCAGAGAACCTCCTAATTACGACGGATACGCTCCAAGTCAAATTAATTGATTTTGGCTGTGGAGACGTATGGAGGGATTCTGTCTATACAGAATTTGCAGGTGAGTGAGAGAGGCTGATTAAAAGTCTGTTAAATTAACCCAGGTTTTAGTAGCAGCTAGTGGGTAACTTAGTGAGCAAGGAGTTTGGATTTGTGATGAAACTCCCAGTATGGGAGCTAGATTTGTATTCTGAGGTGTTAACCTGACTCACTTCAGTAATAATACCCAGCTGTAAGGAAAAATTTCACCTCGTTCTTTCAGGGACAGACGACTACACACCCCCTGAGTGGTTCACTACAGGGAAATACAGAGCTGGCCCCTGTACGGTGTGGTCTCTGGGGGTGACCCTGTACCACCTCATGTGCGGTTACCTGCCCTTCCGCAACAAGAGGGCAGCCATCTTAGGCCGCTTGAAGTTTCCGCCATCGGTCTCGCCTGGTGAGCAGCTTACTTTTTGTCCCGTGACTCGAGTCCCCCGAAAGGGAGTGTTGCATTATGACTAACTATGTGACTCTGCCAATGTATTCTCTCACAGACTGCCGCAACCTGATTAGGCAGTGCCTAAAGAGGAAGGCAGCAGATCGCCTGACCATGGAGCAGATTGAGCTCCATCCTTGGCTTCGGCACTGCTGACCTGCAGGTTCTCTGGCTCAAGAAAGGTTTGCTAATCTTTCATTGAAAAATAATAAGAAAACAAAACATATAGATGATATAGCAGCTGCATTACATCAAGGTAGCACGTAACCCTCGCCGACTGTTCCTAAAGGAATCATTGTTGTTCTTTGCTTTAGAAACTTAACATCCTCTGAGGCAAGGCACTGGAAGGCACTGATCAGTCTTGGGGCAGGTAAGGGAAAATGGACATTGTCTCTCACTCCTGTGTCCACCAGGAGATGGTCTTCATGATTTCTTTTGCACTTGAAACCAATGAACAAGTCTACGTCTTTCAACAATGGACCAAAATGACTGAAATTTATGCATATGTTCCAGTTCCTGTTTCCTGAGCACAGCTTTGTTTTCAGTGCACTCATACTGTTTTCTCTTTTAGTGAGAAGCTGTGATGGCAGAGGCACAAGCAAGTTTCACGTCGTTGGAGTAACAGGCCATCAAGTTTTTGCTTTTCCGGCGAAAATCAGCAAAGGACAATTCACACTGATGTCACAAACACTGGGGGAGAAGTGTCCTTCCTACGGCACTGGATATCGCGTTCCAAAACCTGGATATCGTGTTTCAAGACTGGGCATTTCAATGTTGAAGATGAGCCCCGCAGTGAGTGCCCCCCAACCTCAACTGATCCCTGATGGGGCAATGTTTTGAAGACATTTCTGACGTCAAAGATGCTGCTGAGAGCTGGTTTGCAGCCCAACCAAAGGACTTTTATTTGAACAGTCTAGAAGAGCTGTAAACTACGCGGTACCGAGTGCATCAGTGTCGGGGGAATATGTTGAATAAATGCCTTATTTCATTACTCTGGCTCTCTTCTTTCTGAGCAAAGCCTGGAACTTCTCAGCACCCCCTCGTAACTTGTTTAAAATTGTCTTATTAATAATTGACAAAGTGTTACAACCTAATTAATAACCATGTCATAAACCGTGCTGGGGAGTAGCTAACTACAATTAGCGATACTATGTGTCACGACTCACACAGGGAAGAAGGTGAAGGAAGCTGTGGATACGGACAAAGGACTTTATTCGCGGGGTAACACACTTCAGACTTGTGAAATATTGCCAGAAAGGTCGCAATTTGTACTTTGCGAAAATGCACGAATGTGTGGCAGCACGGTAGCCTTAGATCATTATTATAACTGCATGTCATCGTTTATCTTTGCACATTGTTTCATGTCTTCCTATCATTTTAATAAATGATCACCCTAATTAAATATAAGATAAAGATAATCTTTATTGTTGTTGAACACTGAAATTGAAAATGCAAATCGACTCAATGTGAGGCAAAAATAATAAAAAACATATAATTAGAGATATTCAAATTGCACTGAATATACAGACTGCACTGACTATACAAATTGCACTGATGAAATATAAAAAAATTAACTTCTATTTTGAATGTAAAGCCGTGATTGCTTTAGGATAAAAACCGTTTAGATGTTTTGTCCTGGTTTTCATTGCTCTGTGTCTCTTGCCTGATGGCAAATGCTGAAAGAGATATGACTGGGATATGATGAAGTGCTGAAAGAGATGTGACCGGGAAGTGATGAAGAGCTGAAAGAGATGTGACTGGGATGTGATGAAGGGCTGAAAGAGATGTGACCGGGGTGTGGTGAAGAGCGGAAAGAGATGTGACTGGGATGTGCTGAAAAGCTGAAAGAGATGTGACCGGGATGTGATGAATCCTGTAAAATGACAATAGCTTTTTTCCGGCACCGGGAGGTATAGATTATAGACTGTAGAGGTGCAATTGTTTTCAAAATGAAAGTTCAGACCTTGTCTTCCAGCAGGCCTGATGCTCTGTGAAACCATGATTGCAAAAAGGGCATTTTCAATTATTTATTGGCTTTCACTTATACACTTTAGAAATAAGTTACACTTACAAGGACATTTGAAGTAAAATTAAGCTGTCTGTTGGTGGCATCCACAGAAAAATGATACTGATAGTTTCAAAAGGTACAAGAACTAATTTAAGGCTATGATTAAACAAATAATGGGTATTTTACAACACGCCCCTTAGACCACTATAAATTTTTAGGAGTTTAATCATTTATGCACTAAATAAGTGCATACGTTATATTTTGTTTCTACTCTATGTTTACAAAACCTAAAATTCTCTAATAACTATACGACAAAAGGTTAAAAAATAAACAGCAAGTGTTAATTTCTAAACTTGTACATGACGCTAATAACAGTAAGTAAATATATTTTATTTTGCCTTTATATTTCAAATCATAAGAAAATTATTTTATATAAAAAAGTCTGGAGTCCTTCCTTGAGTATGAGGGATTACATATTTTCTTCCTATGCTAAAAGGAGTTGTTTGCATTATTTTGCAAATAAAAACACATTCTCTCATCTTAATATCTCCATACAGTCGGTTCTAATATGTCCTGGTGTGAATGTGGGATCCATATTGCTAAAATAATTTGTAAACACAGACCTGTGACAAAAGAATCTTAATGACAGACGTTTGCTTATGTTATATTACAGAATGAAACCAAATAGAAACCAGATTACTATGGCAGGTATAATACACAGAAAATCAAAAATTATTTTCCATTCTGTTGATTTCCAGGCTCAGTGATTACATCCATTTAATCCATTCAGGGTAACTCAGTAAAACAAAGACATAACTTAATCTGGTTCATAACACTGTCAAAAAATAAAGAACACATAATTCTTGGAATATACATGTAATACATATGCAACATATTTTTTAATCAAAATGGTAAAAAAATCAGGTCATGTTAAGTTTAAGCATCGTCTCTTTAATGAGGTAAACCAATGTGACCTATATCATTAGCTAAGCTCATTTAGTGCGCTGTAATTGAATAAATATGCATGCAACAAAAATCTACTGTCACATTTTCACATGAACAATTACATTTACTTCCAGAGCATTGTAATACCAGGACGTATTCTCTTTTCAGAATCATATAAGCATTTTTTTCATGATCTTCCCAATGGTAATATTTCCAGAGTGATTGTACCATGTTCTATAAAACCAATAAAAAATGTACAAAATACATACTATCTACTTTAAAATAAAAGTACCTTTTGATTTAAAAGTGGCTGCAGGAAACGTGCAACGCCACCAATGTACGTGCAGCTCAGATGGTCTTTTCCTCTTCATCGTCATCTGCTGGTACATTATCTCACACTGGCGCACAGAGAAAAGAGTACATTTGTCTTTGCTGTTAGATGTCGCCCTCAGCTCCCTGAAGCGGCACACACTTGCACACACATACAAAGAAAACGAGTTCATGTGGAGACAGGAGAAGGTACAGATGTGACATACAGAGTATTTCACGCCGACAAACCATTCTGATCCACTGCAAAGAGCCACAGCCCGGGGAAATCATCAAAGACTGGTTTCCCTGTCGAAGCCCTTCTCCAGTCGGGTTCTCCAGTGGTGTTTCCTCACTGCGCAGTTGGATACACTGCAAAGGGGAGTGGAACACATTGCAAGGCTGCACGTTAATTAGTGGGTGTGGTCCCTTCATTCACATGATAATGTTTGCTGCCTGAGAGTGCCGATCATCCCAACATTTGTACCTGGAAGAACTGAGACAAGCTAGGCCTGGCGTGCTGAGTAGAGGGTATACGCCAGGGGTCTCAACTCCGGTCCTGGAGAGCTACCATCCAGTAGGTTTTCTCTCCCACTTGGCTTCTGATGAGCCACACCTGCTCCTGGTTTTTACCCGAGAACAGGTGTGGCTCATCAGAAGCCGGGTATGATAGAAAACCTACTGGACGGTAGCTCTCCAGGATCGGAGTTGGAGACCCCTGGTATGCGCTATATCAGGAGCAGGCAACCCTAACCCTGGAGTGCCAGTGCCCAGTAGTGTTTCCATCTAACCTGATCTCTGATGAACCACAGCTGATCTCAGGCAGATAGTAACACATCAGGTAGGATAGCAAACCTGCTGAATACCAGATCATGGTTGCCTACTGCTGCAGTATATGGACAAAAATATCAGGGCACCTAGCCATTATACCCATATCTGGGGAGGCTTTCTACAAGACATTGCAGTGTCTGCGGGAAGTTCTGCCCATTCATCCAGAAAAGCATTTGTGATGTCAGGCACTGCTGTGGGACGTAAAAGCCTGGCTTGCAATCTATCTCCATTCTATTCCATCCAAAAGGTGTCTGATGGGGTTGAGGTCACGGCTCTGTGTGGGACAGTCAAGTTCCTCCACGCCAAACTCACCCAACCATGTCAAACTGGAACAGAACGGGGCCTTCTCCAAACTGTCCCCACAAAGTCAGAAGCATAGAATTGTTCAATATGTCTTGGTATGCATATCTGTGTATGCATGCCAAGACCTATAAACGTATTTGTTAACTGAGAGCAATTCAAATAAATTGCACGTTTGATGCCACTTAAGGATATCTACATGTGAGCATAAGAGATATGACATAGATCACGAAGCTTACATGTGAAGTAGTCTTTTACCCAAACGTTCTGTGCTAACATTAGCATGTAGCAAGTGGTGAAGGACACTGACTGAATGTGATGAGTCAGCTCAAGTCTCATATTAGCAAAACACTTAACCTGAGCTACTCCAGTAATGCGGAGAACTGTGAAAATGTTTCATATGAATAATAAAGAGTCAGTACTAATTTTTGAGTTCCGTGCAGAACCACTTTGGACCCCAGACTCGTCGTTTTTTTGCACAGAAACCAGGATAAAAGCAGTGGACAGGACATGCAGCAACATCTCCCCACACCCCCCGTCCATGCCGAGCAGCCCATGCAGACTCCTCATACAGTTCAGTATAAGCACCCCCCCCCCAAAAAAAAATTAAATAAAACACAATCAGAGCATGCTTTGTAACAAGTATCAAACCAAAAGGTGTAAAAAGGACCGCAGGGGAGTAGTGTGTGGTTCAGTGGGTTAGGATATGGCTCCTGTAGAAGGTCACTGGTTCGAATCCCAGGCTTGCCAGAGTGATTTTACCATTGGGCCCCAGAGCAAGACCCTGAGCTTCTCAAGGACTCATTTGGGTAAATGAATAAAATGTAATGTAAAATTAATAGATGCAGCAGATCGATCACAGTCCATCAGTGTTGGGAAGGCTAGTGTGTTAATGGACAGAATGCGCAAGCAGGTTCCAGCACTATCAGGAGGCTCAGGGACGAGAAGACAGGCATGCATTCGCATCACAGGTGGGCAACACGACAGAGGGTGGCATTGACGCAAACAAAAGCCAGGAAGGGGGACTCACCTTTGGGAAATCATCTGTGGGGAGGGTTAGGGAAGGGAGCTTACGGGAGAAACGGAGTGAAACATTTGTCAGGGTCTGTGTTGATTCCCCCCCCCACATACATACGCAGGGATCATAAGAGTGTCTATAAGAATGAAAAGCAGCTGGTGGGATCATGAGAACAGTAGTGTTTGCTCTGGAATGTTCCACTGGAGGCCTATCAACATCTGTGTTACAAAGGGAAGACATGACTGGTAATTTGCATTGAGTGAAAATGCAAGAATCTGGGGAAAATTGGAAATCTGACTATGCCACCAAGCTCACACCATCTGAACAAAATGTGTGCAGAATTATGAAGAATGTCAAATACAGGATCATTATAAAACTGTAGTCTCACACCTCCAGAGTAAGTGGAGTTCTGATAACAAGGGGAGAGTCATTTTAGATCCCAAACAGTGTCAAGTATTCAGCTGGGGCTCAGAACCAGTCACCCCCCTCTAAAGAGAAACTACAATCTACATTTCTAAGTAAAGACAGCCAGGAAGAATCCTCATTCTTTTCTGGTACTTAATGTGAATCAGAGGAAGGAGACGAGTTGCCCAGACGTCCAGCATTTTACCCACGACTCTGGCCTGCACTGGATTGCCATGGACAGCGCTGAGACAGAGCACTCTGCTGGACCAGTAGGTGCTGTGGGGTCACGCACACCGCCGAATGTCAGCTAATCTGAGGATAAACGTAAACGTTCTGAAACCTTTTGGATGCCGACTCCTTCTTCGCAGCGTCCGTGCTGAGGGCTTTCCACTCATTACCAAACGAGGCTTTCGCCATTTCCTCAGAAATATTCACTGTAGAAGGGTCATCTCTGTAAAAATATAAATAAATAAACAAACAATATTTATAAACTATACAAACTTATAAAAAGCAGGACAATAAATCTTAGGAACAAATAAAGAGAAGCTGAAAAATATTTAATTTTGAAAAAAATGTAATTAACGATGAACAAAAAAATTAGAATATAGTGATTATTTTTGACATACCACAGCACACAATAATGAAATGTGCCTCTGCATTTAATCCATATGTGACGTTGCAACGTAACAGGGGGCGGCTAATTCAGTGCTCAGGGAGCAGTGCTTTGCTCAGGTTACCTAAGTGGTACCTTGGTGGTTGGGGATTCAAACCTACAATCTTTCAATTACAAGTGCGCTTCCTTAACAATTAAGCCACCACTGCCAATGCGGAAGCTAGAAATAGGCAAAACTAAAATGTATAAATACGTACACAAATACACACATAAATCTATAATTTTGTGTATGTATAAATATCATACAAAAATATACGACATCAGGGATGACGAATTTTCGACGTAACGAACACAGAAACGGACATTAAAACTGGGACTCTTCTGATCAATAACTGATCAGTTACACAAGGTCAGTAACAGATAAGCACAGTTCTATCAACTGCACCCAAAGAATATCTGAGTAGACAGGATGTTTGTCATAATGGAGCAAACGCAGAAACATGCATGTTTTTATCATTTCCATTTGGCCTCTTCTGATTGGTTGGTCTTTGTGTAGTGGCTCCTATAGTCCAATCAGAACTTACTTGTAATGCCCCTCCAGTGGTACCTGAACAATCCCCTCTTCTGCCACAACACTCTCGTCTTCCTACAGGACAGAGAAAGGTACTGAAAGTCAGAACCACAATCAGGGATAAAAACAAATGTAACGTAACAGAGACCAGATATTATCAACCAATAACCAGGGAGAATCAAGAAAGTCATTAACATAAAGGACACATTTAATACAACCCTCACTGGTGTATTTATTAAGATTTAATTTTTGTAGCTACGGACTGGGCAGTACTCATGTGCATTTTGCCAATCAGATGGCTTCATGAAATGGTACCTCCTGTTGTTCATCCTCCAGCTTCTTCTTCTTGCTCTCTGGCATCAGGTCGTCCAACCAGCTCAGCTCCCGCTTGGTGAACAGGAAATCCAGAAGCTTGCGGATGAATACTAGAGCCAACACCTGGGGAGAAGAATCCACTCAGACATTAAACATACCTGGTTTCATCAGTAGTTTAAGGCTTTTGTTCAACATATATGCTTTTTAGTAGTGATGGACAAAATGACGCTTCATGAACCATTTGCTGTATTTTATGACCCCACTAGATGGTGGTCTTGGGTTGCTTTGGAGCATGCTTTGTGCCTTTTTTTTAACAGAGAGCACCATCTGGTGGGGTCAAAAAATGCAGCAAATGGTTCATGAAGCATCATTTTGTCCCTCACTACCATTTAGCATGGATGCCCTCTGACCATGATGTAATTCAGTTGTTGTAAAGTAACAGTTCTGAGGAAGCTAACATTATAATAAAAAAAATAAAGCTAGGTAATAGCGAAGCATAAGGATTATGGGTCGCTGAAGGGATCCATGGTGGAATTCTCATCTCTGACTGGAGCTGGGAAGGTGGCTACCATCATTGGGAAGACGATTGCGGCTCTGGAGGTTTTGATGACCCACAGGAGAACCAGACAGCTGAGCTGGATAATGGTAAAGAGGTGGACCTTCCTCAGAGGCACATGGCGCAGGTAGATGAAGTCAGGCTGGTGCTTTGCAGGCATGCCAAAGAGCTTCAGGCGATCGAAGAACTGGACGATGGCAAGAAGAGATGTTAAGAGCCTGAATTTCATGACTGGTTGCCAATTTGGTCTGGTCCACCGCGGTCAGCTACACTATCCTCAGAACCCGGATGTCACATTTAAATGCTAACTGTAATTAGCCCATATCAAATAAAGCCATGTTATCAAACTGGATCATTCTGTTGGACACCAACTACAGCTGGGCCATAGTAAAGACAATGTCAGCCAATGGCAACAACAGCCTAAGAATTAATGTACCTGAATCTGACTATGACAGCCCACACTGAATGTCATGGCTAGATTGCTGGGCATGCTGCAGCCATCATTGGACACATTAGACTGTCATACCTAATCCACTGGTAAATTGCTTAGAGTCCATTAGTATTTACCTGAATCCCCCTCAGGGACGACGCCCCCATGTAAAGGAAAACTCCATAAAGCACAGGCATGGGAATAAACTGAAAGGGAACAGAGAGGGGAGGGTTCAATGTCATGGGATAAATATAGTCCCATGTGAAAAATAAAGGAGTTTTTCATGTTCATTACTAAATGCTCAGGACAAACATACAGTCATGTCTCTGATAGGTTTCTTTTGTTTTTTCAGCCTAATGATGGCTTGCTTCACTGATAGTGACAGCTCTTTGGATCTCAT
>JABFEB020000035.1:20996335-21007159 GCA_019775895.2 Stomatorhinus ivindoensis | reverse complement strand
ACAAACAGGAAGTTAATATCACCAACCATTCCCATTTTATTAAGGTGTATCCATATAAATGGCCCACCCTGTAGAAATATATCTTTAAAATAAAGAAGAGTAAAAACTAATGAAACCACGCAGAGAACTAACTAAAACTAAACTGGGTTTCAAACGAAAATAATATAGAAATAAAAACTAAATAAAAAAAATTAATTAACAAAGTGACGAGAAGGCGGTTCGTCTTGAACACACCACAGGAGAAAACTATAGAATACTCGCTGTCGCCACCTACTGGATTAATTAATCCATGCATTTTTCAATGACGTATCTTAGAATGGACAGAAAGGGTCCACAGCGCATCACTGTACATATACACACATGCTACGGAAAATTCAGAGATGCCAACCAGCAGAGGTGTACATGTCTTCAGATACCTGCATAACATGGAGCTGAAAACACAGGCCTGTGGAGAGCAGAAGTGAGATTCAGCAGATGTATAGCAAAGGACCTAGCAGCAGAGCCACTCAGTACGTAGCCAAGGCCTGGTAAAGCACTTTGAGCTGCGTTTCAGGTATAAAAGGTGCTAAATAAATACAGATTATTATTGTTGTTATTATTGCTACTATTAATATAATGCAGTTTTTTTCTGCTCAAACTAGGTCTGAGTATATGCACAAATTTATGAAATTTCTATCCTTTCCACTGTCAGTCCTGGACAGTTAATGTCATACAATAATTGGCCTGGGGGGTGGGGTATGGGAGTTCTGGGTGGGTCGTGAAGCAGTGCACAGGAAAGCTGGCAGCAGGGTGTACCAGCCTGTTCAACATCTCCTTAGAACAGGCCGGTGGTCCCACTTGTCTTAAGACTGCTACCATCATCCCTGTTCCAAAACAGACAGAAGTCAGGTCCCTGAACGACTGTCGTCCAATGGTCCAGACCCCCATAAGCATGAAGTGATTTGAATGACTGGTCCTAAGTCACATAAAGCAACACACCTTGCTTTCCCTGGACCCAACTCACCCTGGACACAACCTCTTCATACGTCTGCCATCTAGCGAGTGTCACAGAGCCCTGTACACTCGCATGGCAAGACTGCCAAACAGCTTCTGCCCCCAGTCTGTCACACTGCCAAACACACTGGGCCCCTCCTCACAAGAACATCACACTGAACTGTATTGAGACTTATCCATACCACACACATTAGGCACTATACACACAGAATATGCACCCATGGTGACTGTATGACAATGCTTTTGTCACAGTGATCTTAGTACCACAGTTGTGTTCTATGTAATCCATTATGCTATGCAATACTGCTGGTCATGATCATTATCTTGCAGTAATACTACAATTCTCAACCTTTGCCTTTCTCAGGTGCAATAATTTATCTCATGTGCAATTATTCATGTGTAATATAACTCGTATATTTTCAACTGATTACTGTGTTTTTGTATTTGTACATTGCTACATGCATTTTACATACGTATCGGGTGATAAGTGTGTCCGATACTCATTCACAGTATTGCGCTGTAATGTGCTACATTATAAAAGCTATAGTCACTTTGGCTAATCGGACAATATATTACTCAGCCCCACGGTTTTTTAATGCTGTAATTCTTTTATTGAAGTATCTTGCTCAAGAAGGTAAAGTTGATTTCCTCCCGGCGTGAATCATGTCACTTCTAGTCCTCCTACGTCACCAGGTGCACTAAAATAACAGCCATAGTACACACTGTTACAGATAAGAAGTATACGTGACATATACAATTAACAAAGTAAAACCACGTTTATCCTCGAAACACTAACAATCATTAATCATGAAATGAAGTAATACGAACGGAGCTTTTTGCATTACATTGCATATTTGGCTACATTAGCCTGTTTGTAACAGGTGCGTGCGGGCTTAATAAACAAAAATTAGTAAATTAATTAAAAGAAATAACTTAAAAGTGAACAGAATTGTATTTCACCTTTATAACGTCAGGTCATTGGTACCCAGCTTGTTTTTACGCAATATTCTTACATCGTAAAATACATTTTAACCCACACCAACTTTAGCGAAACAATGAAAGCGGATGACTTGCAAAGAGTAATGCCGAATGCTGCGACCCTGTACTGGGTTAGCGTTTAAAAGTTGGATGGATGTTTAATAACCAAGTTAGTTTCTAACTTAAATGGACCTGCCTTAAGACACTTCCAAGGGAAATTCTGACGTTCACTCATATAACCCCGGAAGTGAATTTTCCTACAACGTTGTACTTGATTTTATTTATCTTGCGCCATCTACTGACATCCTCCAGTGCTACTTCATACAAAAGAAACATTCCATCCATCCATCTGCCAACTGCTTATCTCGTGCTTGGTCTCAGGGAGCTGAATACGAGATGGTGGAGTGAGGAAACACTGGCACTCACTTTGCCTTTGCGTAACCCTTATATATTGTTTATAAACATTATATATATATACACACACATACACTACATGGTGCTTCTTATGAGCTTGTATGTCTAAAATAATCACTGCCTGTTTTTTTGTGCGATACCCTACCGACACAGTTAAAACGTTTCTAACATAAACTAACTTAAGTAAAAATGTCCAAAACTCAATTAGAAATCCAATCTAGATATGTGCTGCTTCAGCCGACAAGGTTCAAAACCGAAAACCAAGATTATTATGACAAACGTCACCTTCTTAACCCATTATGTAAACGATAATAAAAAAAAGACATAGTTGTCTTTATCTCTGTATGACACGTTACGAAAACAGTAGGCAGAATTCTACCTACCACTAGGTGGCAGACTGAACGAAATTTAAAGTAACGAGACTGGTTCACCGGGTTACCCCGCGGCCTCACACGTACAGAGATGCGCATGCATCGTTTGTAGGTCCTCTTGGGTTCTTGTGAGTTTCCTTTCGTTATGCAACGCCTGTAGATTACCTTGAGTGTGTAGGTGCAGCAGTCGTGGCATTAACGCCGTGCTTGTCGCGACGTTGTATTCTGTAAACGATTCGGGGAACACCATGAGAAAAAAGCGTTTCATCACCTTTTTTCCAAGATTTCCAAGGACCATTGTTTGAACCTGAAGCAGCTGTAGAAGATTTAAGTGCCGACATTAGCCTGCTATATTCATTCACTGCATCTTTACTGACAACTCAATCGTGGCTCATCAAAGATCTTATTTTTAACTCGTTAATTTTACTCCACGACTCTGTTCTGTAAAAGTGAATAGAAGACCGTTGAATGACAGCGATATAACCCCGGAATATTAGTCATGTCTGATAAGATTAACTTAAGTGCTAAATTTCATAAATCCGAGTAAGAGCACAGTTTAATCTGGGGTACATTATACCTAGTATGTATTGCATTATGTACACATACCATACGTGACAAGGATTTTAACAGGGTTCCCTCTGTGAATAACGAGGCCAGATGTTCTTTGCTTTCACACCAGCTCTGAGCCCAGGGCTAACGTCCAATAACCACGCTCGCCATGAATGGTCTTGACACGGTTAATAATTTATTGTGTTTCCAACACACGCACGGCACAGACATATGAATGATAAGGGACGGCCACAGAGCCCACGTCTCATGAACAGGTCACAGTCAATGCTTAGTGCACCCGTCTGTGCGTTTTAAAGCGCTGCAGTTTGGTTGAAACATCATTGGCGCTTAGATCTGTACCAGCCCGCTGTGGTTTCGACCTGCTTCCCATCGCATGACATCCACCTGAGGTTATACGCAGAGGCTGCCAGCCTGAAGCAGAGAATAAAAGGCCTTTTGGATGATATGGTTTGGGCATTGTGTGCACGTTCCAGGTGTGTCCTCTGTGTCTCTCTTCACCTGTGCATGTGTGTGTGTGTGTGTGAGAGACAGGATGCTAGTCATTTTAACCAGCCTTTTCCTGGAAGAGCAGACGGCTAAGCTGTGAGCTGCCTGAAGCTGAACGCAAAGCGGATTAGCAGTTACCGGTTCACATCAACGAAAGGGGGCATGCAGCCTGTTCAACAAGAACACAGGAGACCTGTCATAACCAGAGACACATTCACATGGTCAGGAACCCCCCCCAACATTTCTAGTGATGATGTAATTGTCAAGTAGGGGGTGGGGACTCGGTAAGAGTTATTGGCTGGGGGGGGGGGGGGGTGATTAAAATTTTATTGAGCAAGGTTAGTTTAGGCCCCTTATTCACAGAGGCCATTGGTTTTGAGCCGGGGTGAACCTGTGCATTACAGTGTATTTCTGTGAGTCAAACTGAATAAGTCAATAATATAAACAGATAAAGTGAAGTATAGGTGATGCCAGTCATACATGTACTGTATATATGAAGCTTTGGTAAAAGCATTAGTAAGCTAGTACATGCTAACATCAGGGAAATAAGCCCCCATCACTGGAGAGTCAAATTTAGCCTCAGGAGATGTTATCCTGAGGACCCGCGATGTCGTCAAATCAAATGGCCAATTAAGGGATAGATAAGTGAAAAAGTCTATTTGCCTGATGTAAGCTGCAGGAGACATGAGACGGCCGCCGGGATTGGCGTCTCGGCTCTGGCAGCCCTGCAGTGGGATTCCCGTGTCGCCGTCGGCCCCCGGCCTTGGGCTGCCACATCCTCAGCGTCTGCAGCATTCCTCCTGCAACCTCCTGACCCCAGAAGACATAAAATACAGCCTCCAAGGCATAGCTGTAGGGGGGTGGGATGCTAGATATTCAGAGAGACTTAATTTCCCCATATGAGGCGACGTGCCAAGTGGGCTTGAAGTCAAAAAGAGAAAAGAGCTGGGATAATATTGACATTAATACACTCTTTCACTTATAATTCTTGCATGGCATTTAAAACATTTAAATATAAACTTATTAAACATCAACATTTATATGGTGTATTAAAACACTACGAAGCGTTTTTGTAATACAATCATTGTCGGAACCTTGGTTTGAAAACAGCTCCAAAATTCTCTGCTGTCAGAGTTGCAGTGTCAGCCTTTGTACTGAGTAATTAGGCTTAGTGTTAACAGTCGTGTCCCTCCCCTGAGAGTTAAACATTCAGCACAGGCCTTCCGAGTAATCCAATCAGAGCCCAGAGGCAAAGGACACTTCCAATTGGTTACTAATCTGAGATGGACAGCTCTGTCCTGCAATAAGACAGCTTTGTCAGATTCATAGTCTCATGAGCAATTGGCAGGCATAATTAACTGCATAATTAATATTAAAATCTCCGGATGGTGAAAATCAATCTTGATGTTCTTCACACATTAGCATGACTATAGTAATGACGAGATATTACGAGCGGTTATAGATAACACCCAAATTGTGCTGCGTGGTTGCATTTTGTTCTAGTTACTAGGTTAGCAATCGGATTCCGCTCTGGGTAAAAGCATTGTGGATTTTGTGTGTCTCTGTTACGGCAGCCTGCATGTCGTGATAAGTTACCCGGTGACTCCACTCTCGAGTGCCACCTATGCTCATGGAGATGGCCAACAAAGATAAAGTCTGCATCTGAATTTGACCAATGGTAATGCAAATTCACAGTGACATCACAGGACATGTTGTGGAAGGGAAACAGGATTATGGCACAGATTTATAAGCATGTACCCGTTGTGAGAAACCATCGGGCAGAAAACTTTCAGAATTCTGCCTTTCTAATGAGCCTTTCCTTCGCCTTTGAAACAATTTCAACTAAAGTCAATTTAACAGCCAAGAAAAGACTGAAATATTAGTTTACTTGTGCATACCGACTCCGCTATGTAACCCGTAGGAGGAGCCGTGCCAGAATGTCAAAATATAAACATTGCAAAGAAGTGGTAGCTTCTTCAGACTATTCTCATTAAGCTGAGCCAGCCATTACCATGTACAGTGATGCTTTCCTAATCAGATCGGCAGTATAATGCACCACACAACATCTGTAGAGCCCCAGTATGTCTGCGTCTTTTTTTCCCTCACAGTTTGGAAGCCAAAAACGGCAGCACGCTGACTTCTGTTAGTCACTCCTGTTGCCATGGGCAGTAAAATATTTCAAATTCAAATTTAGGATGTGTAGTTTTTTTTCCATGGATCCCTGTAAGGATTCTTTAGCCTCAGTCACGAAAGCTGCCATTTATCGGGATTTTCTCTCATGCCTGGATCTGGTTGCAGAGTGATGAGTGGGCAGCGACCACAGCACCTCCAGGGTTGCCCTGATTACTGCCGGTACAGAATTATGAAAACCGAACCGGCGACTGTTATTTCCAAGGGGACAAAGGGAGGACAAAGGTCTCCAAGCCCACAGTTGGTGCGGCTGTTCTGCTTTATTGGTCGCAGGCTGCTTTTACCCACTTCCCATTGGCTACTTTATTGCTTCCCATGAGGTATAATGCAGGCAGTGACTGACAGCATGCAGTAATATCGCACACCGTGAGTTTTAAAGCCTGGTTTTTCCCATTAGTGTTAGGAACCTGCCCTGTGGCACTTAATCCTTCACTTAATATCCAGCTGAGAAAACAGGTGAAACTGTAAGTCGTTTAGCTCTGGATTGAAAATGTCTCCTAAGAAAATAAATACTGTAAGTTTCTCTGGGTAACTGTGTGCACACGTGACATGAAAACACACCTATTCTCGCACTGACATCATCTAGGGCTCACGTTGTGCCAAACACACAGTCTCCTGTGCAACTTGTGTGGACTGTAGTAAAACTTGTGACAGTGTCTCAATTGTGCACCTGCATTGATGACCGCCTGCTTCTGTCTCTGACTTGTAAGTCGCCATGGAGATCCTCTGTCCCATTAATACATGCAAACATTTTTGCGGCTGTGGCTTGTCAGTAACCCGTCTGTATTACGTTGTTGTCCTGTTTGAATGGAGTGGAAGTGTTTGGAAGTGATTCTGGTTAGCGGACGAATAAAAGCCATTCTGCTGCAGAGATATCAGTCGATAAGGAGAAAGATCAGCAAACAGCCGGGAGAGAGATGAGCAGCTCTCCTCTGGCATCTCCTGCAAGGAACAGCTTGGCACTATTGGGTAACGCTGTACATTAACTGCACCTTCATAATGCATTCATAGAATATTCATAAGCAGCATGCAAGTATACATTAATGACCTAACCTACCCTAACAGCTTTAATATACATTAATAACAAACTTCATATGATTATACGATTATAATGTTTGTCATTATTGATGTCCGGAAAGGGGGTCCCAATTGTTCACGTTCAGCTTGAGGTTTGTCCCCGTAACTCCTGCCAGTCTGACAACAGAGCATAGCAGCATGTTATGCATTCACAAAAATGCACAAAATGCTGTCTCATTATCAATAAGTGAGCTGTAAGATGTTCCCCCACTACTGACATAAGAGGCAGAGTTGACCCTGGCTGGTGAGGCGTCCTTAGGGCTGATGTAAACGAGCAAAAACATTCAGCGGATTGTTCCTGAATATGTCTGGGCACAGGACTGCCATTATTTTCCTGTTACATCCACTAGATCTTTTCTAATCTTCTTTGAATTTCCGATGGGTGGTCTATGTTCTGTACTGTCTGACGTAACTAACGACAGTTAATAAGCATGAAAAATCCATTTCAAATCTATCCTTACACCCTGTGTTCTACATAGGCATATGAGGTGATTTTTTTTTAATATTGCTGAAATTGCTTACAGTTGCTGTCAAGGCAGCTGGGATGGAAATTCTTACCAGTGGTGCGGTGAAAGGGACCCCTCCCTCAGAGATGTTAACATCACGGAATCCCAGGCCGTCACTGACTTGGCTGGAGCCACATCCTTTGGCTCGATGGCCCAGTAATCACCCCGCGTTGCTTCAAATGGTCTTAGGAAACAACAGCGACCAATGAATGGCAGAACATTGTTCTAGCTCATTAGACGCTAGCACGATCGCAGGCTGGCACACAGGTAACAAGGCACCGGTCGGTGCAGTGGGTGTATATCAGTGCGCTGCCAGTTCAAATTCCCTCTCTGCTGTTGGACCGTTAGTTTCATTCCAGTGCACCACCCACAGCGTTCCCCTGGATCTTTGTGCGTTAAGCTCAAAGTTCCATCCATCCGTCCATATTCCAAAACTGCTTATCGATTACATGGTTATGTTGGAAAGCACAGGACTCAAGGCAGGGAACACCCTGCAGGATGTCAGCCATTTGTAGGGCATGCACTCACACACACCAGGGACTGCAGCTCACCACGTGCTTTGAGGCTGGGGGAGCCAAACCCCAGCTTCAAACTGCAAGCACACACAGAGCCAGAGATGTGGGCCGGAATTATTTCAGGAAAGATCCAGCTAAAGGCACGGCCAAAATGTGGAACGGGGACGAAATATGCCGTAACTCCAAATGTGCCGTAGCATTTATGGGTAAATGGCACAGCCTTGAAAGTCCTCTACGGGGGGGGGGCACCTGGGGGACCGGATGCCAGGCCTGGGAGGGGCCGAGCCGTCTGCATCCGCCGCATGTGATCCTCTGCCCTCGCATGCAGGGCCACTAGACGGCCATCCTCTTACCCGGCAGCTGTGTGATCTGCCACTACCCCCCCGACCCCCCTCCACCCTTAGCCCCACCCCCTTCCCCTCCACCTTTCCTGTTCATACTGGGCTCCCACTGAATGACTTGATTAAACTCAGGGAAAGGATCTCCACCCGGCCAGCCTCCCTGCCAGGCTGTCTCCCTGCTCAGATTCCCCTCCCAGCATGCCCTGCTCCTGGAATGCAGTGCTGTCGTTCTCTTATGTTCTAACCTTTAAATGATCCTTCAGAGCTCTGCTTTATTGCATTCGTGAAGGCAAAGTATACATTAACAATCGGAATCAGAAAACTTTTATTATCCTGGAGGAAATTGTTTGCATTGCATTGTGCTCACAGGCTCCAGATCCCCATGACTGTGAAGAGGACCAGTGGTTACAAGAATCGGACGGATGGAAATTGTTTGCGATTACAGACTGCCTAGTACACAAGCACACAAAAAGACAGAAATAGGCAGTACACAGTTACCACATGCAATAATTTCTGAATAAAAATTTAAAAGTTAAACATGAAGAGATGGTGATTAATAGGTGGACGATTATGATGATTAATACAGTAAATATTGCACTAGACCATTTAATAAAGAGAGATATTTATAGAAATACGTATTACTGCACAGGTGCCCTGAATGATTCAGTGGTTGTGCAGTCTTATGGCCGGCAGAAGCAATGATTTCCTGAGGCGTTCAGCCAAGCATTTTAAGTTGGGCAAGAGTTTGTTGTGCTCTTTGTTAAGCAATTAGTAATCAACAAATTGAAATTCAGACTTTAAGGCTGGATGTTTTTAAGTCACACTTGTATCAGAAGTGATTCTCTCACTAATTTTGTAACCGATCGCTCAATGGGTGCGGGGGGTGGGGGCAGAACCGACATGGGCAAGAGAGAGGGAAGAAACCCAAAGAGGGTAATAGGGCAGGTGGAATAGCAGCTAGCATTGTTCATAGGGAGCTGGTTTCATATCCAGAAGGATACTGGTTCTCATTTGTGCAATTTGAGCCAATATTGGAATTGGATGAAGGGAAATTCAGGGATATAAATTAATAAGGACAGTAAAATAATAACCATTGGGCTCTGATAACTGGCAAACTCAGATCGCAGCTGGATTGATGTGTTTGACGACGTGGGATGTTTCCCAGAAGACACGCCTTACGCACCGTGTGTAGGAGACATGCCTTACGCACCGTGTGTAGGAGAGACGCTGGAAACAAGGCCGCAGTATTCTCGCAGCACAGAGATCGCGATATGAAGCAAAGATGCATCTCCTCATACATCCATGAAGACGAAATTGCCAGAATAAATCAGCATCATCTACAGGTTACTGTTATGTTGGCGGAGTTTCAGTGACCGGTTGTACCACTGTCTTCTGGACCGTACCACACAGCAGTATGTAAGAGACGATCAGGCCCCATTCGGCCATTAGGCATGGTACTAAGCCTGAAATTTAATACCCATATTTATAAAATATAAAATTATAAATCATCTGCAAACAGTCCCCACCATGTCGTTGATTCCTAATCCGAGTCTCAGCAACCGACTGCTGTTTTTTTCCCCCCAGCTGAGCTCAGAATTAAGTATTTTTGATTAAGCTTCCTGAACGAATGACAAGATTGAATCGTGTTAAATCTAACGTATACTTGAAGACATTTTTTTTCACCCAAACTTATCCAAGGAATATCTGCCACTGTGTGTTAATATATTAGTTAAATATATTTCCCGTGCGTTTGTGCTTTAACTGCTGTTTCGTTTATATCATAATTTATGAAATCAGTGCTAAATTTACCACTGAAAAATATCATTTAAATTATATCAAATCCTTACCTGATTGCTTGAGCATTAAAAATAATTGAAAAGTGTTAAGAAGCTTGTTCTTCTTAACACAATTGGATGTGTGCCATTTGTCCAATCAACAGCCCCTTCGGGATAATTAATTCAGATGCTGAGACAAAAAAAAAAAACAGGTTACATAGGCGGGGACACCCAGGGAACGCCCTGGACGGTACCCAGCCTTACTCACTCACAAACACCACCATAAATAATAATTATTATTACTGTCCATACCTCCATCCATCCATCCGTTTTCTGTAACCACTTGTCCAATTCAGGGTTGCAGGGAGTTCAGAGCTGATCCCGGTGGCTGCGGGTGCAAGACAGGGAACGACCTGGGACAGGTTGCACTCACACACCATTATTATTATTATTATTATTATTATTATTATTGCTATTATTATTGTGATAGTAGTAGAGAAGCATAGAAGACGCAGTAAAGTGATGGACATTTTCTGTAGTTGCCGTCTTTGTGCAGGATTAATATGCCCGTCATCTGCAGTGACTCTCCTTCTTGCCTCTCATGCATA
>JABFEB020000035.1:20977629-20995449 GCA_019775895.2 Stomatorhinus ivindoensis | reverse complement strand
GGGTGGGGGGGGGGGGGGGGGGGATATATCAGGAACCTGAAGAGCAAGTTTTTGAGGAATGTGCCAAGAGGGAGAAAGAAGCGATTGCTGAGTGATATACAACTTAAATAAAGGGGGGGACACATGTTGACGGCTGTTTTCTTCCGTTACATGCTTTAAAAAGAACAAGGTCAGACAAAAAAAAACTCAGAATTTCTGTACCCAACCCCCCACCCCCTTCATGCCATAACAGGTCAAAATTCAACAGCGAGTTTCTCCCCCAGTGTTGCTTCAGGAGTCGCATGGCTTCGCTTCGTGCCCCCACCACACAAACACACACAAATGTCTTTTATAACTCTCTAAAAGGGGTCACAACTGCTGTGAGTCATGAAGCAGGCATGTCTGGGGCTGGAAAAAGCCGCCAACAGGAAGTCAGCCCCCCCCCCCCCCCACTCTCCACTTCCCAGATTCCCATCAGGAGCACTGTGCTGTGTGGAACACTGCAGATAAGGGGCTAAAATTCATACTGGGGAAGTTCAAGCTATCAGAGAGAAGATATGGCGGAACAAGAAGATGGACCACGCAGGAAGGAAAGTCATCTCATTATTCTGCTTTTTAAAAAACTTTTATGTCAAACAGTCCAGATTTATCCAGTTACACATTGCTGTTTTCATGGAATTATTCAGTATAACCACTCTGTTCAAAGGTACACCTCATATGCGTTCACACACATTCATACAAAGGAACATACATATTGATGATTCCTCCCCCCATTCATAAAATAGAACAGAGCATTTCCCAGGAGTAGTCTAGGATATATTCTTTCAATGGTATGACAGAATTTCCTTTCCTAGAATTCAGCCATTAATGAGACATTTCATTCCATAATTATTGTCCATCCCTGTCCTGCGATAACATTTTAGAAGAATGTGTGGTGACTCATTTCTTAATTCATTTTAAAATTGGATTTAATGTTTCTTTTCTCCGTAAACGCATTATGACCTGGACTTTTACAGCTGGCAGTTAATATGGTTTTATCAATCACTCAAAAAGACATAAACGGCTATATATTAAATCCTGACAGAAAATTCAAAAATCCCAAATTGCCAGTATGTTAAATTTCCTTGAAGGCACAGAAATAGAACATAAATGCCCATTGACTGATGTTTCCATGAGATAATGGAATTATCCTGAATAAAATTTGTTTTTATCCAGAAAGCTGCAGGACTCACAAACTGTAAGATAATCCTATATATAGAAAACACAGTAGAACCCTGATTCAACCGAGACGAGGGTTCGAATAATTAATAATTAATAATGGATACTTAATATTACATGTTTAAATTGGAAACTCATGTAGAACCATTGAGAAAGTGGCTGAATCTTCAGGGTACAAAATGATTAACTGTCCTAGACAGGATGTGACCCAGAGCAAGTAAATTTAGTGATGTTACCGCAGCGGTAGTTTCCAGCTCATGACGCCGGGAAGATTAACATCCGGCAGGGACCTGGCAATGATTATGGGTGTTGCTGCCAACTGATCTACGTCTGTGACATCAGCATCAGAAGGGAACCATTTTCAAATTATTTCTGAGGTGAATTAGAGGCAGGTACCCTTCAGAACCATGTGCCGAAGTCCAATTAGCCACTAATGGACCATAAACAAAAATATCCAAACAACCAGTAATGGAGGTCGGACGAGACAATCCAATCAGCCAATAATGGCCCATAAACAAGGACATCAATAGTGGATCATCAACTGGAACATTTGGTTAGCCAACGATTAGCGGCACAGACACTCTGACTGGTGTCACTGTCGGGCAGCTTAGGGTGTTGATACCGATTCTTACTGCTATCCGATCTTCCTGTTTCTAGGTTTTGATGGCCTCGATGAGTCAACGCTGAAAGTCACCCTGGATGAGTCAGCTATTTTTTTAGAATTTCAGTATTAACCGTAGGTCCTCTGGGATTAGTGCTGCAAATTTCTGCAATGTCACCAACAGAGCTGTCATATGCCGAGTGCGTCTTATTTAAGACGGGAAAGTGAAGTCATTTCTTGAAAACTTGCAACAGGTGAACCAGGTATCGCCCAGGCAAGAATCGCACAGCTAACCAGGCCGGCTCATTGGCAGCCCTGTGGCCGGATCACTTGGCTGTTTGTCAGAGGTTCAGAGGTGTGTCTGCGTGTTCTTCTTTCTCAGTTGTGGCATCGCGTGCGCACTCACCTACATATCTCTATGCCAGGGCGGGGTGTGTGTGTGTCTTTGTGTGCTAATGTCACTTTATTCACTAGGTGTAAAGCCCACAGAATTCCCCTGCCCTTATGCAGATCTGGCCGTCACCCCCCTGTCCTCCAGACACAGGCTGGGCACTTCCGCTCCACTGTCACCGGGCTCCCCTGCCACTGGAGAACACCCCGCAGAGACCGGGGCCGACAGCAGCAGAACCTGTACTCGGCTCCGATATTTCTTGATACCACGGCTATATGATCTGGAACGAAAACCCGCTGTGAATGTTCAGTGCATCGCAGGAAACGGGCACAGCCAAATTGTGGTGAGTCAGTATGGAAAATCATTCCCGTTGCCTTTAAATGACCCGTCAGAATTCACTTCCTAACCCTAAACCACCCATATCCACCCCATTCCCCCACCATTCCTGATTTTCTATTAATTGTAGTAAAGCACTAACACCATTTTTGAGGAGCCAAACCCTCATTAAGTCCTGCATTGCATTCAAAAGAGTGTGTATAGTTGTAGGCCTATTAGATGTAGATGGTTCAGTACTGATTTCCATCTGTGGGTTAGCGAGGAATGTTTTTGAATATGTTGCTCAAAATATGTATTGAGAGCATTTTACAATTACAAAGAGGGTGGAATGAGGTTTTTGCTTGCAGGAAAGATCCAAACAAAGCTAGATTCATTCCAAATGTCAGTCTGGCATACATCGCTGTGTTCGCCTCTCTCGCGTGAATAAAACTAGGACTCCACAGCATGGGGATCCCAAAATATATTTCGTGGTTGCAGCTGAATATGTCAGGAATGTGACTGCTGAGGAGCTCTGCGGACAGGTCAAGCGGTCCCCGCCCCACCGGCCAGATCGCGGACGGTACCCTCGCGATCAGAAAATCGCGATCAGATCCGTGTTTTATTTTATCGCAGCTCTGTCACTGGTCCAAATCTCAGGAAGACAAGACTCGGCCCTAGAAAGTCCTTCCATTTAGTTAAGAGTGCCCGCACACCCCCGCAGCAAAAGTTTGACGAAGAGTACATTATTGGTGACCCACTTAGGTGGCTGGCTAATTTATTAAGTATCCAAATATCAATATCTTGAGGGAGAGTGCATAAAGTATGCTACTCGTTTTAAAAATTGAAGACCTATAAAGACTAGAATCATTCATACGAAGCCCGCTTTGAAGGCGTCCCTCCGTTCATTTCAGCAGTTTACAAAGAAACGTCTATACTAATCTATAACTGTAATTGTAAAGATGTGCAGAGCTCCCCGATTAAATAAATGGCACCGTCGATTTAATTAATAATTTAACAAATTCATTGTTAAAACGCTTTTCAACGGCGCGGCCCTTAATGAGATCTACATTAACACGAATTAAATCAAAAGTGCATGGTCCCGGAGCCGGGCGGCGGGGGGAAGCTCGCCCGTGCCCTCGATGCTCAGTCAATCTTTGGGTGGGGGTGTTAGGACAAGCGGAACAGAACCAGAGGAAACGCAGGGCTGACATCCAGTTCCTGCGCACTTACCTCAAAACTTGGACCTTAATGGGAAAAGAGTGGAAACAGCAGATGTACCCCCAATATAAATACTACTATCCTCAATTCCTGCCGACTAAGGTAATAAAAAAGGCTGATCGGCGATCACATCGGGAGATCGGAGGTTGGCTTAAGTGTTAAGGCTGTTACTTCTTTCAGTGGTATTTTTGAAGTTTTCGCACTTAACACGATCGATCTTGTAACAGGGATAATATATGTCGGATTTCGGGAGTGGCTTTTAATACCGAATTTGCAGTAATGTTTGTAAGTGATAGATTAGGTGAGTGCTCCTGTTTGTTTTGCTTTTAATCTTAAAATATAGCCGTATGCTTCCATGTTTCAAGGATAATCAGAAAAATAACCTTGCAGATTTTTCCCGATCTTTTTTTATACTGTCTCCATTTATAGTAGTGATTATGCAGATAATTGATATTTCCTCTTCTTGTTTGGGAGTCTAGATGTTTGTGAATAGCTACATGAAAGACCTTGCAGTACAAAGAAAAGGCTGATTTGAACAACGGGATTTTCGGCTTTTGTGACCATTACGATAAATTGATTTTCTGTTTTCTTGCATGCTTTCGGTTTAGTTGTAGGGCTTGTGCCAAGGCTTATCTGCACAGCGCAGTCTTGCTGCGTCCATAATTCGCGCCCGTTGAGGAGCACTTACTGAAGTTCAAGTTCATGGTCTTCATACGGGACTAATTTTCCTTTTCAGTCCTCTGCATTACATCCATGTTTTCGTTTTCTTCTTAGCTTTCACGTAGGCTATCATGTCGTGGCTCATTTCGAAACTTAATGTTTACGTACTTTACGCCTTTGTTTTTTTCCTTTTAGGCATGTTTTAAACAACTTTAAAAACGAAATTATTTTATTACAAAGATTTATTTTTAACATCTGTTGTTTCAACACAAACATCGTGTACATTGCGTGTGTACAAAGGCCTTTGTTACTTGTTTAGGCATTGAACGTGTGGTTTTAACTTTCGTTACTATGAAAAAGTATTAGGAAATTGTCACTGCACGCTCTTTTGGGTAACTTAAAACCCCTATAAAAATGGGAGTGTGTTAGTTGTGATCGACTGGAAGGCAGCATTAATTAGATAATGAGTCACAGGAGGTCCAGCCCTGTGCCGAACCCTCCGTAGGATCTGGATGCCTCTCAACTTAGGCGTGTGCGAGCATTTAACTTGTAATGCCTAAAACCGAAAACCTCCTCACCTACAGAACCGAGAGCAGGAATGTGATCCCTACGTGTTTGGCCCAAGTATTCAATGGAGTCACCCATATTATGAAAATCAATATTATAAATATTGAAATTTAAAAAGGTATTTAGCGATTTGTGTGAAGGAAAATATAAAAGACGATAATATTCCAAGTGGTAAATGGGAATGGGGAATCATGTTCACTTAATCCGTCCTTAACTGAAGTTGTCGGGGGTGTTTGCCAAAGCAAAATTTCTCAATTGGGTAGATTCATTTAAGCTAGACGTCGTGATTGTTAAAGAATCGTCACATGGTAACAGACCCACAAATTTATGGCTGCTGATGTCAACTCGGCAAGAAATCTGTAAGGAAGCAGGTGAGGGATTTTGTATGATGTTATTAAAATACTGGTGGATCAGAGTGTCAGGATCTATGACTTATCCTGGTGATCAATCCTGGTCAGTCACACCGCCGAGGGACTGTAAGCTGTTTTGTTACTCCCCAGGACTCTGTAGGGTTCATTTAGGTGAAGAATAAGAGCCGCTGGCATTTGGTTCGTGTAAACGCTTTACTAAGTGGGCCGCTTTACAGTCGGCGTGTCTGAAAAAGCAGATGCGAATACTCTTTAAGCAGAAATCGTCCTCAGCAACCGTACCGCACTGGGATTCCTCTGATGCAGGTGTCAGTGTGAAATTATCATGCTGTTGTGTCAGTTGCTGGATCTGACACTTTCCCGAATTGCTTTAGATCAGATGTGTAAAATGGAGGGGGAGGGGGCTGCCTGCTAGTGTTTATTATGTTTTTGGGACTGCAATGATTGGCCCAATTTAAAGATAAATATGACTTATTAGTGGTCTTACATTTGCCTCAGGTGTTATAAATTGACGAGTGGGAGGATCCAGTTGCAGAAGGTTTTATTTCCAGAATTGTACTCCAAGACTGCGATCCAAGACGCAGACAGTACATCATAGAACGGGGTGGCGTACCATGAAGATAAACCAAAGGCATTAAAGTCCAAAAATGCACTCATGTCGGCGGTCCAGTCAATGCGAAACAGAGAAAGTTAACCAAATCCAAAACAATAACCAAGAACAGCAAAAGCTGAGACAACCGGCGACTGGCTGACCCTGCTTTCTCTCTATGTGCGTCACTTTGGACGAAGGCATCTGATAAATAAATTAAATTCGAAATGTAAATAATCAGACAATAACAGATCGGTATGACGCGAACATACAATACCTCACGACAGTTCAAGAACAAGGTCCACGAGTACTCCGGAGTGAACGAGTGCATGAACCACTGTGCACTGCAGCCGTGACTAGGAAGAGTGAGCCGATAAAATGTTCATGTGAATTTCGCCATTAAAGCTGTACCCCATTGGCGCTAATCAACTAAATATATTTTTTAAGCAATGGGGTCATAGTATTATGCACAGGTTAGGTAGACAATGTCGTGATTTATAGACATACAGAAGTTTTTCTTCTTTTCTTCCCCCTTAAAACGTGGATGTTTACGCCTTGACAGTCACCTTATTACGTAGCCTATCTTGATGCATTACGAAAGCTCTACATTAGTTGTGCTCAGTTTTAAACACAAGTGTATCAACGGTACCCCTGTGGTTAATTTCCCCACCTTTTAATCGGTTTTCCCGATTAATTTTAAGAGCTGCAGCGGGGACTAAAAGTTAATGGCTTTAGAATAACAGCTAAAATTCAATGCCTCTGTGCAGGATGGTATTCTGCCAACGGAATAAAGGGCCTTTTGTCCCGCCAGTCAATGGTGAAATCCCCGTAACCTTCGAGGACAACAGAGCGCGCAATCAGCCAATTAAAAGCACCGTCGGGTGTCCTATCTGTTGGTGGCGCGTCCTTGTTAACCTTAACCTCAGACCGGGGGGTTTGGGGGAGGGGTTAAGCGTGTTAATTGCCGTTGGATATAACGTGCAGCATAGGAAACAATGGGATTGTGCATTAGTCGAAAAGACAAGCCATGAGCACAGGTTACAATGCAGCTTGGAGAGCCGCCCGGCTGTGAAGGGCACACCATCAAAGGTGGCGCTTGCCGTCGCGCTAAAATGGGCGGCCTTTGTGCTGCTCTTGACTCTGGTCCTTTAAACTTTTGACAGGGTATGAATGAGGGCCAGCTCGCTGCCTATACTGACTGTCCGATCGCTGAAAAGAGCGGGCTTTAGCTGGGAGGCTTATCGGGATTTTATGATTCACGCCGGCACTGAATCCTTGGGTCCCGCAAAGACCCGCATGGCGACACAAATATGCATTTAAATTCGTGTTCCGATCATGACCCCGTTTATTAAAACGTCTCGGTGAGATTGGCTTGCCGTTGGCCGTAAATAAATCGGACCCTCGTTTTAAGCGTCCAAGATAAGTGGGACTTGAGACACAAATATATTTTGCTTTTAATTAATTCCGTCAGTGTCATTATTTCGCTCTGGACATATTTTTGAGCGCGATGCATTTTTGAGCATGTGAAAATGGGGGTTCTCATTGCGACGCATTTTTAATATCTTAAAGAAAAACACATTCTAGTTATTTTAACACATCATCGATCTGAATGAGAAACGAAGATTTAATAACACTTGTGTTTTATTGAATTTTCGCCCGGATTTCGCCGTAAAATTTTATAATACCGAACAAATTGAACTGGAGGTCTGTGTTTTCCCTTCTAGATGTCTGGGACATAATTCTTTGGAAAGTTATTTGGCTGGATTACTTTTATTGGAAGAACAGTCTGACGTGACTGAATGCAATTTTACAGTAAAAATTGCGTTGCCATATCACTCTGAACATTGTGCTCTCAATCATTGAAAGTACCCAAAACTCAATGTTCTTGAAATAGAGAATCGTAATTTGTTGTATGCCTTGAACTTTTATTGCAGTTTTTCACGCATTGCACAAATTTAACGTCTACACTTTGCCAGGATCAACACCATTTGTTCGCCCGCTGAGCTCCCCCTCCCGTTTAGATGTGGTGGATTTCGACACGTTGGGTCTATTAAAATAAAATCGCAGAAGGCTGTTTTCCCAGCAATCAAAGAGTCGGGGGGCAAATCAGCTTTTGGATGGCATCCAGCACTGTTACCAGATGTGCAAACTAGCCCCAAACGCCCTTTAAATGTCCATGTTAAACGCTTTGTAATGGAACTAAAGGAACTCATTAGAAATATTTTAAATATATGTGCTCCTCATAGATAGTGGGTCAACTTTCACTCTACCTTGTGATCCATGACGACTTAACTCGATCCAGGTAATGGCGTAATTTACTGTCTTGACCGTTGTAAATGAAGTCATAATCTTGTCAGCTAAGGTCATTGTGAGGCATATGCCCTTGGCGTAATATGCATGTACCGTTTGGGCGATTAAAAAGCAAGACTTCTTGGTTAATACCGAATTTCTTAGGTTCAAACAGGAGATGAATGTGATACTGTGTTTTTTCTGATCAGTGAGTCCCACAAGAGATTCACATGGTTATTAAAATAAAAATATGAAATCCCGAGCAAGTAAAGCGACTCGTGTCATATTTAACCTCCAGCGTTTATTTTCTTCCCGCTCAGACACATTAAACTGGCAAGGGTGAGTAATATATAAAAAAAAATTGTCGGTTTGCTTACACCATTCGCGGGTGTTTCAATCCTGTAATTGCTTCAAAAAAAACCTCTAGAATCTTAGAAATTAGAATAAAATATTTAATTAACAACACTGCTTCTGCAGCTCTCTAGACCAGTATGGGAAACTGGCTGCATGTTGTTGCCTGTTGATATACCCAAACGTATATAATATGATAATATGCTATGGCAGAAGACGGTCGCGTTGCATTGTCCATCAGGAATGTGCCTGCAGGCAGGAGTAATGAGGCTTTAGGAAGCTCTTGTGGAGCTTGCTGTCTGATGACCAGCACCTGTAGTCATGGTCGTCTGAATGCTGCTGTGTAGCATTGTCAACATTGCATGTTTCCTATGTTGATGGTTGATAACTCTCCACTGGGGCCCTCTTTCCCCCCCTCCTCCTTTGTATTTGTTACACCGCCCCCCCCCGCAGCACACCTCATTCTGCTAATTAATTGCTCATCAAGCCCTTGATAAGTCGATTCAGGTGCACTGATGATGGATCGTAAACACGTGACATGGCTGCAGGCCCCAGAGAAGAGTCTGGCTTGATGTTGGTCTCTTCCAGGACACTATATTCATTTGTCCCAGTCTGTGATGCATCCTCCAGGTTCCTGCTACACTGATCCCACACTACAGAGCCTTAAGTGACAGTTACGGAGGTGAAATAAGTTACCCAGAAATGAGATGCACTTGCGTCCTGCTCTTGGTGTAACACTTCCTCTGCTGCAGCGCCGTGGCATTTATTGACTTGAATCGGCAAAGCTCTTCCTCCTGCTCCAGAGGAAATAACTTAACCATGACAACCTCCCATAGAAACCAAAGGTCCCTTCTTGAGCAATGGACTGTTGACAGGAAAACACAACAGGACGATATTGTATCTGAGATGGCTGTCGCCCAAGTAAACATCATCCACCATCTGAACGAAGCCCTGGTCTCCATGTCACATGACTCCCACCCCCATTCCCCAGGGACCAGCGTGTTTGACAGAGGGAGGATTAATTCTTCATTGTGACAGAGTGTCGAATAACACAGGAGCTCCCAAATCTGATCCAGGCACAAAACACAGGGTTGTTAAAGATGGAGCCAGATTCAAAACAAAAGGATTTAACTAAACAAAAGTATTGAACATAATTGTACAAATCAGCTTTTTTAATGTTTATATATATATATATATATTACAAACTGAATGATGCACGACTTACACACGGTAAACATGCCTTGTTACAGATCTATGTTTAAACTTAACTGTAATTTGCAATCGCTTATTTCAGCAATCGAATTAAGTGTGAAACTGCTTGATCCACTGGAGGACAGCAGAAGGCGTGGCGGCTAGGGACGCTGAGGGAGGAGAACCGTCCTTGCATCTCTGGGTAATTTACTGATACATATATATCCAGAGTGAGGTGCAGGTCGTCGCCGCCTCCTTCCTGTATGTACGGTATTTACGCTCCTGATTCGAGTCACACGAAGCCCTTTTTATTTGCCTTCCTGCCCCACCCCCATCACGCATAGCCAGGCAACTGCACCTCCCTCGGAGGCAGGTTTCTCGACTCGCACTGCAACAGCCAGCCAGTCTTCCTGCGTGGGGCGTGCTTGCGCGTGAGCGCGCACACACGTACGCAGTCGCGCGCTGCCAGCCCAGCGCGACGCCCCCGGAGCTGTCAGAGATGCTTCTCCCCCTGCCTCACAAGGGCTTCAGCTCCCGCGCCTACCTCCCGCAGCCGGCCAGGAAGGTAAATACGGCTTGTTTCCCCCCCCCCCCCAGAGTTCTCCCCCTGTCCCCGTCCCTTGCTGTCTCTCCTTCCCTCTCTCTCCTTCTGTCAGTGCGGAGGAACTCGTATTGACCGGAGCTGGAGGTTATGAGGAGGAAGTTGCACGGGGAGAAGTTCTAGCTCTTTAAAAGGAAGTGTCGCTGCGCTCGACGATGGCAGTCTGAGCGCCCGGTTGATGTCGCCCGGGACCTCGGGGCGCATTACGTAGCGCGCTTGCCGAGTTTAGAGAAGAAAACGACCGGGGATCATTTTACACGGCTCACAACTTTTTAGAGATACTCGCTGACCGGCGGAGGTGGGGTTTAGGGGATGAACTGATGCTTTTGGCTTTTATATCTTCGTGTGTGTTTGACCGACCCGGAGTTTCCCGTAAACAGCCATTAGGGGATCTGACGGAGATCCAGGGAGGGACGGAGACTCGGCTGGTTTCTCCGGCAAGCAGGAGAAATGAAAATGAAAGGGCGGAGCGGGGAGGGGCGACTTGTTCTGGATCGTTTGTGTGCTCTGTAGGTTCAGCAGACAGCTGTGTTGTGTCAAAACAACCACATTAGGAAGTGATGTGAGGTTTCGAGTCTGTGTTTTTTGTTTTTTTTTTTGCCAGGCCTTAACGGAAAAGCCCCCCGCAGGTCCGAGTGGTCTGAAGAAAAAAAAAATCAGCGTTATTGCGACCTCGTTTAGAAGGGACAGCATTGCTAGAGGCAGTATATATATGTTTTTTTCCTGGTTTCCCCAGTCGACTCAAAACAAAATCTGTGCAAAACTTATAGATTCATGTTTCCTCTAGCTTACTGAAGCAGTGGGGTTAATGTATGATCTGATATTTTCTGGGCAGGTTTTTAAATTAAAGTTTCCCCAAGAGAATATCAGCCCAGTATATCCAATGTATTGGTACAGGGACTCAAGACATCTGTCCATTAATGAAATTCCATTACCATTCCACCACATACTGTCCTACAAAAGATGATTGCTATTAATTTTATCCTACACTGTAAAATTAATGAGACTGTTGGTTATTGTAGATCACCATGAGTGTCGTATTTACCAGTTATGTTGTAATGAGTGATACTGAAATATTTTCTTGTACAGCATTCCACAGCCAGAAATGCTGGAGCAAAAATGTTAGACATTAGTGTACTTCCCTTCAGAAGGTAGTTTTTCGCTCACACTGTCCGCTCACACACAGCGACCTCTGCGCAGTGCTGATTCCTGTCTCTCCGTCCTCTGCCACCATACATCCCCCCCCCCCCAGACCCTCTGCTGCTGTACCGTTTGTGACCTCTGCTATTGTGAAAATCCCTGCTACATTGTAGTTCTGATGTAAGCAGGACCGGGGTGGCAATTGGTACTGTCATTGTCACTAGAAGGTTCTGGGGCTCCGAGTATCTCAGTGGAGTTCATATGGGGTGAGGAGCGTGGTCAGGGCTGAGCGAGCAGGCCACATGGGTGGTCCCCAGGACATGTGAGGGGTATGCAGACAGCCAACACCAAAGGGACCGAACAGCCTGCAGAAGAATAGAACCTTAAAATAATGTTGCCAGAGCTAGAGGAGCACTGAAGCCATTGGACCACAGGTTGTGAACCACTTAACGCAAATCCCTGAAGGGGAAAGTGCTGTTGTACCCTAGAGCGAGGTCTGTGAAGTGCAAAAACTGTAAGGTGCTTTGGACAATATTATGAGCTGGTAGCCATGAAATGTACAGATAAGAATGCCGGGAGAAAAAATGTCATGGCTATTGGGTAACATTTTTGAAAAGGTTCCGATTGGGGAGTGATATTCATATTTTTTTCATTTCTCATGGATGATTTTGGGTGGTAGTGTTGCTTGACACCTCCAGGCTGCCTGGTTCGAATCGAACCTTGGGTCTGTGTGTGCAGAGTTTGTGCGTTCTCCCTGTGCTGTGGTACTTTCCGCCCACAGACGATACCTGTAGTGTATGATTGTAAGTGCAAGTGTGCACCTGTGTGGGCCCTGTGACGATCTGGCATCCTGTTCAGGATGTACCCCAGCATGGTGCCCTGCGTCACCTGGAATGAGCTCCAGGCTGCCCCCATGACCAGCATAATGGTTAGAAGATCAATCGTTTTATAAATAGAATGAAGATCAAAAAACCCTCTTGGTTCAGTTTTGACTTGCTGCTCTGAGCTGCTCTGGGCCTGTTGTTGACATTGCTGTGTTTACAGTCATCAAAGGAACAGATGTCATGAGCTGTGTCAGCCGTTAGCGCCAGGGCCGCTGGACTCGCTAGAGGAAATATGCAAGGCGCACGGACATTGAGCGGCTGGCGAGTTTCGGCGATGCTAATGTAGCTAGCTAGCGGGGAGGTTGATGCCGGAGCTCACGCTTCAGGCCGCGATGCTCTTTTTGAGGACAGGAAATGCAGCACGGTAAGCGAAAGCATCTCAGCAGACTTCTCCTCCCAAGTAGGGCTTTTAACAAGCCGAAGTGTCCATTCTGTATTTTATTTTTTAAATATTTATTTTGTCCAGTTAATACATGTTCTTTCAGTGCAGGGACCTACCTCCATCCTCAGAGTGTGTACGGCATTAACACTGGTGGCGGGAAGCGGCTTTTTGGTAAATTTCTCTCCCAGTCCAGGTGCTCTCTGCTTTTTCTGCCACAGGAATGTTTATGATTTGGCTGTGTGGCCAAATGACTCCCCCCCCCCCCTCGCGTACATCAGGCCCCGTGGCCCGTGCCAGCTGTTAGCCGGTGGCGTGCCTGGCGACCTGGGCAGCTGGGGCCACCCCCCCGGCTGTGACTCGCCAACCGGAACATCCTGTTCTGACACGGCAACCGGTGGTTCCGGTTCACGCTGTCGCGCCGGCCTGTTTTTCGGAGCGTGTCCAGGGGGCGGGGAAAGGAGACAGTTGCGTACATATCAGAATTGCTTTATTGACCCCCGTCTCTTTCATTTGCTTAAGGGAGGGGCGTGACCTCTGCTACCCGCAGGTGTGACTCCTGGGCTGGATTCCACAGCGCATGTTTTGAATTTCTTGGGCTGTATCACTGTCCGCTGTGTGTCCCTGTAGGAAATTAAGAACAATAGTGGGGGAATATATACGTGTCTGTGACGTGGGTTGGAAAACTGGTGCGGTCAAGTGCTTCATGTTGAAGGGGAATTTAATTGAATTCGACTGAATCACAATCACCGTTCCGCCATTACTAGTATTAAAACGTGATTCATCCAAGTGTATTGAATGCTTGAGCAAAATGTTAAGCATGTCTCCCACGCTTTCGTCTGCCACGACTTGATTGTTTGTTTTTTATGTACCTCTTCAGTAAAGTTTGGGAAAAATACATTGTTCCTTTCAGATCTGACAACTGCATGAATGGCAGTGTTTTGCAGCCTGGACTCGTAATTTGGACAGGAATTTTCTTAGGGTTGGGAAATTGCATTGCAGTGTTGAGCATATGATTGCAGCTTCACTTCCTAAACATGAAATTGGCATAATCTGCATGCAGTTCCCTTTGTACTGGTTTGTGTCCAACCTGCTTTTTGTTTAACAGGGACAATCAGGGATTTAGCGGGAAGAATTGTGGTTTTACATAGAAGCATTTGCAATCTTTCCGTTTTGTGAGAGGAAAGAGAGAGGTTCAGTTAAATTGTTCTTCTTTATTTCTTGTTAGAAATGATTTATAATGCACTTTACAAGGAAGCCTTAATGTGCAGGTCGCTGTTTCTGTCTCTGTCTTGGTTTTATATCACCTCTGGAATAAGTAGGCATCTTCTCTGCTACTTGAGTCATTTGGACGTCACGAGATTGAAGGTGACGTTTCCGCAGTATGAGACGACTCGATCCTCCTTAGATTGCCGTTTCTGTGTTATTTTTGGAATGGCGTCCCTGGGAGTTTTCCGTCCCATGCGACGCTGTTGTCATTCTCGTCGCAGTTAGCCAGTGTGGGTTTACCGTGGACACCAGTGTATTTAAATACGCATGTCAGCTTCACCTGATTTTATATCATCTGTACAAACACTGGAAATAAACACTGGCGCCTAACAAACGGGAAGTACGTGGGCAGAGTGTGGAGAGGTTTGCATAGGGATATTACATCCATCCTTTCAACTTCCAACTGCTTATCGATTACAGGGCTGTGGTAGCCTGGAGTTCATCCCAGGAAGCCCAGGGCATGTGGCTTTGGACAAGACACCAGTTCATTGCGGGAGGCTTGGACAGTCGCTCACATTCTTCTGTTATCTTTCAGTTGGGCTAATTTCTAAATGGATGCCTATATTTACCTTTGTCTGCAGCTTTTACCTATTTCACAGACTGTTCTGCCGGACCGATGTATGCCAATACATGCTTGTTTAAAAGTGAAATCAGAGTGAAATAAATTATTATTAGTAGTAGTAGTAGTAGTGTGCTCCTCTCTGTCTGAAGTCCCCCTCTTTTGTTGGCAGAAGCGCTAAAGCTAAAGCTAACGTGTGGCATCATTAATAATAGATGGTTAGACGTCAGAGTGCCGACTGTTTGAACAGAGTAACATCTCTTTATCAGAAGGACCGGAGGCTCTCCAGTTTCGCCTGATGCGCCCCCACTGTCCCACTTATGCCCGCTGCAGTGTCACACATGCATCATTTCCTCTTTGGGGCTGCCTGGCGTTCAGCATCATGGACCAACGTGGAGAATTAGAAACATTGCTGTTTGCTTTAGAAGTTGTACCGCTACAGTGTTTTGTTTTTAATATGATACATTTATTGTGTGTGTCTGTGGGTGGGATGAAGGCTTCTGTGTGTGTGTGTGTGTGTGTGTGTGTGCTTTAGCCTAACCCTCAGGTCATAGGTGACCAAAGGTTGCCTCCATTTAGGCTTTTATGAGGTTTATGGGTGCGCGTGGTGGGGGGGTGCTGTGGGATGTATGGGATTATGTGTTGCTGTGGGGGAGGGGGGTGGCCAAATTCAGCCTGTTATGTCATTCAATCGTGGAAATCGGACTATTAATGGTCGCTTCCATAGCATAGTAACTGATTGAAAATAGCATTAAATTAATTCTGGCTGCTGTGACCTTTAGTGTGGTTTACAGCAAGCTGAGCTCTCGTCCCAGTTGAGTACGTAGGAGACCGGGACATAACATAAATGACATCGCGACGTCACCATTGAAATGTAAATGTCAGGGGATTGTCCTCAGGGTGCTTCGTGAAAAGCCTCAGACAAATATTTGGTCAGGGTTAAACAGGGTGGGGTTGTGGATTTAGGGACATGCATACCTTTTAAACGTGTAAAATTTTATCATGCGATTGCACTTTTCTGTAGCTGAGTATAGGAGCGTT
Source organism: Stomatorhinus ivindoensis (assembly GCA_019775895.2). Lineage (NCBI taxonomy): Eukaryota > Metazoa > Chordata > Actinopteri > Osteoglossiformes > Mormyridae > Stomatorhinus > Stomatorhinus ivindoensis. Next base: position 20,979,839 of record JABFEB020000035.1, on the reverse strand, counting down.
TTCTCTGCGTGTGATTCATATGCCCCTTGGCCTTTTAAGAGACAGACATTGTCGATAATTGAGAGAGGTTTAAGTTTTGCTGGAGTTCTCCTAACATCATGATGTTGATAAAAGTTTAATTTTCTTAGTTCAATGAAGGAGAAGGTGGCGTACGATCTAACTGCGTCCTGATAAACCTTAGCGAAAATAGACCCTGTTAACGACATGTTCTTTGTTACTTGGGAAACTGTAAAAATTGCCGTCGTATTTCCACGGCTTTGGCTACGGAACAGTTTATGGCCACTGCATGGAATGCGTGGTATGCATGCCGGAATGAACTAACCTAAGCTGGCGGGGATAGCCGTCGGCCACGGTAGCGTTATGGACACTTCCATCGGTGAACAAAAAGCTTGCTATCGCATGGTAGAATTTTTATAGTTAAAATCAGTTTTATGAGTTTTGTGTTTGAACAGATGTATTGTTTAATCGAAATCACGACGCGGGATATTCTATGCAAACCCCGCGTGACTCAGCCAAGTGGTTCCTTCCACGGTGGGTGGGTCCTTGCTGCGGCGATCTGAAGGGGGATCAATGAACTCAGCTGAATGTACTAGTCGGGCGATCGAAGTTAAGATCGATCTTGGATACATTGTTATCTTTCCCTGGCATAGCGATTATTTCGGTGGCAGATACACGCAAGAAGAAGGATTACGGGGGATCGCTTCGTAATATTTAGCTGCATGTTGCATTTAGCTCCGATTCACAACTTTACTTCATCAGGCTTGTGGATACAAATACATAAAATAAACGCACCGCGGAGTGTTGGAGAAACCGAAAATAACATTAGGATGATTTTTTCAAATACGGTAAACCCAGTCCGGACTTCGTATCGCAAGCAGGTAAGCTAAACCTGGTTTTTTTGCTACAAAGCGAACGATCGATGGTTACACAGCAGTTTCGAACCGTGGTAAACAGGCCAATAGATGTACTTTACACCTTCGGGACGGGGTGCTGCAATAACTGATTTCTGAAATATTTGTTTTCACGTAATATATGCTTTTGGGAGAGTTATTATATCTGTGCCTTATTTGTATCCTGGCATTGGCACATATTTTTAGACATTTTAACCTTTATTTAAACTCAGCCGTCCTGCTCTGCTTGGTCATTTAAGTCCCAAGTCGGACATACCAGGGGTCAATATTTTTCGACTTACTCCAAAACTATTTGGCCGTAGCCTCACGGCGTGTTATTTTTGTCGCTGTTGTCATTTTTAGACGTCTTTGGGTGATTATGAGAGATGGATAGTGTCCGCATTATTGGAATCAGCTTCTCAAAAACAGTCTAATTACTGTATACAATGGAGTCCAATAATAATCAATTAGCTGGCAGAAACATCGCATTTAATGGATTATACCATTAAACTGTAATTTTTTTAAACGAATTTTCTTTTCTCCCATACACCACTCTGACATTTGCCGGTGAAATCGTTAGCCTTCGGACATTATTCATCGCGGTGACCTACAGCCGACTTTGATTTTCACGACTTGAGAATGACCACCGAAATACTGTCCAGCTGCATGATTTAGCGCCGCTGATGCGATGCAGCGCATTCTGGGTGCAGATGGGATTTACGAAATGATCCTCTGTCAGTTATTTCCTCCAGCATCGAGGTAATGGAAGAGAAATACTGCCCTCGTTATAACACCGTGCGGTGGAATAGTGCGCCTCGCGTTTCCCTTTTCAGTTAACTGTATAACTTCTTCAGTCACTTTCAGCATGTTCATGATCATCCCCATCCCTACTAAGTTTTTTTTTTTAGCTTGCTGTTTGGATCAGGTTTAGCCACAGTACTTGATTTGATTTTATTTTTCCGCGGGTTGAAGTCTCGGTGGGAGATGAAAGAAATCGGATGTGAATCGCCAGTACGCGGTAGACTTTGGTGAACCGGTCTCGGTCGCCGTGGGTGGAGGAATTAGCAGTGGGCTGGGGCTCGCTGGGCGAGGCTTGTTATTGGAAACCTCGTGGGTTGCCGTCGTGGATACGACGCGCTCGGGCGGTCTGGAGCACTCAGATAAGCAGAGGGATGCAGTAGCTGCCGCCTTCCGCGTCGTCAAAAGCACCGGGACAGCTCTGCCCCAGGCTGCCGTCGCCGTACCATATATATATATCCCTATAATATATAGAAACCTTTTGTGTAAATACATCCATATGCATAAATATACACATATATA
>JABFEB020000035.1:20929864-20946668 GCA_019775895.2 Stomatorhinus ivindoensis | reverse complement strand
TCTGCCCGTTTGCCCGGCTGCCTCTCTGCCCGTTTGCCCGGCTGCCTCTCTGCCCGTTTGCCCGGCTGCCTCTCTGCCCGTTTGCCCGGCTGCCTCTCTGCTCGTGTAGGTTGTATGTTGGTAGCGGGTGTAGATGGAGTTGGACGGATATCAGAAATTGAAATATTTTCTGAGCATCTCCCCCGACCTGACATGTGAAATCTTAGCCTATTTTCTTATGCTTGGTAAGACAAAATATTGTTCCTGTTAGGCATGTTTACCAGGTCATGTCGTGACTTTGCTCTCTGGAAGCCATGAGTAATGATATCGTGCTGGTAAGGTGATGCCACCCTTTGGTGAGTGGTTTTCAGATTGTGCTGCTTGCTGACTGATTTATTTGTTTAATTTATTTATTTTTGCTTTCGTTTTGCGCATAGTCAGGCACATGACTGTCAGCTGGACCGTGGCTGCTTCATCAGCTACGCTAGAAAGGGCCTTTCTGATACAGTCAACATTATCTGATATTTAAAGAGCAATATTTAAAATGCACTTTGGTCTCGACAGCCAGTGTCTCTTTGGCACAGCGCCGTTTAACGTGGATGCTTTGAGTCATATAGCCCAATTGTGCCTGTACAAGAGAATTTCCCCCAGGGATCGATAACGTATATCTTATCTTTGCCAGTTGAGTAAGTGAGCTATATATATATAATTACACCGGCATGTTTTTGTCATAATTCTGTAATAACTCTCCTGAAATGTTCTCGAAGTATTTTACACCTGAAACGAAACTTTTCGTTCTCCTCGCCGACAGGAAGACTTACACTTTGATGATTTGGCCTCCGAAACCTACCAAACTGCTCCGTCCCCATCCCCTGTAGCAGTTCTCCTTTCTGTTGTCTTATAATAGAAGCTTGTCCCAAATGCCAAAGAGAAAGGGATCCTTTCTTAAATTGGAATCTGTTTAAGGAAGCGTTTTGAGTTTCATTTGCGGTGATGTGATGTTCTCTGTGGTGGTGGTGGTGGTGGGGGGGGGGGGGGATTCGGTAACAAGATGACATCGCTGCTGAAGCTGCATGTTTTCACCCCGCCCCCCTCCCCTTCCCGACTTGCCGCCATAGTCACGCACACCACCCTGGGGAATTCCTACGGAGCACCCTGCAGCTTCCCTTTTCTCTACAATGGCAGCTGGGTGCACGGCTGCCTCGCCAACGACCCGGACGATGGGCTCTCCTGGTGCTCCACCACCGCCGACTTCGACGTGGACAGCAAGTGGGGACACTGCCTCCAACCTGGCAAGTGCCCCCCCCTCCTCCGTGCCCCTCCCTCCTCCGTCCAACTGCGAGAGGTTCAATATGGACAGCGGGGCGCTCCCATCACTGTGGATGCGTGCCGTACCCATAAGATAACCATCCAAATGCCTTCTGATGATCGTTCAGCAGCTATAAGAGACGTCCCTTGTACCTTAGCATTATTCCAGATCCTGCCTCAACTTTCAGAATTTCACTCCAGCCTCTGACTGGTTCTCAGTCTTCTTTATTGGTTAAAGTTTAGGTTTCACTCCCAGTCGTGCAGCGGGTTGCATTAGGACCTGGAATGTTCCTTAAGGTTCTTAGCTCACAGGTGTTCCTCTGTAATCCGTCATTAACAGGCGAGCGAGGCGGGATCCTGGACGGGTCCGGCTGTCTAGCGGGACCTCACTTAATGGGCCATTAAAACTGCGCGTTGCCTTCGTTCGAACCCCCTCGCTCTGTCTGTTTCTTGTGGTTCACATCACAGACCTTCCGCAGTATGACCGACACTATTTATTAATATAATGTGACAGTTATAAGCGACTGCGTATGTGTATCGTAATCTTTTGCAAAGTTTCTCACTTTTTTTGGGACCGCTTTCCTTTAACAGAGATCGGCTGCAAGGTATTATGGGAGAATTCGAGCTGGGGGTCTTGCTACCAACACAACCTGCGGTCGGCTCTCCCCTGGCACGAAGCCCGCGCTTCCTGCCGCAGTCAGGACGCGGACCTACTGAGCATCGCTACCCTGCACGAGCTGGAATTGTTTTCAGGTGAGGGTCAGACGAGACGCGCGGCCTTCTTGCAGAGCCCCGCTATGCCTCGCACTCAGACATTTGCATTACCGGTGATTACCGCCAGCGGTCCGGACGGGACGGGCGGCGTGGCCTTCACCTGAAAATCCCATTCGCAGTTTGGCGTGCCTGAATTGGCGTGACTCTCACACTAAGCAGCACTCAGGAATTTAACTGCGAATAAAGTAGCTGCTTTTGGCTAAAAGTAACCTTCGGCGTATCTGAGGTGATGAGCAACTCAACTGAACTCTGCACTGATGTGCCGGGTGTCTGCGTACCTTCTGATGCCACTTGCGGCACCACGTTTATTCCATAAACAACTCAGATTCAATCAAAACTTTCTAATCACACGTGTATAATAATAGTGATAATATTTGCGATGACAGGTGTAGCGTTTCGCAGCCTGTGGTTGCACAAAGCCCGGACGGGCCTCGTATGGGGAAGGCTGCCCCGGGTCTCTGTAAATATGCCGCTTCCTTTCCTCCGCATCCAGCAGGGGGAGATTCTCCCGCTCGGGTTTGGATCGGGTTGGAGCAGCTGGACATGAACCAGGGCTGGCAGTGGTCTGACGGATCACCCCTCGCCTTAGTCCACTGGGAAGAAGGTGATTATCGGTCCCGAGCCGCATCAAGGAGGCCGTGCCCGGGAGCGCGCCACCCGCCGCTTGGTGGGGGGGGGCGCAAACAAAGGAGTCCTTTGTTAGCATCGAGGTCACTGGGCACACGGCGTCTGGGCATTGTTAGGGACTTTGAATAACACACCAGTGTGCTGAATGCGCTCTTTATGGGCCGGCTGAACGCGGGACGCCTCTGATGCGACTAACGCGTGGGGCCGTGCCTGTCCTCCCCGCTCCCGAGAGACAGTGTTGTTACAATTATGCATGTGACTAAAGAGGTTGCAGGTTCAAATCCTGTAAGGTGAGACCTGCTGTTAACCCCAAGTACGTCAGTAAAAAAATATATATAGTGTAACAGTGTAAGCAGCTTTGCAGGAGATGAAACATTGATGATAACAGGCGATTGTGATCAATTCTAGCTGCCTCCTTTCTCCAGGAATGCCGAGCACCTCTATCTTGGATACGCTGGACTGTGGGGTGATGAACCCCAAAGGATTCTGGGGGAGTGCAGACTGTGACGAGAAGCTGCCGTACATTTGCAAAAAATCCCTGAACCAGACAAATCCTGAGTCACCAGGTGAGCCTCTGATGCGGCCTCTGATGCTGCCTCTCATGCTGCCTCTCATGCTGCCTCTCATGCTGCCTCTCATGCAGTTGTCATAAGCAGTGAAAAGGAGATTCCAGTGTCTGCATCCAGGAAGTGTTCCCCTGGGCCTGTAGTGAATTTCGGCCCCCTCTCTGTCATTGCTCCCCCAAGCCCGCTGGATGGACCAGCCCACGAATTGTGAGGCGGGTTGGCAGCCCTGGAACGGCTCCTGCTACAAGCTGGAGAGGGAGCCCCCGCAACCCATGTCGGAGGCCCAGCGGCGCTGCCGAGAGATGGACGCCGACCTGCTCAGAGTGAACAGCCTCGCCGACGTGGAGGCGCTCAGCTCCGCCTTCCATGCCAGTATGCCCCGCCCACATTCCCTCACTACACTCGGTATATTATGTTGTAGTGAAGACTAGCAAACAAGGTTAACGTAAGTCACACGTTTGGAGTGAAAGGAAGATTAAGTATAGCAGTAAATCGTTTTTTTATTGGGGGGGGGGGGGGTTGTGGCTATTTGTTCCGTTTGGTGTGGAGGATGGAGCTGAAAATTGGTGATGCCACAGCCCACGCAGGGACAGCCTGGTAGATGTGCTCACCACCAGCACAGTGCGCTCCAGGGCCCTGCAGATGTTTGTGTCGGCGTCGCGGGTGTGAGTGCGTGTCCAGGCTTGTCACTAGGCAGTGACACTGAGCTTGGTCATTGCAGATGACAGTTTTGACGTCTGGACCGGCTTGCGGAGTGACGATGAGCGTGTCCTTTTCCACTGGGCTGATCAGTCACCGGTCACCTTCACCTACTGGGCCAGGAACCAACCAGCTAAGCAAGGGAATTCCACCTGTGTTTCCTATTCCGGAAAGGTCTGTCTCTCTTTGTCCTTCCTTTAACTATATGAGGGGAAAAACTCTCCATGCGATATTAAAATAATAATGATGAAACGTCAATTTCAATGTAAAATGTGGATATGAGGTTGACCTTTAATATGGAAACACTGGTGTTGATCCGCGTGTGTGAAGCTTGCTTACCAGCTAATGTTTATTTGCATGCAAGAAACGGTGAATCCTTAAGCTTTCGCTCTTCTCCGTGAACAGGGTCTCCTGTGGAGAACCATCCCGTGTGAAAGAAAACAGGCGTTCATGTGTATGAAGAAGGGAGAGGTGAACGACAGTGTGCTGATGACTGGATGCCCGGAGGGAGGGGTGAGGCCTGTTCGGACCGTCGGTCTGCCCTGCCCAAAGGATAATGTGCAGCTTTATTAATAATAGCCCAAGCCCAATTAATAATAAGCCAAAACTGCCTTAACGAGAACTCAGCTGTGCAAGCAGCTGCAGGTGCTGGAGCTGATACTCGGCTCAGTGAGATGTCTGGTCACCTCCTGTTGGATCAGCGCTGAAGTCTCTCCATCTCTCTCTCAGGATTGGAGACGGCACGGTAAAGCCTGCTACAAGGTGGACCCCAGCGAGATCCACTTCAAAGACCGGTGTAACCTCACCATAATGAACAGGTGAGCGAGGTCGAGCGGGCAGTCATGACCCCCCCCACTAGATGTGGTTTTACCCAAACTGCATCGTATCCACCACAGGTTTGAACAGGCCTTCATAAACAGCTTGATCCGGGACTACCAGAAGGCCAACGAATCGTACTTCTGGATCGGGCTGCAGGACGTGAAGCACACGGGGGAGTACCAGTGGACGGTGGGCGAGAGCCCGGGCGACCGCGTCACCTACACCAACTGGCAAGCGTTTCAGCCAGGTAGGCGGGCCGAGAGTCACGCGGCACTCGCAGTGGATCACGCAGGTCGGCTGAGAAGTGGCAGAGAGACCGTAGCAGGAAGCCCATCTGCTGTAGTTATAAAAACACATTGCTGAGTCTTGAGGTTAAAGGTTCCAAGCATGAGCACTCAAGTCTGAACAAAGATCTCAGTATGCGATGCCGTTCTCCCTTTCAAACGCTAATCACAAGTTAATGCAGCTCTGTGCTGGTATTATTGCATTATTTTGGGCTATGACTTTTTGCCACGGTGTTGCTGATCCGCCCAGTGGGGGCACCGTTCTGTCACGCACTTTCCCTCCACCGAGCGTGTGTCCGGTCGTGCTCGCAGATTTGGTGGGGGGCTGTGCTGTGCTGTCCACCGGCAAATCACGGGGGAAGTGGGAGGTGAAAAACTGCACCTCGTTCAAGGCTGGCTCCGTCTGCAAGGTGGAAATCGGGCCCCACGTGCCGCCAGAACCCGAAGCGGATCTCAGCCTTCAGTGCAGTCCTGGGTGGGTCTCCAGTCCCAACATCCACTACTGCTACAAGGTAAAAAATAGCCATTGGGTCTGGAAGTGTGGGCTCTTGGGGGTGGGGGGGCAGTATGTGCTTACATTGTGCTTTTTTCCTGTTCTCTGGGTGGTGTCTGTGGCTGTCTCTCACACTTGCGCCCCCTGCAGGTCTTCCACAAGGAGAGGGTGAGCCGCAAACGGACCTGGGAGGAGGCGGAGCAGTTCTGCCAAGCCCTGGGGGCGAACCTGGCGAGTGTCAGCCACGTTAACGAGATGAACGCCCTGCACGACCTCCTCAGGGACTCTGTCAGGTCAGGCTCCCGGTCACCTTTGACCTGCACAGGGCAGGGTAGGAGCTAGGCAGTGCATGTTGTCTTGTGTCACCGAGTGCCAGCCTGGCTTTGAGGAGATCGGCAGGTGTTTAGTGGGTTCGGACGCAGGGAGACAGGCAGACTCCTGTCGCATGTCCTTCAGGGCGTGTTGTCAAACCAGGTTTGTTTAACGGAAGAATGTGAACAACGTGGAGGCTGGGACGATCACTCAGTCCTCTCCTACCCTCCTGGCTCTCGCACTCCCTTCCACCGAGAGGGCCAGGCAGGCAGAGTACAGAGGCCTGAGTGGATCAGCCGCATGTGCAGCATGTCTGCTTGTTCTTCCTGATCCTGCCCCCCCCCCCTGACAGGAAGCTCCACTGTCACAGTCCTGTCTAGCACTCGCTCACTCGCTCGCTCACCCTGGCCTTCTGTCTCCACCCACTGGGAACAGCGTGTTCGTCTGACGCAGTGATGCAGGGCCTGGCCTTCCAGCTGGCTGCGGTGGCATGGAGACCACGCACACACACGCGCACACGCACACACACGTGCACGCACACACACGCACGTACGGGTTCGTGTTCACTCTGGCAGCATTCTTACCGACAGTTTCTTATCCAGACCTTGTCCCGGTCCCTCCACAGTAATGTTCGGTACTTCTGGATTGGGCTGAACCGGAGGAACCCCAGCGCTGAGAACACGTGGGAGTGGTCTGACGGAAGACCAGTGAGTCCAGGACGCCACACTCAAACCGTCACTAGTGTATACAAGTGGTCACCGAAACTGCATTATGCTGTGCAGTGTGCCGTCAATCACGGTCTGATTAGATTCAATTGGTACCAATAAGGTAAACAATGGGACCAATTCACAGATGGTGGTGAAGGTGCCTTAGAAACTGACTCTGTGACCCTCTTGCAGGTTTCCACCTCCATCTTCCAGGGCGAGTTTCTCGAGGACGATGTGTACAATAGAGAGTGCATAGCCTTCAAGGTAAATCTGATATGGAGAGCAGACCCCGCTCTGGCGACATGCATCTCCTGCCCCCACATAGGACGAGAAGTGCAGTTGGGTCGGCGGGCGTATTGCCGCAGCTGTTGCACATTATGCAGTGCCGGCATGCGAGTGGTATCGGGAGCAGAGATGGCGACGCTAGTCACGCCTGGAGTGCCTTGTGGGTCTCTCTGTCACCCCTGTCCTCTGTGTCGACACAGATGCAGGTGAGAACGTCATTCTTCTTCATCCTAAACCTCCCACTGAGGACCTTCTACGCCAGTCCATTCAACTGCGCCACTCAGCTTGAGTGGGTGTGCCAAATCCCGCGGGGTAAATGTCACACCGCCTCTCTGTGTTCCCTGCCTGCTTTGCTGTTCCCTGGCTGGCCTCCACCTAACTGATGTTCCCTTCCATTTTATAACCCCTCCCCAGGCAAAACCCCAGAAACCCCAGAATGGTATAATCCAAGTAAGCTCTCTCTTGCGGTTTCTCTCCACTCCTCACAAACATGCTTTAGTTATTGACATGAATATGATGTGAAGTTTTTTGCTTGCAAGTTCTCCGTGAGGTAATATGGATCCCTGTGTGTGTGTGTGTGTGTGTGTGTGTTTACGTCAGATGGGCACCACGAAACCTCCATCTTCATCGACGGGAACGAGTTCTGGTTTGTGAGCAAACCCACGCTCACCCATGAAGAGGCCAGCCTTTACTGCTCCTTCAACCACAGCAAGTTGGCACAACCTCCAACTATTAATGCCTTGAAGCAGATCAATAACCAATTGGCCAAGGCAAGGTTTGCTTTCATTTCAACAAGAGCAGTAGGTTGCACTGTGGTTAGTCTTCTGGGCCTGGAAGTTGACTGTTAAGATGGCAGGTCTTAGTGTTGCTGAGTGCTGGATCCAAATGTCTACCGTAAGCATGTGTAGAAATATACATAAAGCGCTGTCATTGATCTGCAAAACACAGATTGGCTCATCCTTGGCACATATGGAAGACGTGTCTAAATAACCCTTTCTGTCATCGACTTAGATTAGATTTCATCCCTGACATATATCATGAGTCTTGTTGGAACACACTGGTCAGTGAGCTCAGTCCATCAACGTGCCTGGTTTTAGAGACACTGAACACTTCCCAGCGCTGGGAAAATGAGTGAACATGAGGACAGAGTGTCAACTTGTAGCGGGGATTAAATATCCAGCTGTTGAATGTTCGAGAACAGCTTTACGCTAAAGACAAGCTTGACCTGATAAATCATGCGTGACGGTCAGCGGTGTGCTGCTTGTTTCGTGGGGACCTGCTTCATGAATTTTTTTCCACACGCCCTGTTTTTATTGCTTATTTTTACCTAACATGGTTTCTGCCACTTTATAGCAGAACCATGTGTTGGTGGATCTGGATCCTGACGCCTGACTATGCTCCTTTCGTTATTGATATTTGTTTCTGTTTGTGGAGCTGTTGCAGGCGGGAATGGAGGCGGTCGTGTGGAGAATGATGCTCAGTAGGTTATTGAGCAAGACCTTTAATTTCCTCAGAGGCTGCTTTGTTGCCCCATCAGTGGTACGGGGATCGCTGGGATTGTAGGCCTGGGGTGATGGTGTGATGTGTAAGTGATGATCTGTGATGTTTTCTCAGATCTCCTACAGCAAGCAGAACTGGTGGGTGGACATGGAACACCCTGGGCCTAACCATCCCATGATGTGAGTCTGTACTGCCATTCTCTCTCTCTCACACACACACACACACACACACACACACAGACCTGTACTCATATGTCTGTGGGGACCATCCATTAATTTCTATGGGCAAACTCTAATCCCAACAATGAGGACCTTAACCCCTACCCAGCCTTAACCATAAATAACCAAACAAAATACAAGACTTGGCATTTTTATCTGCAGTCACACATTTTCTTTAAAATGAGTTCCAACAAAAAAGTGATGCAACAATGACAAAATAGCAGGTTTGTTTTACATTGTGTGGACATTTGGTTCCCATAATGAAATACAGTGGAACCATGGTTCTTGAACATCCTGTACAATTTGGTTCATACTGTTCTGTAAAAAATGCCTATTTTTGACCGTATTTTCGGTTCTTGACCAACCGACTAAAGGTTGGCTGTGCTAAAACCCGTCTAAAAGCACCTGTCTTTTTACGTGTAAAGGAGAAAACGCGTGCGTATGCATCTACTGCTAATGTTCACGTAATGAACATCGCAGAATTGTGCTGTGAATATTCTTGTGTTTTTTTTGCTTTTGTTGCTCTTATCGTTTTACGTAACCCACCGTGGATCCTGAGTAGATTGGTGAGAGCAGCGAATGACAAAGGAAAGTCGTGAGAACCACACAACCGCTTAAAAAGGAAGCAACTGTATGTCATTAGGTTGTCACAGTGCAGGGCATTTGCAGTTACATTTTCATTTATTTCATGTACTTATTGGTTCTGAAGTTTTTATTTATGGTTTTAGCGTTAAGTATGTATTTACACCGGTTTAAATAGGCAGTCACTTGGGTGTCTGAAAAGATAAATCCAATTTACATTATTTCTTATGGGAAAAAATGAATTGGTTTTTGACCAAATAATTTCTCAAACAGCCTTCTGGAATGGATTAAGTTCAAAACCCGAGGTTCCACTGTATACACACACACACACACACACACGCATATATATATATATATATATATATACACACACAAACATTCTCACACATACTAATGCTAGGGTTATTATCGTTAACTTTTTTTCATAAACGGAAATAAAATAAAATTCCAGCTAAACGGAAACTATAAATACTGATTCCGAAACTAACAAATAAAAAGAAAACAAACGTGGTGTATTTTCCATTTCTGTCCATTTCAGGGAGCTGTTTAATTTACCACTAATTTCTGGAACGTCTGCCCATTTTGAGAACATTAAAAATTAGACAACGTTCCTTAAACTTAAGCTGAAACTAAAACTGATTCTTGCCTTTTGTAAAAGCTGGGCTTTTTTTACAGTAACCCACATGGGGCGAAACAGACTTCGGGGGGGGCCCCACGCGGGTCAGGAGGGACCCCACCCGTCTCCGTGTCCTCTAACTGAGGAATCCGAAGTCGTCACATTCTGCAGATAATCACCATAATCATTGTCACTCCTCAGATCCAGCCGCCTGCAGTACTATCAGTCAGTCTTCCTGGGCCAGTGCTCGTCGCTGAGCATGACATCCATAATCCCAGGTAAGCTGCAAATGTGTCATTTGCAATCAGCCTCTTTGCAGAACAAAAAACCCACTTCCTGTGTCATGACTGAAAGCTCTGTAGCTGGTGACGTCACGCATCCGCATGCCCCCCAGCGTCTTGCGATGCCGTGCTCATGTTCTCTCTCTAATGTGATGCCTGGCCCCTTTCCCAGAATACAGCTACAAATGTAAGCAGGTTCTCCCGTTCATATGCGAGAAGCTGAACATGACGTCGGTGGAGACGGACCACAAGCCCCCTCCGACCAGCCAGCCCTGTGACGGAAACTCCGTGGCTTTCAGAGACAAGGTTGCAACACGAACCCTGACTCACGTCCCTGGCCTCTAACCACGTGTTAAATTGCGCTTAGATATTTTTACTGTTAATGCTGTCGGCGCAGTCCATACATTGTTAACCAGTGCAAGGTCACTTTGAGCCTGGAGCCTGTTAGTAATAATTTTCCTCCAATTAGTGTCCCATAATTGTTGGTTGTGATGTATTTAGTTCTGCGGTAATGATGGGTTTTTGTGCTGAGGGCCGGTGGGAGGCCAGTCCCACGTGCGCTGGAGCCTGCGGGAGACGGCTAACCGTGTTGTGGGCTCCCTGCCCGTCTGATAGTACCTTCTTGCGCCGGCAGTGCTACACGCCATTCAGGCCTCTCTACATGTCCTTCGAAAATGCCAACGAACACTGCCATACCATGATGGGATCGCTGCTCACCATCTCCAGCCAGGTGGAGCAGGGTGAGTGAGTGACCCCCCTTCCCCCCCCCCAAAAAGACTAGGACCACTCTGTTTCAAACCCGTTCCATCTCCATGGGCTCGTCCTCCTCAGACTTCATCATCTCAGCCTTGCCGAACCTTCCCCCGAAATCCTGGATCGGCCTCAGACTCAGACTGCAGGACACGCACTGGGTGGACGGCTCCTCTGTCAACTTCCTCAACTTCAACCCCCTGCTGCTGGGGCAGGTGCGCCCCATAGTGGTCAACGTAAGTCCCCCCCCCCCATTCTCCGACATTGGCTTCTTCCTCCTTCCCACAAAACATTCTGCAGGCTCTCATAATGTAACATGAAGGTATCCCTGAAGGAGCAACCCAGCTGGACCTGTCTCCCTCTCCTCTCCACGCCAGATTTTCGATCCCGACAGCATCGGGATGTGCGCCTACATGTTCAACAAGCCCTTGGCCATGATGGGCACCTGGGACTACGTGTCCTGCAAAGAGCAGCATTACGTCTCCGTGTGCCAGCGTTACATAGGTGGGTATGTCCCGGGCCAGTGACCACGGCACCGATGATAATGAAGAGTGGCATGGTGTTTAAAGAGCTGGCATTTTTATTTGCGGCCATCGGCTTCCGTTCTGCAGTCTTGCTCCGGTAGAAACGCTCGGTCACGTAACTGTAAATTGTAGACTTTCGATGGCTCACTAGGCGCCTCTGCTCGTTTGGAAGCCCAGGGCTGAGTGTCACATACCAGTCGTCGGGATGGCCTGTTAGTCGCTTTGCCTCCTGCGTGTTTACTTCCATAAAGCGTGTCTCCCTGAAACTGCGGGTCTCCCTGTTTGCAGAACCGGTAAACCATTCCATGTCTGAGAGGAACTTCACTGTGGGCAACCACACCTACCGCGTGCTGCTGGGCGAGATGACGTGGGCAGAGGCCCTGAGGAGCTGCAGGATGCAGGGCATGGACCTGGCCAGCGTGTCGGACACCTTCCAGCAGGCCAGCCTCTCCGTCACCGTCAACAAGGCCAACACCTCCATGTGGATCGGCCTGGTCAGCAAAGACGTAGGTGCCTCTCGCGGACATCGCTCCGTCGCCGGTCAAACTGTCGATGGAGGTACTGAATATCGGGAGCCCTGCTGTGTGTGGCAAGGTTGTAGGTTCAGTAACAGTATTGGTAGGAACCGGTTCCTGTTCCTCTTTTTAACTTACTGTTGTAGACATAAACAAAAACAAATTAACGTTGGACAAATAAGTCTAAATGCCAAGGGCATGCACAGTGCATGCAACTGCATGCACCCATACCCAGGACTGTCACTGAATTAAAAAAATATGCAGTGCAGGCACCCAGCAGTATATCGAAAATAAGTTTTTTTTTTATCACATTGTGGTAACATTTGGTCCCCACAACAGAATGTCACGTGGCACGTCTCTCTCAGCGGAAACAAAGGGTAACGCTTCAGTCTCAGCCTCGCATTTGCTGTGATAGCATCGTGCATGTTTACACTAGCTGAATACATATATTTAGACAGTAAAAATACATTTAGACAATGATAGTAACAATAATTATATATTAAAATACATTTTAAAATAAGGATTTATTATTAATTTTAATAATAAACCATTAATGCATTTAATTATAATAATATTGGGCCTCATTCACTAACCGTTCTTACGAACAAATTTGTTCTTAAACGTACACACTTTTTTACGACGATTCTGACATTCACCAATGTTTTCTTATCTGAATTTATTCTTAGCTAAGAACAGAATCTACGCACACTCAAGACCATTCGTACGCACGTTTCAGTAATGACAGTTTGTTCAAAAGAATCGGTTATAGCAGTTTTGTTCATTCTACAGTTGATGAAATGATAGTATTTGAATAATTTATAAACGTAAAATGTAAAAAATAATTTTAAAGTGTAACAATTATTTTCATGGTAGTAAGGGCGATCATGCAGATTATAAATAGGTCTGTTTGTGCGCATTGGCCTTGCTATCAAAATGGCATTTCTGTTACTTCTTGAAGAGCTTGCCAATCGTGCTCTGAGAAGGGAACACATGTTTGAAGATCATTTAGATTTATTTGGCACACAGCGCTCACAGAGAAGGTGATATCTCTCCATGGATCAGCTTTCTTGGGGGCTTTATATCCACTGGTTATGCTACTAAATAACGTGTCTATTTGCATTTACCTCCTTGTACAGTAAAATCCAGATATAACGGACTTCAAGGGACCTGACAAAACAGTCTGTTATATCCAGAGTTGCTGTTTGCCCAGAACACAACTACAGGACACCATTTAGTCATGCCCCACCCCAGCAGACACACTTGTGCTATAGATTATTATATTGTACATGTAGTAATCCAGCTTTACCTGACCAGACGCGTGACTATTAATAATCCCGACTACGTATCTGTGCTGGATCTCACTGGCACGCCACGCGCCTTGTAGGCAGAGCTGCATGTCTGTTATAGCCATACAAAATTACAGCTAAAAGCGTCCCTGGGGACTAAATTGTCTGCTATAAGCGAAATTCCGTTATATGCAAGTCCGCTATATCCCATGCTTGTTCAGCGTGTTCTTAAAGGCGCAGGGAGCGCCGCGTCCATTGTAGACGAGTTTCTTGACACCATGGGTTTAGCATACTGTGCTATCACAAAAGATTAACCACTGATAACACACCTCCTGCAATAACTGTACCAGTCATAATTATCTGAAATCCTTGTGATGTGCGATTATAACAAAAAAACACATCATGTCGATACTCTCTCACTGAGCTCTCGTTTTGAGCCTCTTCGCACACCCAGACGCTACTGGGAGTCAGAAACCTCACGCGACGTGAAGCTGCACGTGACGTGAACTGCCTTGTATTTCTAGGTTCCATGCTGCATCTCCGTGAACGTCAAAGGGGATAACAGTGACTTAGCGAGAGCAGACATGGAAAGGAAGGAAACGCTTATTGGGATGCACCCTTGATTTTGCACAGCAAATGTCAGCAGAAGGAAATGTTTTTTCTTTAATTATGCTCTGAGGATCTTAACGTGAAAAAGTTTGAAGGTCACTAAAATATTTGAAGGGACCATTTGGATACTCCTGTAATATTTGTTGGTCCCTACCATCCATATCAAAATCTACGCCTCGGGTGTGCGGGACTGCATTTTCCATGAGGCTCAGTGAAATCCCAATGGGTGCAAGTTCCTTGAAGGTCAAAGGTCACATTTAAGTGTCAATAAGCTATAGATGCACTTTAAGCATTAATTTAAAGGTGCTTAGGCATGATCGAAGGTGCTGTTTACGAATAAACTTTAATTTTCAGTCAAATAGAGAATGAGCAGTTTGATGTACATCAATCCTGCTCATTGAGAAAATGCATCGTAACAAACCTTCTGGTCTCTGGAGCCTGGTAGCTTCCAGCATTTTCTGCTTTCTTTCCTCTTCCAAGAAAAGCTGTATTTCTCCGGGAAAGGCGCCTAAGCTTTTGATCCCTTTCCAAACACTGGCAGATCTGTTTCTCAGAGCAGGCCTCCTTGTCTCGGCGAGAAATAGGCCTTGCCAGTATCTACAGGCCCTCGGGGGCATGCTGAGTCATCGGGAGTCGGCAATCGGGGGCAGTTTCAACCATCGATACCACATGACTCTGTTTGCCAGTGATCTGGTTTCCACATTCCCAGGCCTCCTGCCATTGCCAGAGGATAAACACCGCCATGGCAGTCAGCCCTTATGTGGGGGGGGGGTAAATCGCCACCAAAACGGCCATCCCCCACTTTCTGGTCAGATAGCAGGCGGTGTGGGGTGGGCCGTCCTGTGGTTGGGGTGGTGCTTTACTGTCTCGTTCTAGGTCAGAATGGGGAGCAGAAAATGAGGTGTGTGTGTGTGTGTGTGTGTGTGTGTGAGTGGGTATACCTTACCTTATGGGACACAATGTCCCCACAACGTGATGAATAACCTTTTTCCCTCCTTAAAAATCTGTGACTGCAATGGAAAGACTAAAAATGCAAAAACTTGGTTACTTATGGTTAAGGTTGTCATAGTTAGCATTAGCATTTTTCCCATAGAAATGAATGAGTGGTCCCCATAAAGATATGTTTACCTGATGTGTGTGTGTGTGTGTGTGTGTCGCCCAAAACAAACCGGTGTGCAGCCTTTTGCTGGCAGATGCAGTCAGCCGCACAGGCACTCTGACACCTCCTGGCAGAGACGGAAGGCCCCGGTCGGAGGGGGCCTCCACTCCTCAGTTAGTTTTGCCATTTTCATAGTCCTGCCCCCCCCCCCCAAATAACCAGGACATTCTGATTCGGTCAAGCATCAGGGAAGTGAGGAGCCAGACTGCAGGGTCCAGTACTGCAGCACAGCACCTTCACACCCCCCCCCCTTCCTCCCTAAGGGCGGGACCCACTACCACTGGACAGATAACAGCCACACTGTGTTCAGCCGGTGGACTTCGGAGCCCACGGCGGGGGACTGCGTCTACCTGGACACCGACGGCTTCTGGAAGGCCACAGACTGCATGGAGGAACTTGCTGGCGCCATCTGCCACGTCCCGATTGGTAAGTGCGGCGTAGCCCTCCTGACCAGCAGAGGGCGTAGTGGTTAGGAAATCAGGAGGGTATGGTTGTAGAATTGAACTTGTGCTAAAATAACTTCTGTAAATTATTATATGGGCTGCTGTGTAATTAGGAGTGATGTCTCTTTAGATGACTGTGTTTATAGGTGGACTTTTCGGGTTTTTAAACTTAACTTTGGTATGTTAGCAGTTAATGCCATGGCAGCTGTACGTCCGGCAGGTTAGCACCCCTCCGAGTGCTGGGGGCCCAGCTGCTGGTCTGTCCGGCCCTCTGACCCCCGCTCTCCCCTTTCCACAGAAGAGATGAGCAACGCGACGGAGCAGCCCAGGGCCAGGTGCTCGCACAAGGGCAGCGGCCCTAACTGGATCCCCTTCGGGAACAGCTGTTATACCTTTCAGCTGGCCTCCACGCGGTGGGGTGACGCGGGCGGGAACACCACTGACACGTGTAGCAAGCTGGGTACGTGGCGCAAGCCTCAGAGGGTGAGGTCACCATGGGCGGGGCCGCGACAGGACCAGGAAGTGAAGCATTTGTCTATGTTCTCCCTTTCAGACCCCAAGGCTGATATACTGACCATCAGGAATGAAGCAGAAAACCACTTTGTGAATGATCAGCTGAGGCATTTCAAAGACCTGGTGTATTTTGTCTGGCTTGGAATGAACAAATCTGGCAGCAGTGAGTTCCTGCCTTTGTATCTTCCTAAGAGTATAATGTATTTTTTAATGATCAGATTTCCACTAATACAGTATGTATCCCTCTGGTGAAAATGGTTCGGTCCAGACGATCATCATCATATGATGCTCGATGAAGCCGTCAGCCTTATTGTTCTGATTTGTCCCCCCTGCCATTTTCTGGGGCACAGCGAACAGCTTCCAGTGGTTAGATGGTACCAACGTCCAGTACTCCAACTGGAAGGGCGGCAGACCCAACGTCACAGAGCCCTTCATGGTGGGCCTGAGGCTGGACGGCTTTTGGGAGCTCTTCAGCAACCCCCTCCAGTTCCCCACCTTCAAGCAGAGAAGCATCGTGGCCTGCAAAATCGAGAAAGGTCAGTTTCAGCCCTGTGCCAGCAACCGGAAACAGACTGATTATTGGAGGGTGTTTAATGCAAGATCAAGCAGACGGCTGAATACCGGCACAGTGTGATTCTTCAGACCAAAAATAGAGCTTGGCTAAAAATGCGCTTCTCCTTTCCCAAGACCCAAAACACGAGTTCAGGAAATCGGCGAATGACACCGGGGCGTATGGCAACTGGAGCTACTACGCTGTCCAGGGTAGGATGACGTGGTTCGAGGCGGCGCAGGCCTGCGGGAGTGGGGGGGGGCACCTTGCCAGTGTCCACAGCCGTGCCCAGGACGCCCACCTGGGGCTCATCTCCAGGCGAGACGGATTCCCCCTTTGGATCGGCCTGTCCAATCACAATGTAGGTCTCGCCGTGAGGTCCGTGCTTAAAGTGCTGAGGCCCAC
>JABFEB020000035.1:20826696-20844935 GCA_019775895.2 Stomatorhinus ivindoensis | reverse complement strand
ACCAGAACCTCGAGATGTTCATCATTGACGTCAACTTGGTTTTCGATAACTGTGAAAAGTTTAACGAAGACAACTCCGAGATCGGACGGGCCGGACACAACATGAGGAGGTTCTTTGAGAGACGCTGGACAGAACTTCTGAAGAGTAACTAGCCTGGTCCTAAGCATTGTCCTCAGTCCCTTCAGACAGCTACCTGTCCACCTCACGTCCTGCCCAGTGTGCCCATAAGCGTTGTGCTAAGCAGACAGACTCCCCCGATTCTCGAGGCTGATGTGGCCCCTTCAGCACCCATTGGGGTTTGGGGGGGGGGGGGGGGGCAACGGAAGCCGATGAACAATGGCACAAAAACGCACCCAAGGAGTCTCAGATGGGGCAGCCTTTGTGCAATACAAGATACCAGAAACCGCACTGAATTTACAACCCTCAGAGCCGTCTGCGAAAAGACTCTCCGCTACCTTCACATAGTTTATTTTTCTTTTGTTTAAACTCTACCATGAATATTATAGTGAATGTATTTAATTTTATTTATGGGTAAAAAAAAAGAAAAGTCCACTCTTCATTTTCTGTGAAAAGGAAGAAATGACAGAAATTGCTTTAAAATCTTAAGGAATGTTTTTCGTATATAAAAGAAAGCCAAGAAAACTGAATACTGTTTACACGCTTCAGTGTCTCCCGGAAGCAGGAGAATAGTCACGGTAATACTGTAGAGCTACATTTATATGTGAATAGGGGTTTTGCATCACATGGTTGTAAGAGAGAATCACGTGACTTGTGTGTGTGTGCGTGTGTATGTGTACTGCATTCATTAATGTCAAGTCTTGTTTGGAATATGTATGATGTGTACATAGTGATTCAGACAGAATATTGTTTATGCCTTAGGAAAACTGTAGCGTTTTACTTTAGTCTTAAAGTGATTATGCATATAGAGTCTGTACAGCACTGTTCTGCATACACTGTGGTCTCCTTAATCTTGGTAGTGCCTGCCTTTCCAGTGAAATATAGGGGTATTTTTATTTCCTAATTTTATTTTTATTTATTGTTATTTTAAACCCATACCGTATCTCAGCTCGTGTTACCATTGGGGTTAATGTTTGTATTTACCGCAGTGCATAGTGTTTTTCATGAACACTCCTGCCCTTGTCAAGACACACACACATAACAGACCTCTGTCACCAACCCATGGTCGATTAAAATAACAATAATGACAATAATAATAATCATAAATAGTTTGATCCTTGCTGTGTGATGTGGCCCACTAGAGGCAGCTAGACCAGATTGGTTTTGTACCCATGTCAGAGTACTTGAAGTTATTTTATTTAAATATATTGTGGAAAAAATGTAGCATTTTTTGTAGAAGCATTATTTTTAACGTTGTGTATGCGTGTATGTGTGTGTTTGTATGTGTGTATGTGGAGGAGGCACAGAGCTAAGAATAAAAGGATGTTTTACAACCCAAAATCGTTTATTGCTCGCGGATTACTCTCTGTCCTTATGGGAATAATTAACATAAAGGTCCAAGCTTTTAAGGCAAATTATTCATCACCCTGAATACGGAGCTAGCCTCGCATCTTCGGTACTTCTCTGGCGAAAGCGATTTCTCGCACTTAATCCAAGGACGTCCGCAAATAAGTAAATGTGTCCGCGGCAAATGAGGGAGGCTTATCAGCGATCCCCAGCGGCAGTAAATAAGATTACATTAAAGCCTTATCGGTCACATGGCCGATCCCGGACCAGAAAGTTGGCGATTACAAATTGGGAGACGTGCGACAGATTTAGTTCTTGTATTTTACCCCAAATTCACCTTTAATTTAATATTTCTACATCGGCTTTGGGTAAGAGTTACCCGTGCCACAAGGCTTGCTATAAAACTAATTGTAAAAGTCATAAATAGCCTATCCTCAAAATATTTGTACTTTCTAAAACGTATTTACGCATGTAATTACTGAGATTTAAAAAATTATTTTTGATTATATTTTAGTTGTGAAACTTTCATTTCCGTTTATTCATTAGCATCCTTTTATCCTCTTTGAAGTTTAACGGCGATGTCGATCTGTCGCAGTCACGGTAATTAAGTTAATTAATAGCGAGCGAGTCCAGATGCGCGTCTTATGGCGGAGGCTTTGCTGTGTGTAATTCTGACAGGGTCGTCCCAAGGGCTGCCGAGAAGATGGTGTCTCTTCTGCGCTCCATCCAGGATCACGCTGATGATGTGAACTGGTGCGGCTTTTCCTCCATCCTACTGGCGACGTGCTCCTTGGATAAAAGCATCCGCATCTATTCCTCCACCGATTTCACCGAGACGTCCTTCTCACCCCTGGCCGGCCTTGGGTACGGTGTGCACTGGTGCTGCTTCTCCTCCTGCGGCCGGTACCTGGCCTCCTGTTACAACGACGCCACCACGGTGGTCTGGGGCATGAGCAGCGGCGAGAAAGTGGCAGTCTTTGAGCAGCCGGGTCGCAGTCGCGTCAGGGTCCGCATATTCTCGCCTGGATCCACCTGCCTAGTCTCCGAGGCGTCTGACGGAAGCCTCGCTTTGTGGGACTTTTTCGAGAACAGTGCCCAAGTAAGCGGGATATAAAAATCATATACATTATCAGGGCTGCCAAGTCACCCATCTGGCGTGACACTCATGCTTTCAGACACAAGCAATCTTACGGCAAGTCTGTATTATTCAATTCTAAACCTACAATTGTCTACATCAAAAGCATTTAGGGTAGTTTGCAAACCCTACTGACTATTTACAAGGTAATAAAACTGTCACATACATGAAAATGCGCGTGCAGATTTGTCTCGAATGGAAAATCTGACTCCAGCCTAATGACCAAAGTTGGAAACATGACGGGTGCTTTTCCACCGCAGTGGAGATGTGAACGATATTATCTCCTTGGTTTGAAATACGCTTAGGGGTAGCTGTCAATAAATGGCTGTACAGTAATTATAGGTCACCGTGAAGGTAATCTGTATGCAGGGTGGCTCTTATCATGTATGGTGCCCGTCAGTTTGTTTGGCTGCATGCAGCTGAGTGGCGACCCCTCCCGCAGGACGGCTGCGGTGAAGGACGGCGCTGTAGTGGCCAGATGTTTATCATGGGCACCGCCTATGGGGGCATGCCAGTGTGGGACCTGGATGCCAACCAGCTCCACGTTGCCGAGGAAGCTCATGACCTGGGGGTGACTTGCTGCCGTTTTGCACCCCAGATCCACAGCGGTGAGCCTCGCTTCTGCCCTCCGCCTGTCTCCACATTCTCCTTCCCGCTCTGTCTCTCTCACTCTTTCTCTCTCTCTCCACTCCTATGCTCTGCTCACCCGGCAACAGATCCGCTTCACCGCGCTTCTGTTTCCCAGGTTCTCTCCGCTGAAGTTTAGTACTTTCAGCAAACATGCCGCTCTTGATGTTATAAGTGGGTCGATTAAGGCCCGTTTCAGGCAGATCTTGAGTCTCTGCTGGTCATTGTGTTTACATGTCATATCACACAAACCTTTAGATGGGTCATTTTCAAACATAAGTAATGTTCATTTTAACCATTAAAATTCCTGTAAGATCCATCCCAGTGGTGCCGAAGCAGCACTTTGGTGTCTGCTTGGTTTTATATAACCTGCTGAGTTTGGTGTGACAGTGCCGTGTAGAACAACACGAGGTCCGCCCGTTACACAATGTTGCTGTTTTATAAAACGCTGGCCAGCCTTGTTTTATCACAGGGTCTTGTTGAGTCGCTGTGGCAAAGCTGGGTGTCCATGTAACTAATGGTATTCATCACAAGATAATAGCAACCAGACTTTTTTTACCACAAGTTTTCAGTGACATATGGGTGACACATAGGCTATTTAAGGCTCAGATGTCACAGTCAATGAGCAGGTCTTTGTGTGTGTCCGTCTATCCGTTTACCTGACCAGACTTTCCACATTAAACTATTTAGTCAGTCATCTGTACCTGTATCTATACTCTAAAAGGCAGTCAGTCATTTTTTAAAATGCAAGATGGAAGTGGGATGTTTTCACTGCATATCAAAACACAACATGGGGAGTTTCATGTGAGCAATTTTGTAATGTAGCTCTTTTGTTGAATATCCAGATGAGCCTAGATGGTGTCATTAGTAAAGCCCCTCCCTTTCACTGATGGGTGTGTGTGTGTGTGGTCCAGGTATGCATTACACAACAACGTGATAAAATCCTGTTATTTAGACATTGTGGGAACCATTTTTTTTCAGTCCCCACAAGGGGAAATTCAATTTTTTGATAACCTGTGACTGCAATCAAAAAATGAAAAAGTGTCTTGTATTTTGCTTGGTTGCTTATGGTTGCGGTTCGGGCTGGGTGGGGGGTAAGGTTGTCATTGTTGGGATTAGGGTTTTGCCCACAGAAATGAATGTTGAGTCCCCACAAAGATATGAGTACAGGTCTGTGTGTGTGTGTGTGTGTGTGTGTGTGTGCCCATGTTTGGCTCACAGTTCTTCATATTAAACCTTACAGAATATAAACTGGGTTATGAAACAAGCTGGCTGATTTTGCCAAAACATCTAATTACACTTTAATATTGCCCTTTTATGTAGCATTACGTTTCACATGGAGGTGCATTCTGGGATGGCGGCCCTTGCGACTGGCGGTAATGTTCAGAGCATGTATGTGACTTGCCCACTTTGTCCGATAGATGACCATTCTGTGCAGTTCCGATTGGCCTCCTGCGGGCAGGAAAGCCTACTGAAGATATGGACTGTTTCCCAGCATCCCGCAGGTGCAGGTCACCGGTCGCCGTGGTGACAGTCCCAGGAAATGCTCTCCATTGGGACAAACAAACCCCCTTTTTTTACATTAATATTAAATCCTGGTGCTTTATGCATAATGACATGTGTATGGATTCAGCTTATGAGTCATTGAGTTATACTGGTCATGATGGTAATGTACTGGACCAGTAGAGATGGATTGGACTGGTGGTGTTGGTGGTGTAAAGCGGCAAGCCGCCACTGGTTATTGATTATGGATCAGCAGGATGCTGGATGGAGCTGCTTCACACACTAACAGGCCAGTCTGCCCCGGTGCTGTCCTGCTCCTTCTCTGCTGACGGAGGACTCCTGGTGTCCGGGTAACCCGCCCCCTTCCCCGGGGACACAGAAACACTCTCAGAAATGTAGGAGCAATCAGGAAATCACTGATGACAATGCTCATTGAGACACACTTCCAGAAATTAAATATGAATGATGAACACATTCAAACTTCCTTTAAGTCACATATACATTAGTAACTTATTACTGTACAATAGTAACTTGAGAAGTTTGCTTGTTTCATTGCAATTACTTACTCTAACTGCAAGTGAAGCAAACGGCATGTTGCAAAGGCAGCCGTTGTGGAGTCGACTAGGCACAAATGCGGCCTGTCTGAGTTTCCAGTGAATGCAGGGAGAGTTTTCCTTTCATACTGTCACCTGCTTATTGATTCTGTGGTGCAGAATCATTTTAGTCATGAACAGTTTTGAATGAATTCTTTAGAATCGGTGCCTTGGGCTGAAACTGCTGAGCGAGGTACCGTCCCTCGTCATTGCGATGTTCTGCGGAGGGTCACATATATAATAAGATCTTTGTCCTCGTTGCAGCTCTGTGGATAAAGCCGTCGCTGTATACGACACTGTAAGTAAAACCGCGATTTTTATTGCGTTTTATTCTGCCAGCGGTGGTAATGGATGTTTTGAACAAAATAAGTCTTGTGAAGTAATCTAGCAGGCAGTTCCTGCGTCAAGAATGTTCAACATATAGACAACTCATACTTACGAGCAAACTGCCATAAAGCATGTTATATTAAATAAATTGTGTTAACAGCGGTTTGTATTAACCAATGCCGGCATTAGTTTGTGATGCTCATGAAGACGTCACACGGCTTCTGTGATTGGTCAGCCCGAGGTACAGTATAGTACCATATGGAGTTACTTTTATTATTACTGTGTAATTATTATTATTATGTGCTGTTATTATGATTGTTCCGACACACCTACAGACCCGACTTGAAGAAAGACTTAGGGACTGGATCTCTTCTGTCACCTGCAGACGGCCTGCATATAGCTGAATATGTCGGGTTTGCAGTGGGGTGCTACATTAGAAGCTTATTTTTCCCTGCATGAAAAAGTCCACAGATTTGGGAGTCTGGTGTTAAATAGCTTTGGGGCACGACACCAACACATCTCTCCACCTTTCAGAACTTCCCTACTCTATTCCCTACACCAGCATCAAAGGTCAGTGAGTGAGCCGTTTATGCTCAGATGTAGACTGATGCCCCCTGCTGGCCATAATCACAGCTTCCGCCATGAACCCCCACCACTCCAGGTATGTAGCGGCATGCGCCTTCTCGCCGACGATGCCCCTGCTCGGCGCGGGCTCCACGGCCCGATCGGTGATCATCTGGAGGGTGGAGGACGGCTCTGGTGGACAAGGTGCGTTAGCATCGTGGCACAGATGTTTCTACTCTCTGACATTCCGCATTACTGTCCATCTCCTGCCTCTCTCAGCTGCTCTTTAGCGCCCCCATGTGAGCAGTAACTGACCGGTACCTGTCTGGCTGTGCTCTAATTTAGCGTTCTTGTATTACATTCTATCTTCATATCAGTGCCTGACTAAGACTGTTGGCTTAAGGGATCGAATGTGAAACGTAGTCGGGCAGAAGCTGTGATGCTTTCACTTTAGTGGCTGTAAACCTTGGTTTTTCACAGCTTCTCCTTATCATCTTGTAGCGCTGCCTTGTGTTGTGATTCCATATTCTCTGTTCTCTTCCAGATTCATCTTCTCAGGAGTTGCCAGAGACAGTCGTGGTGGGTCAGTGTGGTCTCTCTTGTGTGCTGTGGTCTGTGCTTTGGGGGTGATAGACAGTACCAGTTCGGGATAGACCTACCACATTGCTCTTCTCCAGTGTTTTCCGTCTTATGCCCAGAATCCAGTAGCTTCTCTCTGCTCATTTGTGCTTTGAGGGACAGTATTAGGCTTAACTTCATCAAGAACCTGATTATCTGTTTCCCTTGTGGTCAGCCCTGCCTGTACTTCTCTGACCTTCCTGTACTGGTTCTTTTATGGCCACCATAAGTGTTTTAAGATATACAGCGTTACCTTGGAACACAAACTTAATTTGTTCCAGAAGGCTGGCCGGGTTGCAGTTTGATTGAGGTCCAAGTCAAATTTCTCCATAAGAAATCATCAGCCCCCAAATGATTGCCTATTTAAACTTATCTACCTACCTAACTAATGATAAAAAGCATTGACAGTCAATGTAAAGTTAATACACACATGAAAAAGCACACATACAAAAGTGATACACATGAAGTAAATGACAGAAAAAGTGACAAATATAAAATAAAATGACACTCACACACTCCGAAGCGAGAGCAGACACACGTGCACCTCCTTCAAGTCTCTGCCGAAGTTCTACAGTCATTCTCACTACTTCCCCCTTTGGTTTGCTGCTATGACTGCAAACTTTCTCGGGGGGCAGGATTACTGTATTCGTAAATGTACTGTAGATAAAGCACAAAAAAATTCACACTGAACACAGGAACACAGCTTTCGCTCGTCGAACTCGGTGGAGAGGAACTGCGAGACTGGGAGCGATCCATAAGCACCAGCATCCCAGTAGGTCTGTTTGCCTTTGTGTCGGCCCACCAGAGACGCGTCTCCATCTGTACAACTTTTAGCAGGTCTGTCCTGTTTTGTCGTGTTTCATGTTCGTGTTTCGTGTTTCAGTCTACATGTGGCTAGCTTTTACTCAACCAACCTGTTTGATGTCCGAATTGGTGGAGTTGAACATGTCTTTACCCATAATATTTTTAGCAGGAACAGTCCAGTTGTGGGATTTAGGTCGAGGTACAAGTCACAAGTTGGTCGAGTTGAGAGGTGTTTGAATTCCAAGGTTCTACTGAATTTATAAATATATGCACAATATATTTAGAGTTAGTTTTATTGATCATTTCCATATTTCTATCCATCACTATGAGGAAGGAAGTAGAAGTGCATATCAAAGGGGGAATTATGGGCTGTTTGTGTAATATGCTCATTAATGTCACGTGTTATGAGCAGGTTAATGAGTCAAAACTTTTTAGTGTTTAAAATGTAGTTTTTATGTTGTATGGAGGTAGGAGGTCCCATCATCTAGCCAAAGGTCATCATTTGGACTGTAACAGAAGTAGAGATTTCAGGTCCAGAAAGTACCAGACTAAGATTTTGTTTCAACCAACCAGTTGAGTATCTGTGACTGACTCTTTATACTCAACTGGTTGGTTGAAACAAAATCTTGGTCTGGATTTGTGCTCTCTGGACCTGTAATCTCCACCTCTGCTGATAATGTGCTGGAGAATATAGGGCATCTTGGCAGTATTTCAGACTAACAAGGGCTGATGGGAAATGGAGTCCTCTGCTGTTTGTGTGGTCCATCCTTCCAGGAAGGTGTGCAGTGGGTGGCTCCAGCCTGCCGGTGAGTAGCTGGTCTGAGGGAGACGTGCTGGCCTGGCTGCGTGAGGGAGGCCTGGCAGCGTGAGGGAGGCCTGGCAGCACTCGAGAGCTCCTTCAGGGCCAACAACATCGACGAAGCCAAGCTGCTCTGCCCGGACAAGGAGACGCGGACCTCTGACCTCCGCATCGGTGATGTCACACTCCTGACCTTGCCCTGTTCCTTCACCTTCCATGCATTTTGCTGATCCACTGTGTAGATGCCAATGTGTCATTATGCAGGACCTGGACCCCCAGGAGTTGTGAGCTTCATCCCTACAGCTCAGGCTGTTCAAAGATCAGCTGCCTTCAAGCTATGAGTTGGGGGCAGAGGGCTTGGGTGTTGGAAAGATCTGTTCTCAGATCAGTCCCAGTGTGCCTTATGTCTCCTGCTTGAGGTTTTTTCCCGCTTCACTGGTAAAGGGCTTCTATTACTACATACCCCAAAAGCTCAGTCCAGGGGATTCTGGGTATTCTGCACCAGTGGGCTCCATTGTGTCAAGTTGATGATTCGATCCCCTCATTGGGTCAATGTGCACAGCGCACACATGAATATAAATAGATTTTCTAGTTTCCCCCCACCGTGAAATTTTTATGGACCCCCCCCCGCCACGCTGTGTCAGTGATGAGGGCTGTAACACTAGCCTCAGTCTGCCTCAGGGGGCTGTCAGCAGCCTGCCCTGCTGTCTGGAGGCCTTGTGATGTCCCAAACCTCGTCATAGCAATCAGTGCTTAAGTGGATTAATCTGCCTGACCTTTCGTGTTTCATTTTCCGTTAAATTGACCGTAACGAGTCTGAAAGGATTCAGATTGAAGAAAGTCAAAAGCAGGTGGCCACCCCCAGTGTGTGTGTGTGCAAGAGGGGGGTCTAATCATTTGAGACAATTTACCCACAATCATTGGGGTTGTTTCAACACATGTGGCCGACTAACTTTTTTGTGCATTTCTAAGTAGACCTTGAAATTACAATTGTTTCATTCAAGGCCTTCGCTTGTAAACATAATCCATCTGCGTGGTGAGATTTCCACAATTGTGCTCACTCTTCTTTGAGGATTAATATCCTGCATTATAAAGCCCAGCGTATTGATATTATTGACATCTAGTGCTTCATTTTGGCCTGAGGCCTTCGGGAAAGCGGAAGCCCACAGGAGAAGGAAACCCTGCTGGATTAAAACAACATTGGGCTGGTGGTTTGCTCTGATAGCCCCCCCTAAGTATCTATGTGACACGCGAGGATTGCACTGTGAGCGCATACTGTGAGGATTGCACTGTGAGTTTGTTCAGCTGTGCTTTTGTGCCTGGTAGTTTGCACTTTTGCGGGTACCGGGTCTATATCGGAAGATTTTTGAAAATTTATGTTCTCATTTAAAAAATATGACCCTAATTATAAATATTAAAACATAAAAGTATTAATGAAAGCTCAGGTTACTAGACCACAGAGGTGTAATATAGAGTAACAAATATGTGTCCCAGTTACCCTTTGTCTCACTTAACCAATATTCTCCCCATTTCTCCCTCCCTCCATCCCTTCTCCCTTCTTTTGTCCCTCCCTCCTTCCTCTCTCCATCCCTTCTCCCTTCCTTTGTCCCTCCCTCCTTCCTCTCTCCATCCCTTCTCCCTTCCTTTGTCCCTCCCTCCTTCCTCTCTCCACCCCTTCTCCCTTCTTTTGTCCCTCCCTCCTTCCTTTCTTCCTTCCCCTGTCCCTCCCTCCTTCCTCTCTCCATCCCTTCCTCCTTCCTTTGTCCCTCCCTCCTTCCTCTCTCCATCCCTTCCTCCTTCCTTTGTCTCTCCCTCCTTCCTCTCTCCATCCCTTCTCCCTTCTTTTGTCCCTCCCTCCTTCCTCTCTCCATCCCTTCTCCCTTCTTTTGTCCCTCCCTCCTTCCTCTCTCCATCCATTCCTCCTTTTTGTCCCTCCCTCCCTTTCTTCCTTCCTTTGGACAGCATCTGTGCATTTCAGAGTCCGCCGGCCTGCGCAGTAAAGTCCTTCGGAAGACTGAGGAGAAAGAGAACTCAAGCTTCATACCGTGTGCCAATCGGCTAGTTAGTGTCCCAAAATTGCTCATGGAGTGTGGCTGGCACAGTGCCATTTGCGCTCTGCTTCCCAGTACAGGCTCACTGTGACCTGGTACTGGAAAAGCAGTTATGGATGGAAATTCACGTGTGGTCATCTGTATGGTTTTCGTTTTCCACAGACGGCTAGTCGTACGAGAGGGAGGCCATCGAAAGCTGGATTCGAAACCACAATCGGTCAAGCTCCATGACGAATCTACCGCTGCTGACGATGGCCCCCCCAACCGCACCCTGAAGATGGCCCTGACCCCCAACCGCACCCTGAAGATGGCCATCAGCCGCTGGAAAGCTGCCCAATGAAACGGGGACACTACTTTTGCAGGTTGTGTCTGACAATATCGATGTGGCATTACATTTATGCAAGGTATTTTTTTAATATTAGAACTTTATAATGTATAGTATTTGGTTAGTTGTAAAATATAGGTAAATGTTACATGCTGTTGTTAAATATAGGTAGTGTCAAATCTTTGAGCCGTTTCCCAGTATATAATAAAGTAAGAACTATAGTCTGCCACTAGATGGCAGTGCGTGCCGCGTAATGAGGCATCATCGCGAGCGCAGCTGCTTCGCGTTGAAGGTCACGATTTTCTTCTGCATACGTTTTATGGGGTGCATTTATTAGGGCGTCTGGCAAAGCCAGACTGCCTTGCTGTTGATTAAATTCGAACAGCCCCAGATTACAAGGTTTACCCAAAAAAAGTGTTTGAGGGGTTGCATTAGAACAGCAGGGACTTTGCAGTATAATTTTAACTGTCAAAACGGTTGTATTATGGATGTAACATTAATGTGCCGTGACAGTGGGGGTGTGTTATCCACCTGTTACAAAGCGATTGAATGTTTCACACGTGAGGAGAGCATCTGGCAATAGTTTATAAAACTGACATTTATTTTTCTGTAACTTGTCTTGCTTTTTCTTTTGTTTCCCCTCTGGATAAATCACCATAATTCACCATAAATCTCAGCGGGATAAATGCAGCTCATAAAGATGCACTACAGCCCAGTGAATGGCGTTGGCTATCTGGCTGTGAAATCCATGAGTAAAACACCAGCAGTCCGCCCCATTCAGCTATGGTGAGTCAGTTTGGGTGGGGGGAAGGGAGGTTTGTAGTCCATCATCTAACACTTACAAAAAAAAACTACAATTCCCAAGGCCAGTCTCAGCAGTAGGACTTTAATTTCTCCATTGTTAGAATGGCAGCATGTGTGTATATATAGTTTTTCCATTTGACGGTTTGTGAGAACAGAAAATACAGCTTCACAATACTGAACACATCATGTAGCAGAGCTGCTGCAGCTGCCCCCAAACCTTATTTTATTCATTCATATATATATATATAAATCCTTTTATTACAAACTGTACCCCTGCAATATGCACTGTCCTCATCGACGCTCTTTTCTGATAATGTCTCCACAGTGCAAAAATAAAACTATAGAGTATAAGTATTGCTTTTACAATCGACCAAGCTGTTAAGAGCAGTAAATAAATAAACATAGGTGGCAACAAGCGGGAAAGATTCCAGTAAACCTTGTATGCGTTTTAATATAGACTCTTGACCTCTGAATGCAGAAATAAAAAGCAGATGGGTATATATATATACATGTATATCAAGTAAGTCAGCGGCAGCGGTGACCTTCATGTAAACAAAGGTCATATGTACAGAAAGTGTGTGGTTCCCCCACTCTGGGGGCCAAATGCTCCCCTCCCCAGCACCTCTCCCTAGTTAGGGGTGGCTTCATGCAGACAACACGGGGTGGGGTCTGTGTTATTGCGGCAGTGGTGCGGCAAGAAAGACCGGCTGAAAGGTCAGCGTTGAGCGGTTAGCGGCACTGTCTCCGCACGGCCTGCAGGGGGCCCCGTAGAGCAGCACCTCGATGCCTTTGACAGTGGCAGATGATGAAACAGTCTACTCTTGGCCTCCTCTCTCAGGAAACAGGAGCGCCACCTCGTAAAGGTGCAGTTTCACACGTTGGATTCGATGAACGGTCGCTTTGGTTTGATGGATGCGGAGTGCAGGGTGGGGCTATCCTGGGTCAGCGCCTGCTTGGACTTGGCATCCACGGCGGCCCGGTGCGCTGGCTCGGCGTAGGAGAAGCGCTCGGCAAACTCCCGGACGTGCGTTCCGTTGTGCAGGCTGGCGTAGGTGCCGTCCAGGTGCCCGCGGTGGGAGGCCGCCATGTTCGCGTGCGCCCACTCACAGTTCGACGGGGCGGCATGTCCTGCCAGCCCCTCCACTGAGTGGCTCTGCCGGCCACGGCCCTCGAGAGCGCCGCCCTGGTGCTGTAGCTGCTGAAAACGTGCCGTCTTGTCTGTGACCCCCATGAAGGGACGGGGCTTATGCTCGCCTGGCCTGCTCTTCTCACTTGACGAAGCCCTGCAGCGTGGGTCGGGACCCTGCAACCTACCACCGTCTGACAGGCTGCCGCTGGACCCAAGGCTGCTGGAGGAGCCGGACACTCTGATGCCCCCGGGTTGGGACCCCAGCTCCTTCCTGGCCTCCTGGTGCATATCCAGTGCCTGTCTCTCTCTGACGCTGCTGGAGGATTGGAGGGAAGGCCGTGCATCGGGATCGGAGCGGTATCCCGGCCCCGAGTCGTCTGCGCTGGACGGCAGCGGGCTGATGTCTATGCCGGGCCCCGGCCTCAGTGCGCTGGACATGTGGCGGCCGGGCAGCGGGCTGGACGGGGCATACTGGCCCTGTGTCTTTCCCCCAGACCTGGAACCGCTTTGCAGAGAGTTCATGTGCTGGCTGGTCTTCACGATCTGCGCTTGCCTGCTGGGCTGCAGGACCAGGCCCTGGTGGGAGACGGCCTCGGGGGCAGGTTTATGGGCCCGCCTGCCGGGCGGGGAACCTGCTCTGGCGTTGTGGCGGGACGGGCCCAGCGAGTCCGGGAGCGTCCTGTTCAGCGAGTAGATGCTCTGCGACCAGCCCGCGGAGAGCGGCTCGTCTTCCTCGTCATCGGCGACAGTGGCGGTGTCCTCGGGCCCCTCACCTTCATCCGCCCCACCCATGCTCTGCTCCAGCACGTCGGCCTCCTCTTCCTCGTGGTCCGAGTCGCGACCTGCGCCCTGCTGCCTCTGCTGCGCCCGCTGCAGCTGCTCACACTCTTCCTCCACTCGCGCCAGCAGCCGCCGGATCTCGCGGTTATTGGGGCAGAGCTTGGCAGCCTCGTGCAGGTCGGCCATCGCCGCGGCAAACTGCCTGTGGGGGGCGCAATGGAGAGGTGAGAGACAAAGTGAGAAAAGACGGAGAAAAGAGGAGACACAGATGACAAAAAAAGAAATGAGACAGAAGGACAGGGCAGAGAGGGAGCCAGGGGGGGGGGGGGTTTGTGACCCCCACTCTTGGGGAGGTGGGTCCTACCTGCTGCTCCTCTTTGCCCTGGCTCTCGCATAGTACGCCTCGTAGCATTTTGGTTTCAGCTCCAGCGCCTTGGTAGCGAAGTCCTCAGCCATGCCGAAGTCCTGGGGGGGGAGGCGGAGTCCAAGATCAGCATGGGCCGGGGCGAGGCAAGATTTCCATGCCCATGCAGGCACTGCTCTGGGGTGCTTTTCCCAATCGCATAGTTGCTAACTATGCGAGAACAACCCAGGATGGGGTGCCGAGCCATCGCACACTCACACACTATTTATGGACACATGCACACCTTACTGGGGTGGTGGTGGTGAGTGGCTCAGTGGCCTAAGTTCTGTGATCAGAAGATTCAAGCCCCAGCCTTGACCAGAACAGACACATGTTTATGGGTTCTCGACCAAGGGGCGCTATATGATGACCCTGTGCTGTAACCCCTGAGCTATGAAGAGCAAGATGGGGTCGGCAAAGAGATGAATTTCAACATAGCTGTGCTTATTCCTGTGCAATGGCAAATAACGATCTTTTTGCACTGTGGGTGGGGAACCAGAGGACACGACACAGGGAGACCTTACAAATTCTACACACACGAGGAACCCTGAGAGATTTGAACCCATGCCCAAGTCGCTGTTGTTGAGAGGCAACAGTGCCAATCACTGCACCACCATGCCAGCCCTAATAACAATACTCACTATAGATTGATTTTAATAATTATACAACAAACATAATTAATAATTACTACTAATACTATCACTACTATTAACTATTAATATTTGGCGTGATGATGACCATTCCACACCTATGGGTAGTTTGGTAACTCCAGTTCACCTCAGCATGTTTTTGGACTGTGGGGAGGAGTGTGGAGGAATCCCCACGACGACACGGGCGGAGCATGCAAACTCCTCACATGGAGCCATGGAGGAGAAACGCTGCTCCCAGAGGTGTGAGGCAACAGTGCTGACCACTGCACCTACAGCCCTCTCTGATTAATCAAGTATCTGAAATGGCAGTTCAATCTAGACTGTACCACTGTACGCAAGTCTGAAGTTCCCATCCCGGGATAGTTTGTGCCCCCATCTTGTGATAATAGGGCTTCTAATCTGCTGATGCGAGGCCCGTCTTGTTTGCCGTCTGTGTCCATCCGCCTGTTATATCCCCCCCAAAGTCGTCCTGCTGTTAGTGGCCTCGTCCCTGTTAACGCGACTCGCATGGACCGTCCTGCCTGGCTCTCTCCGCTTTCTCTCTCTTTCAGAATCAGAATTTATGACTGACCACATGATGCTTTAGCGCCACCCTACAGGCAACTGGCTGAATGACAGGTATAGTCTGAACAGTAGCACTCACATTGGTTTTTCTGCGGCAGCGGGACAGGTTGAGGTAGAGCGACACGCGCAGCTCTTTGAAGGCCCTCAGATCCTCCCCGAAGCCATCCCTGGGGAACTTCCTCAGGGCGTACTGGTATCGTTGTGCAGCCTCCTTCATCTTTCCCTTCTGAGAGAGGAAGGAGGGGACAGGGGTCATTACAAACTGCTGCAAGGGCCGAACCGCGGCGACAGCCCTGTGCTGCACCTGCCACCACATCCCGTCAAAACAGGATCAATTTCGGGTAACACCTGCGGTAGTAATTTTCCTGCTCTGTGGATCGAGGACTGCAGCCATTTTATGCGTCAAGAAGCTGACCTTGCCTCGGGGGCTGTATGTGCTTAAGACACTCTTTCTGAACTTCGTTCTCATTTTTCTGGGCTAGAATCCTGATTAAACTACATTATTTAAAGAGAGAACAAGAAAAGTGGATCATTTTCCGAGGGAGATCAGATGTAGTGATGGACTTCATGAACCATTAGCTGTATTTTTTGATCCCACTAGGTGGTGCTCTCAAAAAAGGGCACAAAAGCAAACCAAGAGTAGCGTCTAGTGTGGTCAAAATAGAGGAAATGGTCCCATCACTATCTTGACCTTTGGCTGGGTGGCTCTGCTAATCGTGCTGAAGTTCACTGCAAGGACATCTCCACCTGCCAAGAGTCAGGAGCCACATCAACCTCTCAAAATCCCGCTGGAGAATGTCCTCTTGCTCACCTTGTAGAGCAGGTTGCCTTCCTCCATGAGCTTCTGAAGGAGGATGACGAGGATGTCAGGCTTGGAGGTGGCCATAGCCCAGGCTGCATTGCCTGAGGAGCGAGAGCGGGCGCGAGTTCAGCTTGCTGTGCCTCCCACACCCTCAGGGGGGCAGCGAGGACAGTAGCAATGGTACGAGGTAAGGTTACCTAAAGATTGTACCTGATCGATCATAAGGAGATGTTCTGTAGCCTAGGCAAGGCATTATGGGAAGCGGTTAGGAGAAAGGAAAGGTTGAGACATTACAGACAGACAAGAAGCCAGAAACAAAGTGAAAGGCAAATGCTGTAACTTAACTTATAATTAAAAAGCAAATAATTATATTTATCATGCATTGTGCAATACAATCACAAAGAGACATGCTTTAAAATACTGAATGAACAGCCAGATACCATCTATGGCAGTGGGTGTAATTATTACTCCCAAAACAAAAACAAGTGTGAATTACACACCGAAATGTTACCGTGCACCACAACGGCCGTGGGTGTATTCCGAGCCGATCGATACAACAGCCATTAGGGATGTCTCCGGGAAAATTAAAAGGAGATAAGATCTAAATGAGCAGATTACAGGGCTGCGGGCCCTGAATGCTCACTGAATGTCACCAGTGACGGTGACAGCGTCTAATGACAGGAGGCGAGAGAGAGAGAGGCAAAGTGAGGGGGGGGGGCGATCTGCACACCTCACAGAGAGCGATAGAGCAGGGCGTTGATGGTCAAAGGCTGCATGCTGGTCCATAACTCTTATCTACTGCCTGACCAATCCTACTGAAAGGGCACCCCCCCACCCTGCCCTGGGCCGGCCCACGCCGACTCTCACCCAGCTTGGCCCCCTTCTTCAGCAGGGTCACCACCACTGAGGTGTTGCGGCAGCCGATGGCCCGGTCCAGTGGCCTCATCCCGCTGCAGTCCACGTGCTCGATCACCGCACCCTTCTCCACCAGGAAGTGGACCTGCACGCCGGAGACAGACCACTTTCCTGAGTCTAAAGGTTTAACGGTTTAAAGGTTTTGGAGGGGGTGGGTGCAGGGTCAGTGAGCTTCTTGTGGCTCTGTGAGCTATTTGTTGGTCTGGAACCAAAGAAACCAAGTGGGGACACTGTTGAGGACACAGGACACAGTGCTGTGGGCTGGGGGGCACTGTACTGAGAACGCTGTACTGAGGACAGAGGACACTGTGCTGGGAACAGAGGACACTGTGCTGGGAACAGAGGACACTGTGCTGGGAACAGAGGACCCTGTGCCCAGAGCACTGTACTAGGGACAGAGGACACTGCACTGGGGACAGAAGACACTGTGGCATTGGACAGGGGACATGACACACCTGGAAACCCCAGCAACAGTATACATGTGATTATATTTACAACCTCAGGAGCTGTTGGAGGGGGTGCAGGGTTTGTGGCTCTGTAAGCCCTTCGTTGGGCTGAACCCAAGTAAGACACAGGAGACCCCAGTGACTGCAGGATGCACCCAACCCCAGGTGACTGTCAGAGTAGCGTCTCGTCACTCACAATGTCGGCGTCGCCGTAGAAGGCCGCCAGGTCCAGCGGCGTGCGCCCGTTCTTGTCAGCGTGGTCCACCACGGCGCCGTTTGCCACCAGGAAGCAGACCACCTCCCTGTGCCCCTTCAGGCAGGCCCAGCTGAGAGGCGTCAGGCCCTCCTTATCCACCGCCGTCACGGAGGCGCCTGGGGGCACATAGGAGGCACACGCCCGCTGGTGAAGGCCAGCATCATTACGATGATCATGTGCTCAGGGAGATTCACGCGGCCTTCATCCATGCCTGAGCAAGGTGCTGTCTGGGCTTCCCATCTACAGACTTTTAAATAAGTTGGTTAACATTCAACATACAATTTTCTTAAGAAGTAAGTACTTCACCAGCCACCAAATAGAAATGCAGACCAGTTACCAATAAAAAACAATGTACAGATTTTAGTTTAAAATTATGAACATGGTAGTGACTGAATTTCATCTTCACGTTGACTGTATTCCACATGCGATGGGATTTGTTTTTTTTTTTTCCAGTTCAGGAAAACCCTGTCAGTCTGCGTGTTGAGGAAAACCCGAAGGGCCGTGGGGCAGTGGTAAGGGCTGACCTTTGACCCGACACTCACCCTTAGGGCCGTGGTAAGGGCTGACCTTTGACCCGACACTCACCCTTAGGGCCGTGGGGCAGTGGTAAGGGCTGACCTTTGACCCGACACTCACCCTTAGGGCCGTGGGGCAGTGGTAAGGGCTGACCTTTGACCCGA
>JABFEB020000035.1:20745228-20756430 GCA_019775895.2 Stomatorhinus ivindoensis | reverse complement strand
CCCCCCCCCCCCCCCCCCCCCCCCCCCCCCCCCCCCCCCCACCTCCAGCTAGATGAACGCTGCAATAAACAGCATGACATCATCACACCTCTGACCAAACAAAATATCTGGTTGCCTAAAATAGCCTGAAGCGGCATTGTCTGAGGAAGCCGAGCTCGCTGGTAGAAGGTCCGGGCAGAGGAGCACGGTGAGTGATCTCCAGCTCTCCAGTTGTCCTGCTCACACACCCGCAGAGCCTCCCAGCCTTCCTGCGTGTCATTGAGCAGCGTCGCTCGCCAGGAAAGTTAGACAGATCAAATTAAATGACCCTGACCAGAATAAGCGGTTAGAAGATGGATGGATAAGATTAAACGTGGGTGGGGGTTCCAGATCTTCGGTGGCCTATATACTAAGCATGCGCTGCTCAATAATTTCCTAAATTATACAGCAGGGCTGCGTAAGCTGTGTTACCGCGACACGGCGGCCAGGATGCCGCAAACGCCGTCCGCGGTTGGGAAACTCGCTCCATTCGCCGTCTCAGATACGCCTCAGTAGCCCGGGATGATGCGAGAGAAGCAGATCAGGGTGGGGGTGGCATGGCTTACCGAGCTCACTGAGCCTTGGCGAGCGGCTCGGCGAATTCCCCTTCTGCACGCAGCATTTTAGCGCACATCCCGCCGAAGGGTGTGAGACGGGATACAACGCCTGTCCCGTACAGCCCAGCCCTCCTGACCCCACAGGGACCATCACGGCCGCGCTGGGCGACTGTCAGAGCCGCCTGAAGTCGCCCGTTTTGCGCCGCGTGATCAGCCAGGCGCTACGGATTACGCCGGCTTTCCAGCACCTTATCTCCATAAACAAACAACGGGGTTCTGCGGCGGAACCACGCAGCCCTCCATCTGCGCGAAAAAAACAGGGCTGAGTAGTGAGGGGAGCCCAGACCGGGGTTTAGACCGTGCCCTTGTCCACACGATCAATTTCGATCTAATCTGTTGCACAGACTACCGCATAATGGAAGCACTGTTTGGCCGGGACTCGAACCTCTCCGGAGCTCTCCGGGGTCAGGGAGGCTTCGGTGCCCCCAGTGCCAGCACCTGTTCACGTTGCCAACTGGTCAGATACCATGGAAACCGCCCACCCACTCCAAAAAAGAATGAAAACCCGCAGATCTTTTAGATCCGAAAACCCAAAGGCCCTTTCCATGTGATCAGAGATGGCGATGAATACGTTTTTTTTAACATATTTACTGTACGGGGGAGGAAGGGGTGCCGTCACTGAGATTAGTCACACAGCCAAGCCAGACGTGAAGCACAACACAAGCGTTCATGAGTCAGTGAAGCAGACACAATGGCGATTTTAAGGCCATTTAATTATGCAAAACGCAAAATAAACACCAACGCGTCCAGTTCGCGTTTCTCAGTTTATCCACGCTCATAAAAATGATTGCAGCAGGGAGATCAAAACCTAAGCAGGAGTTTAAGAAAGAGCCTTTATAATAAAATCCGGAATTTTAACGAGATCCTCCTGTCCATTTACTGAACACGTACTGTCGTTTAGAAAGTGATTTGTAATTCAAACTTTCCCGTTCACATCGTTAGATACCTGGGCTGCTACAAAGATTATAATTTACAACACTAACGAATACCCTCCCTCAGTATGGATTGTTAAGGGGCGGGGGGGGGGGGTGTAAGACTTTAAACGATTTCCACAGTGCATCCAGAGTAAGGAATGATAGGGGGCTGATTTCCCAAAGTTTCAGGACTTCTGGATGCACTTTGGATTGGTATGCATTCAACACCTGGGAAAAGATCAGTAAAGCAGTTACAAGCGCACGGCGAGCGGTCAAGACGACAGAGACGCAGAAAGACAGTAAATTGCACGTAAAGCGCATGAAAACGAGGCGCCTCGCAAGTCGGCTTGTCCCCTACATCACTGTTTGTGAAACTTATTTATTGATACTATAGAAAGCTTATGCACTTGAAAATAAACTTGACTACGACTCATAAAAACCAGAACCCACCAGGTTTACGAGCTTCACATAAAGTGTAGGCGCTATGATTTGCACTGGCTTCACGAGATCAATAAATAATGTCTACGGCACTTAACAAGCTGTCGGCGGCTGTCATCCACACGTTACTGACATTGATTATTCAGCGCTGAAATAAAGATACATGCTTTATACCTCGGTCATGGCAAACGGTGTCAAAATCAGACAAGCCATTTGTTTAGAAGAGATATAGAGGCGATCAAAGCATTACAACCTGTAATCTTATTCAGAATACCAAACACGCACTAGTACAGGTAAGAACATTAACAAAACAGAGGCAGAACTTCGTCATTAT
Organism: Stomatorhinus ivindoensis; assembly: GCA_019775895.2. Lineage (NCBI taxonomy): Eukaryota > Metazoa > Chordata > Actinopteri > Osteoglossiformes > Mormyridae > Stomatorhinus > Stomatorhinus ivindoensis. Next base: position 20,754,109 of record JABFEB020000035.1, on the reverse strand, counting down.
GCCGCTGTATTACACAAACTACAGCATCAATAAAATCTAGATGATTTGCAGTTTAATATCAATACTTTATCGACTCGATTAACAATATTGTAAACATTCAACGGTTTAACGTTACTCAGAGGCATGCCCCGACTTATTTCACTACCACCTTTGATCTAGCCCACTCGCGCTACATCCTTCCCAAGACACAAACGGGGCTGATCATGCATTTACAAAAAAATAAATAAATACGCACGTGTCTGACCATATGAAACTTCAGCAAAGGTGGAGGAATACCTGGTTTTAAACCACGACTCGTCCGTCCAGGGAAGTGAAAAACTTTTCCTAGTCTTTTATTTCCAAAACAGTTCCCTAATAAAGCGAGAGAGCTAAACTCCTCCCTGGTACAAAACTAGCTTCATGAGAGCCGAAAGCGAGGGCGTCTCGACTGGGTACATTACCTGCGAGTCCTGGACCGACGGCCAGCCGCTCAGCTTGTTCCGCAGGCCAGCAGACAGACTGCGAACACCCAAACGTGGGTCCCCGACGAAGAGAAATTCGCAACGTGGAAAACTTTTGCGCAAACTTTTCTGGGTTAACTGGGAGTTGGGATAGCACCCCTAGCGGCCATTGGGTGTAAGCTCACCGTGCTCTATACCTGATCGAGAACGAGCGGGTGCGCGCACAAGGTGATAAATCTCGCCACATTTAATAATCCTCTTTTATTCTATTGCCATCGGTCCTTATAACACATTTTAACACTGAACCAATTTTACGACAATCTGAAATAATTAACTCATAAGCTATGTGTTATTTATGGAAATAATTCGAGACGTATTACCTAAATGGGTCATACGAGGCAAATTTAGGTCATAACTCTTCGTCTGTGTCTATTTTGTTTCTGACTTTCAGAAACTTTAATCAACTTCATAACACGTATGTAACGACGCTGCTTGTAAGTGCTGGTGAAGATATGCCGCATATTCAGGCTTTTCTGAAACAGTGTAATGGCATACTTATAGGATAAGGCAAGTTCAGGAAAATCACGAGAAAATGAAATGTTTTAACGATTGGCAGAGTTAATGACGACAGGAAGTAGAAAGATTAAAATGCATCCATTGTAAAAGTGATTTGGGCTTCATGTATATATACAGTGTCAGCAAAGCAGCTTAGAACACCCGCCAGGGCGTTAGTAACACCCCAGGCAGAAAAAAATTCCCCATTGCTCCGCAGCATATCACGTTTATTTAACTTTTCAACATAAATATAGACTAAAACTAGGCTACATTTTGTCTTTTTTAATTAAAATCTCCTGAGGCAGAAAATAAGGAAAGCTGTGTCTTTAAAAAAAAGTCTGGCTTCCAGCGCTAAGCCTATGTCTGGCATTGCAGTCAGGAGATATCCGATCTGCGTTCACTTTGCAGTTACAATGGGATCCGACGCAGGGTTAACGGGGAACCCCCCCCCCATTTGCTGCTTATAAAGGCACACCTGGCGTCAATGTGCGCTTTTTTTTTACACATTCGATGTTGTTGCTGTGGGTTTAAATTTACACTCCCGCTGCCAGCAGGTACGTTAATTCCCTGACTAAATAACGAGAAGTTAACGTAGTGAAACGCATCTTGACCATTCTGTAGGGCTGCATGGTGACTCATCCATAGGCCATTCTAGGCTTTTCTCCCGGGGGGTTCAAGGTGAGAGAGCCCAACCAGTCATTCATCTAGATAAATAAATTTGTAAAATAAAAATAGTAAATACATTTACGATAAATTATTATTACATTCTGATATGACGAACAAAAGCTACATTTTCAAATCTAACGTTGCGATTTAATTTAAACTTATGTTCAAATAACATTTTCATCTAACCAATAGGGGGTGCAATTGCACCTATGCTCACAACTCCAGGGTTCATGGTTCGAGACTCACTCCCTGCTATCTATGTATGGAGTTGAGTGCTTGAAGAGGTAGCAGCATGTCTTTGTTTTCTCTTCAGAGTACTGGCAGAGGTGGCTAATTCAGGTCCAAAGAGTAAAAATCCAGATTTAAGATTTTGTTTCAACCAACCACTTGAGTATAATGAGTCACAGCCACAAAGGACTCAAATGGTTGGCTGTAACAAAATCTTGGTTTGGATTCCCCCCCCCCCCACTAGTACCTGTGACCAGATCCTCATGGGTTCAAATCCCAGCCTAGACAAAACAGTCACGTGTCTGTGGGCCCTTGAGTAAGGCCCCTAACCCCCGGCTCTAGGGGCACACATGTTGGCTGACCTTGCACTGTGACCCCCCAAGCTATGAAGAGCAGGATAGGGTCGGTGAAGAGAAGCGTTCCAATATGCCTGTACTTCTACACGGATGTCCACCCATTGATTCTCACTAATGAGGGCTGTGAGGACCTGCTCATGTACTGTGCTCTGGATTATCGATCAGACTAATGTCTCATTCCACCCTTAATTAGCTTCTGTCATTATTACGCTGACCTGGCCACATGCTTTAAGTGATGTTTCGCCAGTTTGTAGCAGGAGATGAGACCTTCATGATCATTTTTGATCAACATGGCAAAAGACCTGTCATCTCCTGGTGGGTCGTGCAGTCTGATCCTGAGCACCGGGAGCCACACCCTGTGGGCGGAGTCAGTAGACCACAGCCGACCACAGACCAAGAAACCCTGGGCTGCCATGACATCAGCCTGAGATGATATTCTGGATGCTGTGCTGAAAAAGGGTGCAAAAAAATATTGAAGAAAATATTTAATAATACCTTAGAACCCTGGCATGGTTGGACCAGAGATCCTGTGAGATTTTCCAGCCGTCTTTAACAAACATGACACTTGAAAATGACTTCTTTCAATGTGGAGCAAAAAGTCACACACACATTGACTGACTAGTGGAACCTGGTTTTACAATGGACTTTTAATGTTTCGTTCAAGAGTAATATTGAAAACTTGCTTGAAGTAATACTCTGTTTATTTCACATGACTACTTATGGAATTACAGTGAGTCTGGTGCCCCAGAAAGCTCAAATCAACCCGGACGGGATGCCAGTCCATCACAGGTTAATTTGCCACCATTCCAGTGCCTTGGTAAGCACCTGCTCAGCTCACAGAGTTCCTGCTGCTGGGAGGAGCTCCTCACACAACTGGGGATTCCCTCCTGGTGTGGGGGTGGGTCATCCCAACTGAGTGGACATTTGTCTTTTCTCCCTGGTGGCCCAAGCTTGTGACCCAGGATGCATAGGATTCACCACCTTTCACCATGTTCCCGACCTTGTGGTCCAGCAACTGTGAGGTCAAGACCCCAACCATGACTCACGTAGTGCCTCCGGGTGCTACTCCTGTTCTGTGTTTCTGAGACTGGAACCCAAATATAAGGCTGGTAATGCTGTTCAAACGTAATATTGTCGTGCTAGAGTATGACAAGAAGATTCGTGTTGTATAGGCAAATTAATTTATATACACAGACTGTCCCAGAATTACGACAGCTTGTACACCAAAATGGACGTATGTCAGAATAAGATAATAACGCCGACTTTTAGGTGTGAGAATGTGACTGGGAGGAACGCGTGAGGCTGGGAGGGTCACTCTGCCGTACAGGACAACGCCCACAGCAGCCACCATCACACTAGGTAGCTTTGCACTGCCTGACGTGCAGTCGCACGAAATTTAAGATATCTACTCATTTTTTCTGCTTAAAAGCTAACTTTAGTCGTACGTGTGAGTCATATAGGTTGTAAGTTGGGGACATTTAAATTATGCTGTTTAGACTTTGAATTTAATCAGCTACATGTTTCACTGAAGATATTAAGATAATATGCGTGTCTTTGTATCAAGTTGGGAGCTGATTTCCTTGGTGCTAAAGTGGTACAAGGTGGGACGCCGGACTTCAGCACAGAAGTCATGCAAATGGCTCCATTTATTTCAGACTTTTTACTTGAAGAATCTGAGTGCTGTATGACCTGAGCCTGTTAGTCTGTGAATATCAATGACTGATGAGTGGATAGGGCCCCCAGGGTGTGCGTTTAATTACTCTAGATCTTAATGGAGTACCAGGCAGATTGGTCGCCGTGCATTTTCATTGCTTGCTGCTGTGGAGTCTTCTTGTCCTGATGCAAAGGTGAGCACAGAGTCCAGGTTCTTCAGACCCCTGGGCAGCTCCGTTGAGATGATGGACTCGGTGAATTATGCTGGATCGGCGCCGGCTATTCGTCCTTGACTTGAGAAAGGAGCCTGTTTGGTTCAGATCCCAACCAGGAGAACAGCAGCACATTCCAGGCTCTACCCAAGATACCACACAGCTTAGACAGCAACCGTGGGTCAGGTATCTGCTGACATGTGGACGGTCTTGTCTAAGGCCCTCTGCGTATATGTTTGCAAAAAGCAGAACCCGGAAAAGCTGCAAGTGGAGCACTGGGTAAGGACCTACGCTTATGGCTGGAGGTTCAGAGCTGGAATCGTCATGTCCCTGAAAAGACGGATCACCTGGATTACTGCAGCAAACATGTCAGTGGTGCTGAAGCCTCTCCACACTAGTGACATCTACAAACGCTCCCAGAACGGTCAAAGCACGACATGACGTCTCTGCTGATGAACAGATGGACCATCTCCATCTCCCTAAAAGGCTCCGACAGACTTGCCTTGATTTATTTTTAATGATCATAGCTTTGCTCTGCCAAAGTCTTGCTCCAAGCTCATAGCCGATATGACTTATGAATGCTGACAAACCTTCTTGCACGAGCGGGGCAAGTGTGACAGGTCAGAGAGCTGCTCTCCACGTGACAGATGTCACCCAGACATCCAGTTTATAAACAACACTACTTATTCCTCTTGGTCAGTCCATTACAAGCTAAGTCTGGGAAGCCATTGACTCTGCCTGATCCTCCGCAAGCATGTTCTGCATTTTGCCTGCAGTGACATCTCAGATTTCCATCTTCAGTTGCCCTAGTCACTAGTGAAAATCTGTGCAAACACTATGAAACCACAGGTGCCACATAATCAGTTAACATTCATGTCTGAGACCTGGAATACATAGGAAGGAAGCCTCATTACAGTACAGTGACCTCCATGTGACATACAGGGGACCATTAAGTGTAGGACAGACTTAAATCACACTAACCCCCCATTGAGACTGGATACCACAAATTGACATTTTCCAGAATAGAGTGTAAATAATATATCCACAGATTGAGGGTGAGGTCTATGCACAAATTTCACTACTATGAAGTTTCAGTGAGTCATTGGGACAGCCTTCACCCCAGGTGCTATGGCACCACCTTGTGGTTGTTGTATGACACTACAGCTCCATTGATGCATGCACAAATTTGCAGGAGGAATTACTTATGCGTCCTTCTCCCTGGGGAAATCGGGCGTTTTCACAGATCCATTTCTCCGCACGCGTCAGCCTTGTGCAGTTAGAGGTGAGGTGTGGGTGAGCGCACAGGCTCACCAGCAACCAGTACCCCTAGAATGGGCAGGCATTGGGGACCGGGGGTCCAGAGACTGGTTCAAATCCTGTAGCCAGCAATGACTTTCCTTGCGCAGAACTGTTGTGGCTGCAGGTTTTTGGGACGGCCACTCAGTCAGCCAATAACAGCGGGTCAGCAGGACTGGAGCGGAGAACCACTGCTTTATTATTGGCTGACAGAGGCCATCCCAAAGACCCCACCAGCCCTCCATGGAACAAGTTCTCCAAATGGATTGGAGAAAAAAAAAAAGGGGGGGGGACATTTATTGATTCTGGAGTCACTAAAGTCAGAAATACTGTTTTATTCAATTCCAGGTACTTTGGGACAAACATCTGAAGTCAAATGAGCACATACAGCCCACAGTGTCCTTATTGGGAGAACTTAAGTGCAAATTCCCATTCAAAAGCCTCAAACAGCAGAGTAATTTCAGCAAAAGCTACAGATTTGTAGGGAAGCAACTTGAGGCTTGTTCACGCCCAGAAAGACAAGGACCCAGAGTGTGAAACCGAGGACTGGGGTACACCAGAGCTTTCCCGTCCTGTCACACCTCCCCCACAGGTTCTGCCCTGCCAGAACGGGTGGGGGCGCACACAGCCACCTCGCTCAGCACTTCCTGGGCTGCTGGATGACAAAGGCCTTCGGCGAATGCGGCTTTGCCACGGCAGGCATCAGCCGCCGGTGCCGCTCACTCACCGGGGCCGTGGGGAAGTCCCGCGCTAGCTGAGGAGCAAGAGCACGTCACCATTTCAGCAAAACCCACCCACAGACATCTGCAAGGTGCAAGGCTAACAGTATCATTGTCCCGATTCCTGCAGTCTTGCTGCAGCGCAGACCTATGCGATTACTTTAATACCGGGGGGGGGGGGGACAGACGCGTCACTCACCTTGTCCAGGGTACCTGCCAACAGCAGATTAACAGACTGCATTCTGATTGGAGCAGGCAAGGACCTGAAAGAGGCATGGGGGTCAAAAGCAGCGACAAGCGTGTGCAATATGGAGGTCAAACCACAGGCTTCTGTAAAGAGGGGAAGCACTGCTTGGTCACACGTCCTCCTTCACCACCGAGCACTAGGAGCCCACAGCTGCCTTCGCACCAGCCACCTCCACACCACTGGTCCCTTAAGAGGATACCTGGCCTTGTCCACAGCTCGCTTCACATCTTTCTCTGCGGGTGAGGCCTCTTCAGAGCTCTTCTTGGCCACCCGTTTCCCCCCGGCCATCACTGTAAACAGAATTCACGCACACCTTAGGCCCAGAGTCCAACATGTGTTGGGAACAGCCTAGGTGGACCTTGGACGACTGGAGAAGCATACATGCAACACTGAATCACAGTACTTCCGAAACCTTCAAAGGCTTAGGGTGCACAAATGTTTTGTCTGCCTCCATCTAAAGTGGAAAAAAAAGTCAGGAATCTTCGAGTTAGGCAGGGTAGTTGGAGAGTTTTCAAAGCCATCATTCAGCTTTTGTACGTCGGTGTCGCTCAGTCATTACAGAACTGGTTTGTCTCAAGTGCAGTAGACAGGCGCCTATTGTATTTTCACACGTCTCTATGCACTAAGGGTAGCGAAGTGTTTGCGCAAATGGTAAACGGAGTCGAGGCGTTAAGCGAAAAGCTCACGCATCTGGAAGAGATAAGCGTGCACCATTTGGCGGCAATTTTGGAAAAGCAGAATAAGAGCGATTTCGCAGAAAAAAAGATACCGGGGCACACGTGGACTTGGAGAAGTGATATGGGCTACATTGGTTTGAAAATTAATATGGCAGAGTAAACAAAAGTCTAATGTAAAAAAATAGCTACTGGGCATAGATGAGATCCCCAGACGGAAAAACAGCCAAGGGAGACGTGTCGGAAATCAAAGAATCAGCAAGTTTGTACAAGTTTTTACTCAAGAATCAATTTTGAAAATAATCATATTTCCATCTACGCTCAGCTCTGCAACGAAGCGAATGGGTTTCCGCACTTGGGCCGTCCCACATTAAATTACTGTAGAGAAAAAAAAACAAAGATCAGCTTTCGAAATGGAAAAAGTCACTGGCGGCGATGGGCCGGATGGCTTACCTGCGGGGGGGTGGCCAGCCTTCAGCGCCACTCTGTTCGGCACCCCGGGCTTCGACACCTGCACCATGTTGCGCCGCTCGGCCAACACACTAACATCAACAGGACGCCGATGGGGGCACGCACTCATATTTATACCCCTAAAGGGTCCGGATGGTTTCTGCACAACGCAGGAAATTAGACTTTAGGGGTGGAGTTAAAGTTAAAAACAAGCAGCACCCGACACGCTTTGGCTACTTACCCACCAGCACACAATGCAAATGTGGGTCACGTTACAACCGCAAAGCTTTAGCTACATTTACAGAGAAGTTATTTGCTACTTTAGTTCAGCATTTCATAGAATAATTTGAATATTAAACCATACAATTACTTTCTTGGAGTCTAAAGCTTATAAGTTTAGATTTACGAGAGAGCCAGTTTATTAACCACTCAAAATTGGACTGACGTTCAGACTGTTGTGAAACTGGTACATTAAATTTAAGAGCACAGTCAAAGATAAATAACTAAGTAGACATTACGACATTTGCACATTGATTAAAATGTCAAAATCGTGTCAATCAGATTGTAGAGGTGGATCCAAACAGCTAGTGGAGGCGGGATCAGCCAATCAGATTGGTTACCTCTCTCACCCAATCATTTTTCATTCCGCCCTCAGAACGTTTTTCCGTAAGTAGGCGGTAACTCCCAGGAGCTCGGGGCGGCTTCAGCATGGCCTCTCGACGGCTTCCTGTTTGTTTCAGTATTCGGATTTTTGGCATGAGCTGCTGGTGTGTTTGCCTGCCCAGGCAGTGGGTGTGACCACAGGCGTCCATTGTGGTCTTTGGCACACCGGAAGGGAGAGGGGATGTGTACACTATGCCATGCCAACATCTTCAGGATATACCGCAGCGCTCTTGGGTTTCTTCAGAAATAGAGGACATTTTTATCACTTGGTTTTACAATCCTGTGTTTTTAGGATGGGCTGAAATGGTCTGCTCTGTACCAAGAATGTTTTCCTGCAACCTTTTGGGGGAGTTCTGAAGTCTGATTACCGTAACAGATCGCTGCCACACTCCAGCCCAAGGTGACGACCGTACACACCTTAATATGATGTTCAGAGAAGGTTCCGGCTGAACTCCCATACAGACTAAATGTATCAGATTGAATTTTTATTTTTTATTTGAGTTACATATGGAATGAACCATCCATTTTCTAAAACATTTATGTAGTACAGGGCTGTGGGTGGGAGTCTGTAGCCTGTTCCAGGCAGCACAGAGTGTGAACACCCTGCATGGGATGCCAGTCTGTCGCAGGGCGCGCGCGCACGCGCACACACACACACACACACAGTGCCATTTAGAGACACCAGTTCACCTTACTGCTCATCTTTAGCCTACAGGAGGAAC
>JABFEB020000035.1:20655139-20669208 GCA_019775895.2 Stomatorhinus ivindoensis | reverse complement strand
GGGTGGGGGTCGCCATAATGCAACAGCAGGCATCCTATAGTAGCTATAGCTAGGGCTGGAGTGGCGTGCCGGTTATGTCACCCAGCATATAACCAGGTGCCCCCTTTGTAAATGCCCCCCCAGGGCAGGTGCCAGGAGCCAGCGGGTTTCCAGTTCCCTGTGGGAGGTGCGCTGGTCGTGTAGTACAGGCAGCCTGGTTCAGAGCAGCAGAGCAGAAAATAAAGTCTGATAGAGGACTGGAAGTGTTTCGGCTGGAGGGGACACCTGGGAAATGAAAGCGGCACGGAGGCAGCAGAGACAGCCAGCCATGCGATAGACCCTCTGCTGTTAGTAAAAGAAAAACAGCCTGACCACCAGGGGGCAGTCTTATAGGTGAAGGGGAGCCTGGCAGGACGCAGAGAATGCTAAGGGAACTGTGTTCTGGGGTCCCCGGGTTCTGCACTCACCACTGCATCCAGCAATGAGAAATACGGAAAATAATCACCATCAAGCAGGGGAGTCTAATAAATCTCATCAGTTTATTAGCAGAGACTTCCTGCAACATTACATAAATGGCGCTCAGTATTCTTTGAAACTTAAAATAATAAGCCAAGGGCCATCTCTTACTGTGACAGGGAAAAATATAGGCTTATTAGTCACTGATTTTAGTGATGAAAGACTTAAGGACTTTCCAGTGCACAAGCAAACAAAACAGGTTAACCAAATGAAAAAGAAGATTAAGGTCCGCCTTAAGCTGTCCTTATTTATTGCTCCAGAATTCTGTGTTTTAAGGAAATCTTTTTTATTCTTCTTATAGTAACTGTGTGTTGTGATTTCAGTTGGGTATGACATTAACAAAAGCATGGCAGGGCAATGGAAATAAAAACAGCCATTTTCGTGACTATTGGTGTGTGTGTGGCGGGGGGGGCAAAGGGTACTGGTTCAAAAAAGGGTTACGGGGGAGTGCTGGTTGGGCACTAAGGTTCAGACAAGTTTACTGGGGGTGAGAGCAAAGTCCTCAGCATGTTGGCTAAATGAATTATTATTTCACAGTATATGTTATTCCTCTTCCTCTGCAGTATTTCCATCTGAATACCTCGTCAGACTTTAAGCACTCGTTGGGAATTTAGCCAGCATCCTCCGTCAAATCCCTAGCAGTCTAGATTTTCTGTCAGCAGAGTCTTTTAGAAATGATTATTTCAATCACTATTGATGTCAGCCCCCCTTAATATACAAATAGTGCATTAATGTGCATAATTGTCTAACATATGCATTAAGGATGACGATACAGTTAAAATTTGTGCATAAGAAATTACAGTAGAAGAACATGCCCAGCCCAGTACCACATGCCAGGTTTGTTCACCAGAGACCCAATAACATGTTTGCCACTGCCACCTGCTGGTGCGGTGTAGTTACTGCATGCAGCATGGCACTGGCCCTTTCAGGTGTTTTGCAAGGTGGCAGATGCTGACCTCATGCAAGATGATGGGTGTGGCTTGAGTCTGGAATGGCCAATAGCAGAAAGAGGAGGGGGTGTTTACCTCACCTCTCCTCCAGAGCCACTGTTTGGTTTTGCTTTCCTGTGAGTTTCACTGCCCAGTGCAGTAGAGTAGGGTTATGGCTGTTATGTAAGGTGTGAGGCTGTTATCATACAATAATATTTGCCCCGTTGAAACTATATCTAAACTGCCAGGAACATACAGTGAAAGAACACAGAATGGAATAGTTTTATCTCTTCTCAAGCCTGACAGACGCTTACACAACAAGGGCTCTGTCAGGCCAGTCAACTCCCACTGAAATCTCTGAGCGGAATGGCAGGACGGCGGCGCGACACCTCGTTTGGCCACTAGAAGTGAGTGAGACTGCAATACTGTTCCTAATCTTCTGTAAAAAAGAACAGGAGTGCGGATGAGAATCACGCTTAGAGGAATGTGAGAAAGACCCACACAATCACCTTCACAGCTCGCCGTCAGGAAGAACGAACCCAGAAAGGTCTGTGTGAGATGGGGAGGGGAGCGGATGTTTTACGGAGCAGCGCTCACCTGCAATTTAGTTACTGACCAGTGTGAGGCAGCCTTTCCTCTGCATGGAGAGAGTCACTTGAGAGCTGCAAAGGCTGGGAAGCCAAACAGGGAAAGAATGCTGGGTCCCCCCTGATCACTACCTGCACTGTTAGAGCTGAAATTCCCAACTCCAATAATCAGCCTGTAATCACCCTTGGGGAAGCCCATCTTGGGACCGTGTGGACCAAGCCCACGCAGGGCTTTCTCAAGCCGGGCGTGATGTGGCCAAGGGCAAAGGGACTGTCACCCATTGGCTGAGCACCCTGAGTAAGGTGCTTAATCTGAATTAGCAGTCAAATATGCAGCTGTATGACTGGTAAAGACTGAGAGCAGATTCCAGTGGAAGTCATCGGCTGACCATGTCCTCACTGTGCGGTGAAAAACGTAATAATTGACAGGAGAAGAGCAAAGTGACATATAAGCTGACAGTGAGTAACACAGGTGGTGGGAAGCTGGAAAGAGAGAGAGAGGGAGAGTATGAAGGGGAGAGAGAGAGAGGGAGAGTATGAAGGGGAGAGCGAGGGCCTGAACTAATTGGACGACCCTCAGGTGCCACATTGTCATTAAAAGGAGAAGCAGACACTACTCCCCCATAAAGGCTCCGTCTCTCAGCTCGCCAGCATAACACATATTGCTTAGACTGAAGCTCCTGCACACAGCCTGCATAGACATCAGTGCTGCGCTCTGCAAGGCTGCAGGTTTGATCTCTGGTCCCAGAGCTGTGTCTCTGTGCTGTCTGGGTCCTGTGCTGTTCCTGAAGGCCTTACTGAGCTCCTGTGCGGTTCGGTGTATAGTGGCTGTGAACGGTGCGTGTGAGTGTGTGCCCTGTGAGAGACTGGCACCCCATCCACTCTGCCCCCCACCCTGTGCCCCCCTGCCATGGATCCCAGAATCAATAGTTACCAAACATTCTGATCAAGAAGAACAAAGTCCCCGATTTAAATAAATGCAAAATATTAACACTATTTACAGAGGAGGTTCATGCTACCATCACAGCCCTACAGCCCGTGCGAGGTCTGGGATGGGGGTGTCGGCATGATGGTCAGAGCCAGGCGCTCCTTAATGAAGTGGGATACCAGGCGTTGGGGACGCTGCTGGTACTCCAGCAGGACATCATGGGGGGTGGAGATCTGGTCGCCCTCGAAGCGGTCCAGAAGAGTCACACAGACGACTGCCGCTGGAACAGGACACAGTTTGTCCTCGTGAGGACCAGGGACCACGAGTCATGGGGTGACACCAAAATACAGCAAAGCATCACCGAGTAGTTAGGAATGTCATGAGCAGGTGGAGGGGGGGCACATGCCACGAAGTGGTAAGCTTTATTATTATTATTATTATTATTATTATTCAATATGCGTCTCTTTTCCTAAACTGGGATTAAGCACAAAATGCGATGTTCCCGTTTGCCCGTGCGATGTTCCCGTGTGATGTTCCCGTTTGCCCGTGCGATGTTCCCGTGCGATGTTCCCGTTTGCCCGTGCAATGTTCCCGTTTGCCCGTGCGATGTTCCCGTTTGCCCGTGCGATGTTCCCGTTTGCCCGTGCGATGTTCCCGTTTGCCCGTGTGATGTTCCCGTACAATATTCCCAATCTTTTCCAAAGCAGCTGAGGGGATCAATTAACTTTCCCCATTATGCCAATGCAGTTCACCCCCCCCCCCCCATCTCCAGAGGTGGAAAGTTCCAGTCCTGAAAGTAGACTGAGACTTTGTTTCAAACAAGCAGTTGAGTATAATGAGTCACAGTCACAGATACTCAACTGGTTGGTAGAAACAAAATCTTGGTCTGGATTTTTACTTTCTGAACCTGAACTTTCCACCTGTGCTCATGTCCACCTTTCTCCACACTTTAGGAGAAGAGTATGTGGCAACAATAAAACCCGAGTCACCTCTCCCCAAATGCCCTGTGCCATGGGGTTGCCACCTTCTCAGGAAGCACAGGCACAAATTCAGCCTCATGGCAGTAAACACGGTTTCTGAGTGACGCAGTTAGGCTTTGCCAGGAAGGCGACATCGTCACGCTTCTCACATCCGATCCGGACTGGGATCTCCTTAACCTCCATGCCCCCTGGCTGCTATTAACGGTATAGCAGAAGAAAAATCTGCCCAAGTCATACTTCCACTGTGCAAATGACTAGATACATTCTGCAGGTTCAGCACCTGGGATTGAGAGCAGAACACCCACAATCCCCTTGGTGTTCAGTACCCCCACTGTTGGCTGACACATCAGCACGTCTCAGAAGGGGAGTTCACGGCCCAACCGGTTACCTCTGAGGCCACAAATGTGGCACATGGCGGCGAAGACCGTGGACTCCATCTCGATGTTTCTCACCCCGGCCTTGTGGGCCTTGTGCAGGTACTCCAGCTTCTCCTCGGGGGAGAAAGAACAGAGTGCGCCATCAAGTCGCCCTTGACCTGTAGGGGGAACACTATCCTTCAGCCAGGAAGCCAAACTTCTAAGCCAGCGGTGGCCAATCTCATCCAGAGAGGTCCAGTATGTATGCAGGTTTTTGGGATAACCTTTAGGTCAGCTGTTCAAAGCCAAGTGCGAGGACTCTTCAGCCAATCAGACCTCTAATTAGTAACCTAAATTAGGGAGTTGCACCGAAAACCCGCACACACAATGACCCTTTCTGGATAAGATTGCTCTAACCTCTGCTCTAAGCTGTAGGCGTGGACCAAGACCACGACATCCAGGATGATGTCAACATTTGCCAAAAACAAACTACATATTTCATAGAAGGCTGTGTCCACTGAGTATAGCTGCATGCATAACCGGTGCCGTACTCTGAACTTTAACCAACTGCTGCACTTGGAGCATGAATCAGCACATATTCTCCCCAGCTGGGTGTTTTCTATGTCTGTCTTGCCTGTCTGCCACACCTCCCACGTCCCTGCTGAGCAGAATGTTGTCTTTTCACACCGCGGCGGCGTCGAAGGGACGCTACCTTCGTAGAAGTCGAAGGTGCACATGGTGTTGCTGATGATGGCGGGAGGAGCCGGGAGCTCGCTGGAGCATCGCAGCAGCTCTTGCGCGAGGTCCTTGTCCAGCTCCGTGCTCCGTATGATCACCTGGCCAAGCACCACCTGCTCAAACTGCGGTCGGAAGAAGGAGTCCACTGCCTTATCGGTGATCACCACCGTCCCTGGAGGCAGACCTGCGAGAGACATTCACCACATGCTTATTTACTTATTTTGCACCACGGATACAACACCTGCAGATAAGTGCAGTAACACAGCAGCCTAGTACATCGTTAGCACTGGGTGATGCAGCACTCGTCGCTAAGTGATTCAGATTCAGTCTACACAGGACACCATGTGACGAGCTGTCCTGCCAAGCCAATTTACTTGTTCATAAGACTATTTTCTAATGAAGCTATTTGCATGACTTACTGCAAGGTTATTTCACGATAGTGCTGGAGATCCGAGTCCGGAAAATTCTCAAGCTCCGATTTTCTTATGTGGGGCTCAGATAGGCATTTAAATCTTAATTTGTTCTAACGAGGTTTAATAGGTTTAATCAGGTGGTTCAGTCGAACCTCCAGCGCTCAGCCCTTTTGGAACATGGGGGTTTCCTCCATCTCCATGCATGAGCACGTTTGAAAAGTGTCACTTTAATTCTGCTAATTTATGTTAAATATTGAAACAGTAAAGCCCCATTATAATAACAATTATTATTTTTATTATTGTAAAGCATTAGATTTATACAATGATTTTTAAAACCCAAAGATGCTAACAGCTAAAAAAATGATAACGATTGGAGCAGAACGGTACCATCCTGGTAGATGCTGAGCAGGTTCCTCACCCTGAGGGCTTTGATATTTTACCTTTGAACACAATGAGCCTCAGAAAAACGGAGCGGCCGTACGGGTGAGCTCACCGATGCCGCCTGACGTGCCGATGCGGAAGAGGATGACATCACGGCAGCGAGCATGGTGCAGCAGTTTGATGAGCTCATGGAGCATGATCGATATAGACGGAACCCCCATGCCATGCTGGAAAACCACAGTGGACAGTCACGTGACGTTCTGCCTCTGACCTGACATGCGTGTAACGGGTCATCGTTTCGTGAGGGAGCGTACAACTCTCAGCGCTAGCACCCCCCCGTAGAAACAGCGTGCTCGTGCGAGGGATGCTGTCACTCGTCAGGGAGACGGGTTCCGTGCGGTTGCCGTGGAAACTTCAGAACCCATATGTGGTGGAGGTGTGTGTGGGAAGGAGGGGGGCGTGTTACTCACACTGATTGAGAGCACAGGTCCCACTTTGTACATGCAGTAGCGATCTGTTCCGGCACAGATGTCCTGGATGTCGCCGGCATTCCCGGACAGACCCAGCTCCTGGTGCATGAACTCAGCGAAGACCTTCATACGGCTGCTGCTGCCCCCAACACACACAAACTGGGGAGGCAGAAGGCGGCGCTCAGCTTATTATGCAAAGCGACAATGGCCCTGCTCCCATCTCCAGTGTGCCAGGGGTCCAGGCAGCCTGATTGACCTAAGAATCGTTTTTTTCCTCTTTCTTTTAAATTCCTCTAATTGGATTTTCTCCTCCCCTTGGGGCTCTCTCAGTTTTAGATTTTCGCATCCATAAATTTCGATTAGTTGTCATCTGTTTTAGATTGCTAAACATTATTTTAATCATATTTTTATGTTTCTGCCGTTAAGGGCCTTACGGCAATGTCACAGGAAAGCGAGTTCAGTTCACTAACAATCTGCGGGAAGCTGAACTTCTCCCCACCTTGGTGTCGCCGAACATTTTAGGCAGGTTGTGCGTTCTTGTGCTCAGGCTGAAGTGATAGAGGATGTCTTCTTCCATGGAGTCCAGGTATGGGTTCATCACATGCACCTCCTGGTCTCTGCAGAATTTTAACCCTCTCTTTACCGGGATACCACCCCAGGGCAGTGTATGTCAAACAAAACCAGCACTCTTGTATTTAAAGGGCTTAATAATATAAAATTTACACTCATGAACTGAACACGGCAAATTCGTCTCACCTCAACCCTGCTTCTCTTTCCATCAGAACATACTAGAAATTTCTCGCTGTACACAGGATTTAAGTAGATCTAAGCAAATAGAGCGTCTTGTTGTTTTAGAATGCTGTGCTGAAAATCCTGTTGAGATGAATACTGCATTTTAACAGCAAGTATTCACAAGTACTTACTTCGTATATTCATTGTGCTCATTCTAAGCAAATAGAGCGTCTTATTGTTTTAGAATGCTGTGCCGAAAATCCTGTTGAGATGAATACTGCATTTTAACAGCAAGTATTCACAAGTACTTACTTTGTATATTCATTGTGCTCATTCCCCGTGCTTTTGAGTAGTTTTAGTGGCATCTTTGACTAACTGCAGCTCTCCTGAAATAACAATAATGTCAGAACACAAGAAGTATGCCTTAGACAAAGTGACACATGACTGTGATGTCAGTGCACCTCAGCACCGGCTCTTACGGAGTGACGAAGCGTCGTCTCGGCTCTCGGTACGTAGCTCCACTGTCATATCCACGCTTGAGGAAGATCTTATAGACCTGCCGCAGACTGAGGAGCTGTTATAGCCTTTGACATACCTGGCCCACGTCACCGAACAGTCCTGGGGACAATGAACCGCCAGCTCCACCCCCAGAAATATACACCCCCCTGTCCATCAGATGTACAGTCGCTCCATGTGACGTCCTCATGTTGGCTGTAGCTGCTGTTTTCATGTTACGAACTCACAAACCCTGAGAATGATTCGGAAATCATTCTCCATATTAAACCAGTAGACCCGTGTGGCTGTTATTACAACACAGTGCATCCTTGCTGTGAGTAAAATGCTATGCAAGATACAAGTAGAGCTCACTGATAAAAACGATAGCCCCCCACCTGCAATTTTCATCACGATGGGAATTTTCACAAACAGACCGTATATTTGATGCTTGCAGTCTGGCGTGGGGTTGGGTGGGGGTTAGATTTGTTTTGAAAGTTGTTCCTGTCAATGTTCAGCTAGTTCCTGAGCACCGCCAGTAAGGCACATGTCTTTGGCAATACAAGTTAATCAATAAGCATCCAAAGCAAGCGCTGTTTTTACTGGAACACACTGTGTCCAAAACATCTAGAAAATTGCTTTGACGATTCCTCCGGTGATGAACAAAGTTGGCAGCTCTGTGAAAGTAGCCAACGGATTCTGACGTGAGTTAAGGTGAATGATGCTGAAACTACACTGAAAACCCCATTTATCAATATAAAATTCTTTTTGAATGAAACAACAAAATAGACAGTCCATGCACATGCAGGTTTAATGTTTGGCTGATATGCCTTCAGCAATGACGAATGCAAACATTTGGTTTTGGTCAAAACATGGGAAGGCCTTGCATTTTACACTACAGCTTCCAAAAAAAAAAGTTACACCAAAGCAAATTAGAATGTCACAGTGAAGCCAGATATACATCAAGAGAAGTTATTCAATGGGGAGAATTTGCTCAATTACTAATAGCAACTTACGAGAAGGTCCCTGCCTAATATCGGACTCACAACCCTGACTGGAATAAGAGGTTGGAAGATGGATTGACAATCATGCACGGCAGGTGAGATGCTTCTGTAAGAGGGCAGCTTGACTTTGCAAAGGCCTAAGCGATATTCGAATGCAGGACAAGGGCTGCCTCAGGTGCCGAACAGAAACCGCTCCTTCACAGTTTAAGCAGAGGATTCCAGAGACTGGGTCCCAAGCGAGCGACAGAGTCCTTCTGATGCTTGTTAGGAGCTGCTGCGTGTGGCAGACCCAGCAGGGTATGCTGAAAGCAAACATCGGATGTTGGCAATAATAATCATTGAAAAACATTATATATACAGATGCATACAAAAAAATGATAGAAGATGGCCATCTGGAGTGAAGGAGGTCAGATTGTATGGGCGGCATTTGCTTCACTCTGGTTCACCAGGACCTGTGCTCTCCTCTGCCGGGGTGGGGTCTCCTGGGTCAGAAGTCACACCTGACGGGCAGAATCCAGCTTCTGAGTAGCAGTTCATAGTGGTTGTACCAGTGAAATTTTCAGCTACAAAGAATGTACAGTTCTAAGTGGTGCGTAATATAATTGGAAGTTACCATTAAATCCCTGGATAAGAAACTCTGACAAGCAAATCATATCAATGGCAGCATCATATAAAACATGATCATAAAATCTGTGGTAATGCATTCTGGGAGTCCGACTGCGAAAATGCCTTAACGAAATAAATGACCCCTTACTAGACTCGTCGTAGTCATCGTCGTTGGGCGACTTCTTCTCGTCTTCAGCGTATCCGAAGCTCAGTAATTTCGACATGCTGACAGGAGTCCGCTTTTTCTCGAAGGACCTTCGGGGAATCACAAAACAGGTGAGACGCTGCCAAGCCTCTCGAGACTGAAGCACAGCGGGCATGATGTGTACGCTCAGAATCGAGAAAAGACCAGACAAGGTCAACCCTCAAGATGAGTCTACTGGCAGCAGAGAGGCGATAGAACGTAGTGGGACCAGATTAGAGCAGAGCCAAAAGAACAGCTGGGTACACGCGATGTACTGGGGGTGTGGAGTTACCACTGTAGTCTTATAGCCAAATGGACATTTCGATGTCTGTAGGTGTTGAAACCATAGCACCTCGTCATTGCATACTGCTGTCAGGCACATATACTGCCATCGTTCTCCAAGAATTTGTCATAAATTTGAATTCAAATTCATTATTTGTGCTTTACAAACAGTGACATCATACCCCCCGCCCCGTGAGGGGTGTAAATATTTCTCTTATGAGACAGTTATGTGATGAGATTAGCATGCTCAAGCAATAAGGTCATAGTAGCACCAAGAGCAGATAGCTATCTGGTTAAGGACCTGAAGGTTGTTGGTTCAAATTACACCCTTTTGAAAGCGACTCACTCTAATAATAGCTGCAATGAAATATCCCGCTCAGTTAAGGGCTTTGAAAAACGCCTCAGCTTATGCCTTTCATCCATAGTAAATAAGAGTACAGTGAGAGGATCCCATGAGGTCAGGCCCATGCGGACACCTACGAGTTCAGCTGTCTGCCGGAGACGGCCTTGGAAACGGCGAAAAGTAAACAGCAAGCCTGGTTACTCATTACCATCCACACATTTCATTAACAGCCTTTATTTATTTCTTTTGGAAAGGTCAAACCATGCAGTTTCAAAAGAAACCAGAAAGGAATAATTGCTTAAGATGAGTCAGGGAATGAGTCTTGGCACTAATTGTCCATCCACATCCTCATTAAACATTTTCTTCTCCGTGTGCGATCAAAGGTCTCCGAGTTAAACGAGATGCAAATTCACTTTTGATATGGGGAAAGGGACGAAAAACAATGCTGGTCTCCAGTGAGGGTGACTGTATCCCCACAGAGATCTGAGGCCAGCACTGCCCGAGCGCTGATGCACTGGAATTCGACGGAGGTAGCAATGCAGAGACAGAAGGGGGTGTTGCCTACGCCCCAAGCACACAAGCACACAGAGCCACCACGTACAGCACACCCTCTGCGCAGAACCTGGCACCGTGATGACAAACCCACAGCCGTACAGTTCCAAACTCTCTGATGAGGACACGATGGAGGTGCCAGAGTGGAGGTACCTGTGTCACGTGTTAAGATCTCAGCCTAAAAGCTGGTTCATACTTACTGAGGATGTGCCTGCAGTAAAATAAATTTCATCACGGGGTGAGGTGAGGAGGCCGTGTTTGAGGTCCCTGTGTACCGATGGTGGGACACGGTCACCTTTTCCACAAATATGTGGATAATCATTTCCTAAACTCGTCACAGTGGAAAACACAAGCCAATTCATTGGCAGCTGCAATCAAAGCTGCTAGGCCAGCTAACTGACCTCCACTGTTTGGTTTAAGTTTAACTTACTTGTCTTCTGATAGAGGACAGAGAGGTACTTTAGAAAACATCCTATATCACCAGGTGGAAAGTGGCTCTTCTGACAGGAGCGACTCTTGGGACTGTAATCTCTAGTATCCACAGCAATAGCACATAGCATGTTTTTAACATTTTCTTTTGGCAATTTTAGCTTTAACTTATTTCAAAGGGATATTTAATTCTGACTAGTTATAACGACAATTCCTGATATCAGAAATACAGTTTAGTTTGGAGGATTCAAAATGCTACTCGTTTATTTTAGGAGTTGCAACTGAATTCCAGGTATCAAAAATGGATTTTCAACTACTTAAAAATGTATTTCTGACGTCAAAATTAGGCATTTTGACAAGTTAAGCCAGAAGGGAAAGGCCGCTGTGGTTATCAGTCTCTAAGCAGCGCACTGGCGGACTCCAGGAAGGATGGGCACTGGGAATATCCCTGGATTTACCCCTCAACCATGCTTGTTCAGGCCCATTATTCAACAATGTTTGATGAATTTAAAATAAAACTGTGAAACTTATGGCAGCCTGAAATTTGAGCAGGTGATTTCTCTGTACATATGAAACTTACATCCTGTCACTTCTAATCATTAACGCTAATTGCCTTTATCATGCAGATTAGTAGTTAAACTTGGATTCACATGTTCTGGGGCAGAGGCACAGAAACATAAAACCATTTGTGCCAAGATACAAAACTGAGTCATTTTTAGTACTAACACCACAGGATGAATGAGTAATCAAAAAATGATTGTTTAAAAATACACATCATGCCAGAAAACTGATTAAAACCTTTTAATTAAATCTTATACAACATGACTTACTATTTGAAATGATATATGAATTGTATATTAGCTGTGGAATATTATTACGCTGTTACTGCAAACTGAAGTGTTGATAAAAGCACACTGCCACCTAGTGAAGAAATGCGTGAAGTGCATGTAGTAAGTCAGCACTCACGTTTTTTTGAACTTGTTCACCTGATGAACATTATCAGACGTTAAAGTCATTTTATCCATTTCCAAGTTCACTTCGGAAATCTGCAAAATGAAAAGGGAGTTAAATCAGATCGGCTACACATCAAGACGTCCGATCACTCAGGATGGGAGCTGGGAGAGTTTATAGTGACAGAGAATACGCTGAAATCAATCGAAGTTAATATATTTATGGCTAAAAGCTAGAAAGCGATAATATTTGCTTCATGTTCCCTAACAGAGTCAGGATAATGATGGGCTCTGATATCAGTCATTTCTGAGTTATTGCAAAGCAGAGAGAGAGACAAGCCATGTTCCAAGTGACCACAGAGCTCGTCGAAAATAAACCGGAGCAAACGCCACATCGCAAATTTGTCATGAGCGTGACTTATGCTGGATATCTGTAAGCACATCTCCGGTGCCAGATTCTGCACAGCTGAAATACGACCAAGAGAAAAAAAGGACATTTCATCCCGCCAAAGGAGTTTGAAATTCCCGTATTGTAAAAATGTGGATTATGGCCAGACCATGTATTCATGCAGATGGTACAAAAAAAAAATTAATCCAAGGCACAAAGCAAGCAGCTGCAAGGCAGAAAGTGTGAGGCGTAGTAAGAGTTTGGGGGGGGGGGGGGGGGGCATTATGGTCATTCACCTTCTCTTGATCAGGAGATATGATCTCATTCTCTCGCTTCCAAGCTGACTTATTGTCACTCCCAAAGGGAGCAGTGATTGGCTGGAAAGTGCCTTCGGTCACATTTTTCTTGGTGTCCTCAGACGTCACGATAACAGCACTTGTTCTTTGAGTCAAGCTGTAAGTAGAAAGCCAGTAGTCATTTCCCTCTACACCTACGGCTGAAATACAAACTGAATTATACAACACTGAAAGTTATGCAATTCAATGGCATCAACACAGACAGTTTTGCTTTTTAAACACTGGATAGTCGGTAACCAATGTATAACTAAATATGCATAACAAGTAATGAATATCCATTAGGAATTCAACAACATGAAACTGGCACTTAAGGGTGAAAACTGGAAAAGTATTTTTAGTTACATAATTCATATTTATACATATGCATGCTTCTCTAAAAAAATTTTTAAGTAACATCTTAAATACTCAAAATTAATAATTTTATTTCTTAAAAGTATAAAATAATTAAAAACTGTGAAATATTGGAACCATGCAACTATGAAGAAAATTAAGTTTTATTTCACCGTCAATGTGACAAGTATTGATAATCCACAAGTTCGCACACAAATAATAGCCCAGCACTTGGTGGGTGAGGGCTAACTGTCAGATCTCTTACCACTCATTTTCTTTAGAGTCTAATTCGGCAGTAAACCAGTCAGGGGGTTTATACTGACCACCCGCTTTGGTGGGCACACATGGTTCTTCGTGCCACAGCAAACCTGGGCATTTACATGAGGAACACAGGATTGTAATGTCAACCAGCCTTCTCTGCTATACATAACTCCAGCTTTCAACAGGGTGCCGGATGCATCGACTGAATGTAGGGATCTGTGAATAGCCGGCTCAAAACAAAAACACTGCTATACATTCGAAGCAATTCCCCTCATCAGTAAAAAGGAAGCATATTTCATTTACAGTTTATCAGTGGTGGAATGTTCGGGTTCAGAAAGTACAAATCCAGACCAAGATTTTGGTTCAACCAACCAGTTGAGCATAAAAGTCACAGAGCTCTCAACTGCTTGGTTGGAACAAAACCTTGGTCTGGATTAATACTTTCTGACTGGACCTTTCCACCTCTGTAGTTTAGCATGTCTGGTTGAGCATGTAGTTGCAGTTGATTTGTTACCCTTTTGCCCCCCTTGCTTGGCAAGTTTAACGTAATCGGAATCGGTCTCAAAAATGCCGACGCGGCGGCCGCGTGTCCTCTCCTCGGGACCCGCCTCCACGTTGTGGGACAGCCCGGGGATCTGCGACGTCGGGCCCCGTGATCCATTGCTCACTGGGTCACCCTGCTGGTAAGTTTTTATGCCTGAAAGCAAAATGTAGTGGCGTTCAATAAGGGGGTATTTAAGGTAGGAAAAAATGTCACTGTTCATAACTACCAAAACTGATTGCACTACTGCAAAATCGTGCTACACGATCCTAAATCACCAGAAATGTATAAATAAATCAGCATGTCCAGAAGAGACTCTTGAGCCAATAGTGAGGTGACACA
>JABFEB020000035.1:20629683-20640385 GCA_019775895.2 Stomatorhinus ivindoensis | reverse complement strand
CCCGTCTTCTCACCCACCCAGGTGTGACGCCACTGAGGACCACATGGGGGTGATGTGTGTAGCCTGTGGTTAATCATCTCCTTAGCTTATGGAGGAGTGAGGCAGGCCCAGCCCCAGCGATGCTGCCTGTTCTGTGTGTCGCCTCGGATTCTGTTTGGGGGTGGGGGGCGGGGGGGGGGCACGAGTAATGTATTCATCAAAAATTTTACCCTCTTACCCAGCCTCCAAGAAGAGGAATAACGGGCTGATTTTGCGGCAAAATCCTCTCTGTCGGGCTCCCTGCACGCCGTCCTCCTCTTTCTCCTCCCACGCCCCTCGCGCCCGCAGGGCCCGCCGTCCCTCCCGTCTGCTCCCCCAGCCAATGGGAGCGCGCCGGTCTCCCTCCGCTCAGCGCCGTGTTGCCGGGACAACGGAGCCGCATGCCATCTACTCGGACTGAGCACTTCAAACTTGGTGTTGACTCTCCGCTGGCGACTGAGAGGCCTTTTATCTCCGCGTGAGAGTCCTCCCCATGCCCGCCGGCCTGCCCCCCCCCACCCGCAGGGCGCGCTCTCATGCTCAAAATGCCATCTCAGAGCGTGGAGCTCGTCATATCCGTCTGACTGGAAGCCCGGTGTGTTCAGCGGCCGTCCGCTGTCAGTTCACCGCAGGTGCCCGTGGGTTCGAGCTGTTGTTTTGAGAAAACACACCTGTTTTTTTTGTCTTGTCCTGATTGTTCCTCAAACTGCGCCAGCGTTCCTCCTGTGCTGAAGACAGAAATATTTTGAGGCATCCTGGACGTGGAGAAGGAGCTGGATGCGCGTGAGCTTGGTCTTTGCAGTTTATTTTTTGTTAATAAGCTCTGCTTCATTTTGCCCCGTCTCTAGGTCTGTGATGCTGCATGGCATCATGGTCTTCGTGGTTCTGTTGACGTTGGTGTTAAGTTCTCCCAGCTTGGAAGGTAAGTCCCGTTTGGGCTGACTCCCCCCACGCACCCCCACGCCTTGAAGCTCCACTTGTCTGCTTAAGCAAGACTAACCCTGGCTGCCTGTCTGGAAGTTCTGCTCTGTTCTGGATTCCCGGTTGTGTGTTGGGTCCCGGCCCACACCGCAGGGGACTGCCGGCCTGGCACTTCTCACTGAGCAGCCTGCTGAGGCCCCACACAGCATTTTTACGGCTTTTCCCCCTATTTGAACCAATGTTTGTTTTTAAGTTTTATTTTTAGTGGAGAGTCGGATCTTTAAGTCATTATCTCTCACAGCCGCGCTGCGGAGCCCTGAGCCGTTTCGTCATTGTGGGGGTTCAGGATACACCTTCCTCCTTGGCATGCCCTGTGTTCGATCACGGGGGGGGAAATTTCCCACGTTTTTCTGGGGGCAGATGGATGGTTGTTTCAGCTCTTTGCATCACCCCCCCCCCCCCCCGTCTCCCTCCCTACCCAGGCAAGGAGGTGGAGCTCCAGCCCAGGAACAGCGAGTGCGTGTGCGAGGGTCCGGCGTGTGCCACTGGGGCGCGCTGTCTCAGCCCGCAGTGCTTCTCTGCCCTCCTGGTCTCGAATGGGACTGCGACGCACCGGAAGGGATGCGTGGTGGGGACAGAGGATGGGGGCGTGGACTGCAGAGGCCCTGCCTCCCCAGAGCTAGTGGTGAAATGCTGCCGGGGCCAGCTCTGCAACGCCAACTTGACCGTGGAGCTCCCACTCAGAGGTGAGCGGCAAGTGCGCGGGGAAGGTACTGCCATTTCCACATCACTGAATGTGTCCCTCTATCGGGGACGGTTCGTCGACTGTGGCTGCATCTTAGACGGTCATGCCCCCAGGTACTGAGTTGATCCTGCGGCCTCTGTGGACAGGGAACAAGTCTGACCTGTTTGAAACTTCTGTTCTTGGATTTTATACGTGTGTTTGTTTGTTTTTCCTGTCTGTCTGTTAGTTTCGACAGTTGAGGCTCCACATCACTGAAGGATGTGTAGTTTTGCTGCAGGTGCCCTTTACTCACCCCCCCCTTTCCCCCTGTGCCCCCCCCCCCCCCAGAAGAGAAGGCCTCTCTCCGGGAACACGAGTGCGTGTGCGAGGGCCGCTCGTGCGTCAGCAGCGCTCGCTGCTGGGGGCATCAGTGTTTTGCGTCGGTGACGTTGAGCGGCGGCACGCGGCTCTACCTGAAGGGCTGCTTTCGCGTGTATGAGCAGGGCCGCATGACCTGCAGGACGCCGCCCTCCGCTGGCCAGGTGGTGGAGTGCTGCCAGGGGCACCTGTGCAACCACAACATCAGTGTTGAGCTGCCTGTTCAGAGTAAGCACCCCCACCCCACATAGTGCACACACCTAATTGGCTCAGACCTTTCTGTCCAATTTTTTAATGCACTCTTAAAGCCACTGGCTACATCCTGAAACTATATTTTTGACAGCTCTCTCGCTCCCTCCCTTGACGACTCGCTGTCTAAAGTTGATGAGGGAAGGAACAAGTGAGTGAACGAGGAAGGTAGCATGAGCATAAAGCGTTATTGGGACACACTTGCATCCTTGATGACTTACCATGCTCTGCTTTTATGTATAAAATCATCCCACTCAGCCAAGTAACACCTGGGTGTCACCAAGGGCGAATTTTTCTCCGCAAAGGGTAGCCTCAGTATTTGAGTGAAAATCGCCCCTCAGTGACTCGTTCCCTAAGGTACTGGGACAGCACTTCAGCACCTGGCATTCAGGTAGCCAGGGAGGGGGGTGCAAATGAGTCTTGGGATGTTTTGGGATGTAGCCAGAGCGTTCGACGCTTAGCACATGGCACAGGATTACTGGGTCCTGTATTCCTGTCTTTCTCCTGATTCGCCTTTCTTTGGACAGTATCCCAGGCACTTTGGCGTGAAGCGTGTGACACTGTGCCTGTCGGTAGCGTGACGGGTTTAGCGTGTGTTTAACGTGAAGCGTGTTACGCTGTGCCTGTCGGTAACATGACAGGTTTAGCCTGTGTTTGACGTGAAGCGTGTGACACTGTGCCTGTCGGTAACGTGACAGGTTTAGCCTGTGTTTGACGTGAAGCGTGTGACACTGTGCCTGTCGGTAACGTGACAGGTTTAGCCTGTGTTTGGCGTAAAGCGTGTCACACTGTGCCTGTCGGTAATGTGACAAGTTTAGCGTGACAGGTTTAGCGTGTGTTTGGCCCGATGGTGTGAGCCGTCTGGCTGATTTCTGAGTTCTGCCTGGCAAGTGCGTTTGGCACGGTGGCGCTTGGAGTGGTTCTGACTCTGCCCCCCCCCGCTTCCTCCCACTTGCTCAGGGGAGCCCCCCGGTGGCCTGAGTGGCGGCATGTCCTCGCTGGCCCTGCTGGCGGTGGCCCCCGTGATCGTCCTCGTCGTTCTCTCCTCCGTGGCTGTCCTGGTCTTTCGGCACATTCACCAGAAGCAGATGGAGCGGCCGGCATTCCGTGACACAGAGTACGGCGCCATCGAAGGGGTGGTGGCGACCAACGTGGGCGAGAGCACGCTGGCGGTGAGCCAGGGGCGGGGGGCTTTGGGGGCGTCTCCCACATTTATGTCCTGTTACATGCAGACCCTCTGCCAGCTGTCGGGGGCCGCGTGCGGGGGGCTGTGCTGATGCTGGCAGGACTTCTGGGCAAAATTTTAGGGCCCCCAGTCCTCCCTCTGCCCCCCATAACCTCCCTCCTGCCACCAGTGCTGCTGCCCCTGCTGTGTATATTAGTTCCTCCACACAGCTGCAGATTAACTGCTTGTTTTTTCTGTCTTCCTGCCTCCGACCATGTCACCCCAAGTCCTCTCATTACAGGGACTCCGATGGGATAGACCTCCAGGGCGTGTGCATGGGGGCGGGGGGTTCTTCTTCAGGAAATCTCCTCTTCAAATTTTTAGCACTTGTGTCTGGCTTTCTTCCCATTTCTTTGCGCACCAGCGCCCTCTAGTGGCGGTTACAGCCTACTGCCGGGGGCTGGCCTGTAATCTTGTGTGGAGAGTGGATATAGAGACAAGGCTTAACACCAAGCGCCTTTGGAGTGTGGGGAAGGGATTTAATCAGATCTCTTGTCCACCCACTAATCACAGGAGGCATTCATGGTGGAGTCGTTTTTCTCCCATGAGGAATTTCGGTTGCTGCGGGGTGGATTTTACATGTGATAGTTACACTGCCCACTTGCATACAGTGTCCATTTTTCCAGTCATTGTCTCCTGCCCTGCCGTCATGTCTGGCTCGCGATCGGCCGGTCTGCTGATGGCCTTCCTCTTCCCTCGCAGGACCTGCTGGACCACTCCTGTACTTCAGGCAGTGGTTCCGGACTCCCGTTTCTGGTCCAGAGGACCGTCGCCCGGCAGATCACACTCAACGAGTGTGTGGGTCAGTGTCCCCGTCGTCCTGCGGCATAATCATTATCACATCCAGCGGGGAAAGCTTTACTTGTGGTGCTCACTGGGTGGTGCTGTAGCCTCACGTCTGCGTGTGTGTGTGTGTGTGTGTGTGTGTGTGTGTGTGTGTGTGTGTGTGTGTGTGTGTGTGTGTGTGTGTGTGCGGAGTTTGCATGTCCTCCCCGTCTCTTCCTGGTGTCCCTGTTTGTTCCTCGTACTCTGGCTTAGGTTCGAAGCCCAGTGAGACCCTGTAGTGTATTGAAAAACTATAAGTCATAGAAAAACAAATAAAACAGTAAAATTCTGGTCTGTCTTCTATCGGGAGGAAAGAGAAGAAACCAGATATAAATGTACACTTTGAGGGTTTAACCCTTCCTGCACTCGGCAAAGCGATTAAACGATAGGGGTTAGGGCCTACCTCTCAGCTACCTCTCAGCCATCTCAAACATTCTTTCTGTCCATCTACATACACCAGTCGACCTGAGCAGCCCATCTGACTTCCCACCCCCACCACTAGGTAAGGGGCGGTACGGGGAGGTGTGGCGGAGCCAGTGGCAGGGCGAGAACGTGGCCGTCAAGATCTTCTCCTCCCGGGATGAGAAGTCCTGGTTTCGAGAGACTGAAATCTACAACACGGTGTTGCTGAGGCACGACAACATCCTGGGTGAGGTCGCGTTCATCTGTGGCGTTTAGCATGTGCGCGGTTAGCACGCAACGGTGCGTATTTACTCCAGTTGTGGTTAGATCATGCAATCAGTTAAATTGGTTCCATGGCAGTGCTTATTTGCTCTGAAGATCAATATTTAAGGCTCTTTTAAGGCGTGGTCTGACTCGGCCGGCTGCCTCTGTGCCTCGCAGGCTTCATCGCGTCGGACATGACGTCACGCAACTCCAGCACGCAGCTCTGGCTGATCACTCACTTCCACGAGCCGGGCTCGCTGTACGACTACCTGCAGCTCAGCACGCTGGACGCCTCTGGCTGCCTGCGGATGGCGCTGTCCATCGCCAGCGGCCTGGCACATCTCCACGTGGAGATCTTTGGCACGCAGGGCAAGCCGGCCATCGCCCACCGCGACCTCAAGAGCAAGAACATCCTGGTAAACAAAACGGGCCAGTGTTGCATCGCCGACCTGGGTAAGTGTGGCGCAGCGGGGGACAGATCTCAATTCTGACTATGACCATGAAATATTAGCAAATGGCAGTACCTGAAATGAAGCAGAGCTTCATAATTACCTACCACTGGAGGACATCTACATCCATAACTTAAAGGTTAATGTTCTGCGCACTTATGGTTGGTAGAAATCTGCAGTCTGGTCCCTCACCCCACCTTGCCCCTTCATTACACCCCCCACTAATCCCCGTCCCCCCTCCCCAGACAGCACACTGTAGAGAACTGTGCTGAATGAATTCCAGTCTGCTTCTTGTGAGCTGATCACGGCTGCGCTTTTGACGCGAAGTCAACCGTTATAAACCAATTAAAGACAGAAATCATCCATGCAATGTTTGCACAGCACATTTAAACAGATACAGTGTGACGACAGACCTGTAAAGTAAACAGGAGGGCACAACTATGATTAACATGTTAATTTCAGGATCAGCAATAATGATGGATTGTTTGTATTTTAAATAGTACTTTCATGGCAAAGCCACAAGGGGGCAGTAGTGTGTAAAATAACTGTATTGGTTTCAGCTCCGAATGCATCTTATGGAAAATTTCTTTGCTTGCGATAGCAAAAGTTACCCAAGCATGTTCAGGGTTATCCCTCCTATTTACAGAAATTTGCAGTTAAGAAATGTTTCAATTGTGGCAGCGTAAGTGAGTTTAAAAGTGTGTGTGTGTGAGATTTAATTTTCAGTTCTTTGTCATTGTACACGACTACAATGATATTGGGATAGCAACCGGGGTCTCCAATTTTGGTCAGCTGTCTGGAGTAAACAATTTTATCCCAATTACCTTGTAAATAGTCTGTAGGGTTTGCAAACTACCCCAAACAGACTGATGTAGCTAATTTTAGGTTTATAATGGAATGATATATATTTGCCATACAATTTCGTCCGTGTCACGTCAGATGTGTGTGTTGGCAACTCTGATAGCAAACAAAACACAAGCCAAGATGTAATATTTAACCATAGTTAATCAATATAAGTACAAATGGATAGGCAGAATAAGGTGATGTGGTGCTTTTTTTTGGTTCAGCCTGGCTACCCCATTGGGATACTGTTCTGGTAGGGTGGCTTGACTGCCCTGTATCTTCTGCCTGATGCCAACAGTTCAAACAAATAATGCCCAGGGTATTTGTGTGTGTGAGAGAGAGAGAGAGAGGATGGATGAGCCATTTGCCCCTTTGCGTTTCCTGTTAATGGTGCCCCCCACCGCTTTCTGCTGCAGTCTCATGTTGACCTTGTAGCTGTGTGTTGTAATTCCTGGTACCCGTCACCTTCTAGGCCTGGCCGTGATGCACTTCCAGGACACCAACGAGCTGGACGTGGGCAATAACCCGAAAGTAGGCACCAAGCGCTACATGGCGCCTGAGATCCTGGATGACAGCATCCAGACGGACTGCTTTGAGTCCTACAAGAGGGTGGACATCTGGGCTTTCGGCCTGGTGCTGTGGGAGATAGCCAGGAGGACTGTCAGCAATGGTTGGTGCTTTTTGTCCTTGTGTGGCCACCGTAGACTTTCTGTGTGGGAATGGATGCAGCCTGATTTTAAGGTTTAAATGCTGTTATTTATTCAGGCTAACCCCTGTTTGTTAAACTAAGGTTACTAGTAAATTAAGGGCTCAGCAATTCACCTGGTTTTAATGCTAATATTGACTGCTAGATTAAGCTGTTGCTATATCATGGTTCGGCTGTGAGTTTAACTATAATACCAACCGAGACCCTCTTCTAGTAGACCTTTAGATCTCTGTGCCCTGACTGTTTCTGTACATAAGGGAGGACCTTTTCGATGACATGCTTTCATTTCTCCGGGTCCCTTCCGCTCAGGCATCGTGGAAGACTACAAACCGCCCTTCTATGACGTGGTGCCCAGTGACCCCAGCTTTGAGGACATGAAGAAACTGGTGTGCATAGATCAACAGAGACCCAACGTACCCAACCGATGGTGCTCGGACCCGGTGAGTAGATCCAACCCAGAACCGCATTGTGTTTCATAAACCAGAAAATGTCTGTTGTCGACAGCATGGGCATATTTAAATGAGTTGTCCTTTAAATTACGGATAAGGTGAAGGCTTGAATTGATGGGTGTCCTTACCTGTGTGTTCCAGACATTAATGGCCATCTCAAAACTGATGAAGGAGTGCTGGTACCGGAATCCATCTGCTAGACTGACCGCTCTCCGCATTAAAAAGACTTTGACTAAGATCAACAACTCGCTGGACAAAATCAACTCAGATTGTTGAGTTTCCAACAAGAGGGAGACACCAAAGACCTCTGGCAGTCTGCTGGGGAGCTTCACTGGGGGGGGGGCTTCACTGGGGGGGCTTCACTGGGGAGCTTCACTGGGGAGCATCACTGAGGGGGCTTCACTGAGGGGCTTCATTGGGGGGCTTCACTGGTGAGCATCACTGAGTGTGCTTCACTGGGGAGCTTCACGGAGGGGCTTCATTGGGGGGCTTCACTGGGGGGCTTCACTGGGGAGCTTCACAGAGGGGCTTCACTGGGCAGTAAGACAAGAGGTGTGGCTGCGGAGGCTTCCCCTGCGTCTGTGTGGCATCAAACCTTATTTATCGTAAAGAAGGACACGTTTTGGAATCCAAAGAACACTTTGAGGGCTTTCAGAAGACTGCCGGTACTCTGAGGGGTAAAGTCACACTAACATTTCAGTTCTTCAAGGAAGAAACGCCTTTCTCACCCTGACTTAATTTCCAGGAACATTTGGAACTGGTTCCTCCAGAAATACGGATTTATGCTGCTGCACCACCAGCCTCCGTTCCTGTGTTGCTTTGTTCTGAGGAGCATTCTGGAACCAATCCTGGATCCCAAAAAAACAGGAAGTTTATCCTCACTAACTCTCTTTTTAGCTGAATAAAGAGCATCTGGGGACTCTTAACAGCCTCACCTCTGCCAGCGTTTACAGATATTATGGGTGCCGCTTCTTAACTGAAACCTCTAATATCTTAAATGCGACAAAACAAGGAGCATGTGGCCATTGCCGGTGTAGCCTACACGGCGTCACCTACACGGCGTCACCTTGGAAATCCTGCCTCAGACACATCAGAGCTCTACTTTTCCTGCACTGTATCCTGTTAAGCTTTAATCAGCACAAATGCTGAGCAGAGAGCAAATAAATAAAGGAAATGAAATATACATGAAAGCTAATGATTCTGTGAGGGAGCAAAAGCTCTTTCTGTAAAGCTCTATTGTCTTAACCCCAAAATGTTAGTTGTAAAATGAAAGTATTTTTGTTTTATAATATGTAGTGATTTCTATTAATTAAATTGGAGGAACATTTCAACAAACTTTTAGCTGCTTAATTTATTTACTTTACAACATACTAGTGTTTATGTTCAGTTTGGGAATTATGGGCTGTACATTGACAGCCGCACACACTAGTCAGCATGAAATTCATTCATGTCTATGGCTCTTTTGTTCCCGCAATTGCGCATTGTTACACTTTATTTTATTTTAATAATAAACTTAACAGCTAACACAAAGGTATTGTGGTCCTGAATGACTTTATTTTTGGCCCAGATTTCTTTTTAAACTGATGAAAAAAAATGCATGCATATTTTTCTTATCTACAATCACCTGGACCTTTTGCAGATAGGCAGAGCTTTTAACTAAACCAAGTTAGTTGGGGGGGGCAGGGTGGTATCATCCATCCTGTAGCTAAATAAATTTTACTACCTCGTTTGTCATCATTTGAGTTATCTATAACTCAAGTTATGTATAGTGAAAACTTCACTATAGTTTTCAGCTACCCCATCGTCCCTTATGATTCTAGACCATAGGTATGGTAACACATAGGGTTAAAACAAAGAGAGTATCCAGGGGCGGACTGGCAACCAGATGCAGCTCGGGAATTTTGTGGGTGGGGGGAGGTTCCCCTTGGTATGTTTTGAAGTGGACTGAGGTGGGGGGGTTGCCCTTTTGTATATATTGCCAATTGCCAGTTGACCACAAATGATGAAATACAGCATTTTCCATTAATCATCTCCTGTGATCAACCTGGAACATGCCGAGATCGACGGACAGCTGGGTCTCCCCTGGTATAAAGGCTGCATCAGGCCGTGGCCTTCAAAAGACTGGCCATCAGGAAAACTCCCAAACGTCCCAATGGCCAATCTGCTGCTGCCAGTAGCTGAGAAATGCACCGTGGGTGATATCATAACATTAGAAATATATATAATGGAATGGAAGTGAAAATGAGCCAGATTTTTGAACACAAGCAAAAATGAAAGATTATTGTAGTTCTGTTGCCATCGACTTGCTGTCACGCGCAGGTTAGCAGTGTGCCTGGATGCCGGTAGCGTGGAGCGAACAAGGCGACGAGGCAGGAATATCCAGGGAAGCGGGGTTTATTCAGCACACGGACGGGGTAAACGCTACAAAACATCACAATGACGGATCTGACAGGTAGTACAGAGACGCGGACTAAATACTGAAGACTGACGAGATGAAACCAAAATCCGATGAGCACAATCGACTACAGGTGGTGTCCATTAGGGTAGAGACCCGAGGTAGCGAGGGGGTGTGGCCCACAGGAGGCTCTGACAGGTGGATCATGACACTTGCCTTGTACTCATTTATTTTTAGACCATATATTTCAAAATCCTTTGGAACTGGACCGCGAACCTTCTGTTTAAGACTCAGAAATTAGGAAGCTACAGTGAAGAAGAACTGCCTTCATATCATTTGTTTGAGTTTGTATTCAGTTTCAGTAATAATCACTTGAACAAATTAATTATCTTCTATCTATTATTAATCTTCAGAGTGTCTTCAGAGTGTTGGTTGTTTCTTGGGCTTAGTTACAGGCACTGTTATTTCAGACAGTTTTTAATTACCAAGAATGCTTTGTGGCATCCCTGAGTTCACTTAGTTTCTCAGCATGTAATTCCATTACCGGTCTATAACTCCATTACGTGTGAATTCTCTTTAAACTGAACGTGATCATAAATAATGCATGATAAATGATAGAAAACCCTTCGGTTCATGGGTTTCATTATAGACTGTGAACATTATAGCTGTTTATATCCATTAGCAATCTGTTACACAATATTACGATTTTTGTTGTTACATTTTTGAAGTACAGTGATCCCTCGCTACTTCGCGGTTCACTTATCGCGGATTCACGACTTTAAATATACAGTAGTAGTAGTATTTCCTAGTCTAAGAACAACACAAGTTTAGTGATCGGTCCAATTTTGCAACAA
>JABFEB020000035.1:20599163-20620992 GCA_019775895.2 Stomatorhinus ivindoensis | reverse complement strand
CCTCCCGCGTGGCAGGCGAGAATTCTACCACTGAACCACCAATGCAAACGGTAGATGGCGCATTTAGTTGAACGGCCCTAAACTGTTTCTCATTCATTCTCCACAGTAGTGCTAAACCACTAGGGATGTAATATATTTCTGACCACTACTACCTTGTGGCGCTGTTCCGAGATTTTAAAGGCGCAAAGTTTCTAAAATCTTTTTTTCTAGGGACAAACTTCTGTGGAGGGAAGACGAGTCACCAGCTTTTCGCTTCGGATATTTGCACTTAGTGTTCATTTGTCTGTCATACATGTTTGCTGTAATTACGTGCTAAATAATGAATTAACATGGCCGTTATTTGATCGGGTGTGTGGGTACTGAAAGTAATCTTGTGTCACCAATAAGATAGCATCGCTAACTTGGTAAGAGGCAGATCCCCCAGGCAGACACAGGGTGCCCCTTTTGATCAGGTTTTCTTGTTTTTAAAGGGAAGTTTATCCTTGTTGATGAGTGATTGCTTGTTATCTTCATTTAGTGTTATATTGGGTTAAAGCGTATATGAAAGAGTTCTATGTTATTCCTGAAACACTAATTACACTCCACGTTTCTGTAAATACTGAGACGTAAAATTCTTTTCTAAAATTCTAAATGTTTGTATAGAGGGCCATTTCGCGACACTGAAAGCCATTTACAAGACACTCATACTCAGGCTTAGGAAACTATACACGCTCGTTCAGCCACACTTAGGAAACTACACGCAGTAGTAAGAGCTGTATTATCTTGTGAACATGGAAAGAGGTGGAGTGCTGTGACAGATCTACCGCCCCCCACAATCCCCCGACCTAAATCCAATAGAGCTGCTTTGAGATGAGTTGGATGGAAGCGTAAGATCAAGGTAGCCAACTTGTGCCCAGAACTTGCAGAAACTCCTACCAGTCTGTTGGAGAAGCATTCCAGGTAGCTACATCTGGAAGCTGGTTGAAAGAATTTGCAGTGCTGTCATCAAAGCAAAAGGGGGCCAATTTGAGGAGAAAATATTTATGTTGAACGCTTCTCTTTTGCGTTGCAAAATATTTATTATTTCATTGCCTCAAGGTCTTTGAGTACAAGGTGAATCACATAGCTAAAACAGAGACAGATGCATTAAAAGCAGGTGTGTCCAGACTTCTGACTGGTACCGTATATTATATAATACTTGTACTTAATAAATCCGAATGAAAAAATAATCCTGTTCTACAGTAGGGATGGAGTGGTGGCTATGGGGCTAGGATCTGTGCTGGCAGTTGGAAGTTTGCTGGTTCAGATATTGTGAATGCCAGGACGCAAGACCCTCAACCTGCAATTGCTCCATCTTGGGTATGATGTTAACCTACATCCAGCCCTGCAAGCAGATCCTTCAACTTTCAAAATGTGGGGGTTGGTGGCAGAATTGGCCCTCCTGCCACCAGAAAAAACTTCAAACTGTTCTGTTTCACTCAAACTGTTGTGGTGCTGAGGAATCACCCGCTGCCCTGAGGAATCACCCGCTGCCCTCAGGTACTCATTCCTGAGGTGGGTTGCTGTGTGGTGGGTGCAGCTCACGCTCTATATTTCTTTCAACTGCGGGGGCTAATCAGAACTGAGCACATAAATATCAATTAGCTGGACTGAATGCTGTTTCCTCAGTGGCATTCTGAAGTGAAGATTAGTTTAACAAAAAATGAATAGTTTCGCGTTAAAGGTCGTTCTTGGTTATTGGTAACTTGTTTGGCTGTTTGAGAGGCAGGAATGACTCAGTCGAATATAGGAATGAGTTTCTCTTTCAGTAACTGCTTACTTGGACGCACTTCATAGACCTCTGTGCATGTCTGAGAATCCACTCTCTCATTGCACAGTACACTTGCATGCCCACACATTCACACACTGATGGATAATAAAAGTAAAGGGGTCAGGAAACAGGAGCACAAGCAGGAGACATATGCAAGACGTCAACTTTGCACAGACTGAGCCGCGAGCCAGTCTGAACCCAGAGCTCTACTGAGCTGCTGTCCCCAAAAATTAATTAAAATGCATAATCAAGTGCAGAGAATACAGTGCATGTTCCCGTCTTGCTGGATTTTCCAGTATCTTCCTGGATGCTTTTTAGGATTTTTTCCATCCTGTTTGCAGCAGCTAGATGTGTAGGTTGTAATCTCACTGAATGGCTGCATGGCTACATTGGTTCCCGAAGCAGGCCGACATTGTGGTGCCACAAAGGGCAACCAGATCCTTGCTCAAACCGCTAGAAAAAATAGCCAACATTTCCTCTTGCTCTAGTCCACTATAACTGCAATTTACTGGCCACCAAAAATTATCAAAGGACAGAATTTTCTGGGAGAGGAAAATCGGGTATTGTTTATTAAACAACTAGATATGGAACTACTTAAAACAATGATCATGACTCTTATGGTTCAAGCCAAATTAAGGATCTCACATATTGCGTTAAAATATTGGTTGCATGTTACAGGCAAGCTTACCAGGAGTCAAGAAGTTTATTGGCCATGTGAAACGGATGCATTGGACTGTTTGCTTGTTCAGCCACGCTTGGGTTACAAAGAGACTACAGTCAGTCCAAGATAATATGACAAATATGTGCAAAATAGTGCAGAAAACAGACACAGTGCAAAAACTAGAAAAGTATGCTGATATGCAGAGCTCACAGAAAGTCTTGGGATGCTTACTTCTGTAAAAATGTTGACAGGCTTATTGGTTTCATTACAAGAGTCCATTGACAAGCAAAGAGTCCATTGACAAGCAATGTTTAGCCTTCCTGGGACAATTCTTTTGCCTGTTTGCTAAAAGAGAGTATTTCAAACCTCGACACATTCAACTAAGCATCTTTCTGGTCAATATCACATTCTAGTTAAGTTCTTGACTTTTCTGCAGACCAAAATATTTCAAGATATTTTACTTTATTGTGTTGATATATTGAAGATATATAATTGATAAATAGTTACACCAGAATTTGAACAATTCATACTTCCTATTTTTTTGATAGGCCTCTAGAGGGCAGATGTTTTACATGTAATGCCTTGTTACAGCACCAATTGTGGATGAAGTACTGGTGTATAAAAGGGGGGGGGGGTGTGACTAGGTGTCAATGGCTCATGCAGACACATAAGAGATCCTAAGCATTTAAGGAAAGGAGCCAGAAATAGTGACATGAGTTAGGTTTATTTATTTATTTATTTACCTAACTGAATGTTGCAACTACACCATTTAGTCATCTTCATGTAGCCAGGACTTTGGTGATCTGATGTCTGGGATCAAAACAAGCTGCCAGCATTGCTTAGTATGTACTTTTATAATGTTCCTGTAAGTGT
The DNA here is from genome assembly GCA_019775895.2 of Stomatorhinus ivindoensis. Classification (NCBI taxonomy): domain Eukaryota; kingdom Metazoa; phylum Chordata; class Actinopteri; order Osteoglossiformes; family Mormyridae; genus Stomatorhinus; species Stomatorhinus ivindoensis. The sequence continues at coordinate 20,617,669 of JABFEB020000035.1, read as the reverse complement.
TCGAAACTGCATTTTGCAATATCTATACTTTGATGTCAAATTACAAACTTAACAAAAATGTGACATATTTGCAATATACAGTCAGGTCCATAAATATTGGGACATCGACACAATGCTAACATTTTTGGCTCTATACACCACCACAATGGATAGCAAATGAAACGAACAAGATATGCTTTAACTGCAGACTGTCAGCTTTTATTTGAGGGTATTTACATCCAAATCAGGCGAACGGTGTAGGAATTACAACAGTTTGCATAGTCTGTCACTGAGGTGTACAGTGAGTCTGTCACTGAGGTGTACAGTCTGTCACTGAGGTGTGCAGTCTGTCACTGAGGTGTACAGTCAGTCTGTCACTGAGGTGTACAGTCTGTCACTGTTCCTCATCAGTTTGATGTAGCTTCTCCCCCTTTCCAATAAAGTAATGGGAGATGGTGAACCTGGAAAGATGCTCTTGGGGACAGCTTTCGCTCTCAGGACGACCAAGGCCGGTCGTGAATTTCTCTCAGAGTACATATCGACGACGCCAAGGTAAAGTTCTGGTAAAACCTGGGCCACTATTGGTTTGGCAGGAAAACCGGACATCGCTCTCAGAGTCCAAGAACATCCTGGTGAAGAGAAACGGCAGCACGGTCATCGCTGGTCTGGGCCTGGCAGTGAAGCATGACTCCATCACCAACACCATTGACATTCCATCCAATCACAGAGTGGGAACCAAAAGATAGGGACTCCCTTTACCTGAAAATGGCCGCATGAATGTTTGAGGCAGCTGACTTCTTAAGTGCATTCTTAAAATATGGTTTTTATTCAGATTTATTGTCTAGGTTACTATATCCATTCATGCACAACATATCACACTTGTTTTCCCTGTTAACCTACATCTATTATCATCTACAGTATATATCCCATAACAAAGCCACCCTCTCTTCAAACAGTTATAAAGTAAATCTCATTGCCTGTAACAGTAATAAAGAATTTCATGAATACCCCATAATCCTCACCACTGTAGGGACCCTCTTAACTCAGTACCTAAGACCAATGAGTATTTTAAGTCATATTAGATGTATTTTCTTAGAATAACCCTATAAAGAGAATAGTGGGCTCCCTGGGTCGGCTGTCCTGGGAGCTGTGTTATGTGCTGATGTGTGGTTGGGTATTTGGTGCAACTTGTGGGTAGAATTATATTGCTGGGCTTCGAGCAGCCTTTTGAAGTACATGGAAAGTTGGCACACAAGCATGTATTATGATATTATACTAGCATGTATTATGAAATTATAATTATATGAGTATAATTGACTCCTACTAATTTTGAGGAAACTAAATGCTTTAAACCTACACTATATAGACAAAAGTATTGGGACACACTGGACTGGAATCATTGATTCCAAGTGTTTCATTCAGACCCAATTCCACAGGTGTATAAAATCAAACACCCAGCCATGCAGTCAGGTTTACAAACATTCCTAAAAGAATGGGTCATTCTGAAGTGCGCAGTGAATTCAAGCGTGGTGCTGTCATAGGATGCCACCTTTGCAATAAGTCAGTTTCTGAAATTTCTTCCTTGCCAGTCAACTGTAGATGGTATTAATGCAAAGTGGAACATTTAGGAACAACAGAAACTCAGTCATGAAATGGGCAGATCATGTAAAATAACAGAACAGGGTCACAGAGTACAGAGGCACACAGTGTGCAAAAGTCGCCAACGTTCTGCTGACTGCAGAGTTTCAAACTTCCTGTAGCATTTACCCCCCCACAAAAACTGTGCACCAGGGGCTTCATAGAATGGACTTCCATTGCTCCATTGAGCAGCTGCATGCAGGCCTCACATCACCAAGTACAATACCAAGCGTCGGATGCAGTGTGTAAAGCACACCGCCACTGGACTATGGAGCAGTGGAAACATGCTCTATGGAGTGACGAATCACGCTTCTCTGTCGGGTAGTCAGATGGTTTGGTGGATGCCAGGAGAATGCCAACTGTAAAATTTGGTGGAGGGGGGGATTATGGTGTGGGGTTGTTTTTCAGGGGTTGGGCCTTTAGTCCTAGTAAAGAGAAGTCCTTTTGGAAGACATTTTAGACAAGTATATGCTTCCAACTTGGGGGTAACGGTTTGGGGAAGTCTCCTTTCTGTTCCAACAGGACTGTGCCCCATTTCACAAGATGTCATTCATGCTGGTGCTGGAGGTGCTGCTGCTTATCCGTGCCAAAATCCTGCCGATTTGTGGGTCATGTTAAAAATAGTCCTTCAGCCGACTACAAGAATTAATAGAGAATGGAAATATATGTCTCTGTGTTGATGCAGGCGCAGAGGATCCGGGGAAAGACGGCGAGGGAGTGCTGGAATGCCAACCCTGCTGCCCGACTCACTGCCTTGCGAATTAAGAAGACCATCACTCAGGTGACCGGTGTCAAGACCAGCTGATTAGCTAAGCCTGCTGCTGCACCAAGGTGGCTGGCCAATCCGAGCAGGACACAATTCTCCAACCTATCGGCCATGTTGTCTTCTTACTGTGCTGACCAACGCACGTCACTCTGCACGAGAGTATCAAGTTATATACCACGTGAAGTTATACCGTCAGACGTTATTTACCAAGTTATATACCATATGAAGTTGTACCGTCAGACATTATATACCAAGTTATTTACCATGTGAAGTTATACCATAAGACGTTATATACCAAGTTATATACCATGTGAAGTTATACCGTCAGATGTTATATACCAAGTTATATACCATGTGAAGTTGTACCGTCAGACGTTATATACCATGTGAAGTTGTACCGTCAGATGTTATATACCAAGTTATATACCATGTGAAGTTGTACCGTCAGACGTTATATACCAAGTTATATACCATGTGAAGTTGTACCGTCAGACATTATATACCAAGTTATATACCATGTGAAGTTGTACCGTCAGACGTTATATACCAAGTTATATACCATGTGAAGTTGTACCGTCAGACGTTATATACCAAGTTATATATCATGTGAAATTGTACCGTCAGACGTTATATACCAAGTTATATACCATGTGAAGTTGTACCGTCAGACGTTATACCAAACAGCCCGCAATCTAAAGCTGACGCAGAAGTTGACCTCCTCAGGTGAGATGTCCTGCTTACATACTACATGACCATGTGCAGGTTTTCATGTTACCTCATAAACACTGAAGCTCCCAGACTTGAAGCTGGCCAGTAACACACACTGGTGTTATAAGCATAACATAAGAATTAACTAGGATGCAGAATCACATACAACACAGGTGTCCAGACCGTTTATCACGCATATCTCAAGGGGACCCGTTACTTTAGTGTCCATACCAGACAAAGCATTTTTCTCCCCTTGTGTAGGAAAAGCTGGTCTGTTTTAAGTGCTGCTGAGGAATTGTAGGACAATGTGCTGGTGGGGACCACAAGGTTAGGCAATCGAGAACACGACAGGAGGAACTCAAGGGAAGCCAGGAAATTATCCACTTAGCCAGCTTAAAAAAGGCCCTTATCTAGATCAAATTATTTCATCTTAACTGATGTTTCACATACCCCACAGGAAGAACCTCTTGCAGTTCCCTCCGTTTAGCCGTCCTGCTCTATAAACCAGTGTTTCTGCAACCTGGTCCTAGGGGACCCACTACCAGTTCACATTTTTGCTCCCTCCCAGCTCCCCGCTAGACAGTCCATGTTTTTCCTCCCTCTCAGCTCCTCACCTGGACCGAACGTAGACTGTCTATGGGTCCCCAAGGGCCGAATTGAGAAACACTGCTATAAACCAGTTAGCGCAACAAGGATTATTAGATTTTAATTGCTTACGTTATTGGTGCCCGTAGGTAGACGGTCGCAGAAAAGCTAGGAAACTCAGTTAAACTCAGGTCTGTATGGTTTATGAGCATCATCAGGAGGAAGAGGAAGGTGAAGCAGTCTGGCTCACCGGTCCTCAGATCTCTCCTCAGGAATTGCCTGCAGCTGTGTGACTCAGGATTTATGCAAACCACGTCAATAAGCAAACACCTCATTCTGTACATATTTTTAAAAGGCCAATGGGAAATATAAATAGCATAAATATTTATATTTTATATAAAAATTCTTATGTCCTTTGTTTCGTGTTGCTTGGGTTGTAAGTAAAGAAATTGTATTATTATTTTAAGTGCATAGTTTGTATGTAATGTCTCTTTGGACATACTTTTGTGAAAATGTCAATGTTTTTTGTTTGTGGAAACTGTTGGTTGATAAAGCTCACGGTGATGTTTGTGGTGACATGAATGCACTAAAGATGTAGTCTCCAATGTTAACTGTTGCGTCGCGCCGATGTGGGGCAGGCAGTCAAAGGTGGCAGCCAGCAATGCGGGTAAAACGTGGGGTTTATTGGCACAGACAGGACTCAGGGACGCACACGGCAAACTACACAGATGACTGATCTGGGGAAAACAGACACAGACGCTGACTAAATACAAGTAGGAATCAATCGACAACAGGTGGCCACGATCAGGAACAGACATGAGGTAATGAGGGGCGTCGCACGCATGAGGCTCGGACGGGCGGATCATGACATTAACAGTGTCATTCCTGCTCAGACAGTGACCATTACACTGCTTCCTCGATGGTCTATGTCAGTGTTTCCTGACCTAGTATGAGACACCAACCCACTGCAGGGCAAATACACACAGACAATTTAATTCCAGTTAACCTCAAAATGTTTTTTGACTGAGGGGGAGAACCAGAGTACTTAGAGAAATCCCCATGCGAACTCTATACAGGCAGAGCCCTGGCAGAGACTCGAACCCTCATCCCACAGGGGTGAGGCAACAGTATTAACCACTACGCCACCATATTTGAACATGCTAATTTTAATACGTTTAAATTATGTTGTGAAGTTATATTTGAAAAAGTCGCTGGGGATAGTCATATCAATGCAGAATAATAATTAATGTATTTACTATTTTTTACCTTTGAAGTATCCCGTAATGAATGACTCATTTTGCTCTCTCATCTTGCCCCCCACCCCCTGAGAAAAAAGCCCAGTCATGCATATGCATAATACCTATTTTTGCTCAGATTTGCACAGTTACTACAGTTTAGTTGCTCGAATTATTTGTTACTTAGTTACACCCCAAATATGTTTTCATAAATTAGTCCATAATGAAACTCATCCAGCTGGTGTTTCCTGCACGTTTCCATGGAGACGTGGCCATCATTTGGGTGCCTGACCTCTGCCTGCAGAATCGAGTGCACGGCCAGCGGTAGTGGCAGCATCCACGAGCGGAAGGCTGGCCTCCATCGACAGGCAGGAAGGGATCACTCAGTATGCAGGGGCTGATTTAAGAAACAGATGAAAGTGAATCAGAGAAAAACAGAGATAAAATCGAACTGTGACAACACGAAGGCGGTCTGTCAAACAGTAAACCTGAATGAAGAGCAGACCTCTGTTTCCAGATCACCTGCAGCTTAATAATTGAAGACTGTCCACTTTTTCTGTATTTTGTTTACTGAGTATAACAGAAACTGGACTTGCAGTCTGAAAGATGCCAGGTTTCAGTATCTTCTAGGAAATGTGTTTATGTCATCAGGTCCAAGGAACTGCTTTATTCAGTCCTACTTCTCAATACTTTATTTATCAAACCTAAATCTGAAACTTCAAGCTAAACTGCAGAGGTCAGGGCCACAAATGTTCTGTTCTGTTCTGTTCTGCAATCTTGCAAGGGCTGCATTGTTTGAAGGGATGTGGAGATTTGCACGCAACCACTTATTCAAAAGATATGAGAGATGCTTTAAAATTTCAACAAATTCATTTTAGTGGTATCTGAAGTAAAAGTGTTACTCAGGGCAGGATTGGATGATCTTGGCTGCAGAAGGCTATGTGACTTGCACAAACTCTCCAGTGGATGGTTGCAAACACATTTCTTCCAAAAGTAGACTCGTGAGAATGAAGGTATTTGACCCTAATTATCCTTTAAATCATTGTGTAGCTAATAAAAAATACCCAGAGACATAGGTGTAGAAAGAATTCCAATAGTTCCCACCACCCCTGTAAGGTAGCTAATGGTATGAACTCCTAGGAGAAGGTTGTTAGTTCAAGACCCAAGCTGGACCACTGGCATGAAATGAAGTACACTGGATTCAGATATGTTAACCCATTTCTGTTTCACACTATTGTGATACTGTACTTGTAAGAAGTCATGACTGAGGACTGAATTGGAGCTGTCAGTTGGCCAGAGGAAGCCTTTACCATCACACTTGGCCCATTTGTGATACTGTAATGAGTCAACCTGTGTGCTCACTGTGCCTGACAGGACTGCAGCGTCAGCAGTGAGGAAAAGCCAGACCCGAGTTGCGTTTGTGGTTTCTGTGCCTCGCCTTTCAAAGTCCTGGCGGTTCTCGTAAAAGGGAATTCAGAAATGCATTTCGGTAAAAAGAGAAAAGACGTGCGCCACTAAGATAAATTCACACGTTGACAGCTATTTTCTACAAACCAAAAGAAAATCCTCCTTACTCTGCTTTGCCTGTCGACACATGGAAACAAGCATCGCCACAACTCCATCAACCGCGTCGGTCTGAGACAGGAACACAGACAGTTTCAGAGTTATTTTTCAATGATGCGTTTCTGTGTTTCTTCCGCACATTCATCCTGTATGCAAAGAACTGCCATTACAAGCTGAATGTAAGAAGGTACTGGTGATTTAGTCTAAAGCTGATTTTCATAGCACTCAGTAACCTCTGCCAGCTGTAATGAACTGCAAACTGTTATATAATAATGTACAATATAATTGTCTAACAGTCTGCATAACAGGTATTGTTTTACTACTAAATAACCTCCTGTAATATGTTGCAAGGTATAAAAAAAATCTCCACATTAAAACTGCCACATATCTACTGGCACCAGGTTCAGCAAGTTTGCCGATTTTATTTCTTTTTACTTCATGTGTACACACAGACACATCGCCAACGGTTATTTGCTGAAAAAATTCAGTGGAACCCCACTGCTAAATTTACTATAGGTGACCCCAAAGTCAAGGGCTGATTTTTACTCTAGTACAGCAATGCTGTCAGTGCAGTTCCATGTTACACTGTGGCCCTGAACTATGCTATTTCATGCCACCATATACCTGTCTTTGCCATCTTGACTTTTTCCCAGATTTTTAGAATCAATATCGTTGACAGTTGCATGGGAAACACGATGTACTGTAGCGCCGTCTGGAACACGTTTAAGCTGCTCCTATTTCCTAATAGCTACTTTAACAATTAGTCTTGAGATATACAGTACTGTGTGAAAGGCAGTCAAAATAAATGTTTAAAGCTATTTATCTGGGTAGCATGAGCACTTTTCCTCAGAGCAAAAACCACAGTATCAAATTAGAACCTGCGAAAATTACGAGTAACACAATAAAAACTCACAAGAATCTTTTCAGTTCTCCAAAAAGTTACGTATATCTAGTTGGACAGTTAGATGAACAGCGCTTCAGTTCCCAATACTTCTCCTCAGGGGCAGCGCAGCCATTCAATGCATTTGTTAAAATTTCACCACTAGTTTAAAAAGTCGACGAGATATTGATTAGCTATATGAGGTGTGTCAAAAAGTACATGGGTGCATTGGATGGTTGCTGCAAATACTGGGGTGGTTTTAGCAGACATTTTGAAATGGCCAAGCTGACACACTTTGACAGACATCATATCATAGTTTTACATCTATGTGAAGATGATTTAAACTTCATTTTCTTTGGCTGCCTATGACATTTACGCAGTACTGTACAATCCATTCAAAGCCTACATTTTCAGAACGTCGGGCTTGAGTTAAATGATGCTTCTACCACCTTTGCGGTCTCACACTCTACAGAGCAGCGTGCCTGGAGCCTTTGTGGTTGGAGGAGGGTTTAATTTCAGGCCATTCCATTCTTTGACTTCTGAGGTACTTTTCACACCTTGCCCAGATGGGCAGGAAGATCACGGTGATGCAGGTTGGAGATGCCATGCTTATCTAACCTGTAGGCCACAGCTTGTCCGCATCAGTAACTTCCTATCTGACGCTGCGATGGGGCTGACCCCAATCAACACCACTACCACCATTCCTGCTTTTTAATTACAGCACAGACTCCATGTGATCTGGATCTCGAGAGGTTTGTGGGATGTCTCACCAAAGGAAGTGAAAGGAAAAAAAAAGACAATAGTTTTGTGGAGAGATTTTTTTTTGGGATGGTGAAAAAAAGAGCAAATCTGCAGGTCGGTGCTGACAAAAGACTTCAATCACCATCCAGAAAGAGAGAGAGTGCAGAAATGGAGCAGTGCTATATGTGTCTTGGTATCTACAACAGTCACAGGCTGGACTGGCAGGACAACATTGAGGACTACAAGGTTAGAATCCTCTGATTTGACCAGTCTGTCGTAGTCAACGTCATGTTTCTTGTTGAGTCAGGACCCGTGTTGGGTAACCAAGCTGTACTCCAGCCTGAAAAGTAAGGCCTCTACTGTACCTGTCGGCTCCTTACCAGAGCTGATGATGATCACAGGAGTAACTAGCCCTTTGATTATGCGTCAATATAGGCCCAGGCCAGTCAGGGTGCCCATGTGGACCCCCTACAATGGGAACACAAACATCAGAACTGGACCTTGCAACAATGGCGAAGATCATCTGGTCTGAGGAATCCAATTTCATTATTTTATGATTGTACCACACAGGCCAGCCTTGTTTACATCTCACATCGATGAGACCTGGCCCTGTGATGGCGTTCCCCTCCTCAACCCGCTCTCTGTAGGTACTCACCAGAGCGGACCCCGAGCCCACAAGCCTTACCGTTTCAGAGATGCTCTGACCCAGTCGTCTGGCCTTAATGACAGGGGCCTTATCAAAGTCACGCCTTATCACTCACCATTTCTAATGCATTGTGTGTCGACCACAAGAACTGAATGTGTTGATCTGCTTGTATTGTTTTTAACAAGACCATTAACATTATTTTTTTTAAATGGAGGTGGTCATGATGTTTTGACTTATCATTTATTTGTTTGGGTAGAGTGCTACTGGTGTAAAAAAAGCAATTTTTATGAATAAATTTAATCTTAATCCTGCCACAAATAGCTACCACACTATTACTTTTTTCATTAAGTGCACATTATACTCATAGCAGCCCAAATAACCCCTGTTAAGGCTTAATGTTATTTTTAATGTTCTACTAAAATAACAATTAAAAAAATCAACTGAAGACAGCATGACCAACAGGGATATAGTCCATACAGCTTGGCCCACATGGTGAAATGCATAGAGATTCATGTCCCTTGAAATGCAAAGCAGAGCTGTCATTGACACAGATTAACAATGGAAAGGGGTGGTGCCTTATTGTGGGCGAAGACGCAGGTTCACAGCGATCACATGGGGAGCATTTCCGTTCTGAAACACTTTTACTCTTCATGCAACCCAGAGCCCGAGCTCACAAGCCAGCTGACACTGTGCCGTGAGTCGTGTGACCAGGGGACACCTGTGAGCTCCACGATGAACTTCGGCAGGATCAGAAGGCGAAACAGCCAGGACAGCTATGTCCAGAACGGCGCCCCCACAGGGAAGGCGCAGCTGTGGCAGCGGCGGTCGTTCAATAGCTGCAGCGATGTGGAATCCACGGCGAATGCGGTGGCAACCTTCAGGACTCTGCCCAGGGTGCAGAGGCAGGTGAGCAAAGTGCATTACTGCATTAAACTACATTCACATGCATTTTTGAGGAGTATAGAACAAGGAATAAACAAACCATATTGCTCGCTTTTCAGTGGGAATGAATGAAATATTTTGCATGCAACTTTTTTTTCAATGAAAATGTAAGCTTTTTGCCATTAAGGGGAATGCATCCATTAAATACAGTTTGAGTAAACTACGCTTCCTGCATCTTGATTTGAAATTAAATAATGGGTTTAAAGGGCATGTGTGGTATATGTCTGTGGGCAATGATGGTTTGATTGTTGAACCAGTGTGGGCATTTGCGAATAATCTGCATTATAAAAAGAAAAAAAAACAGCTATGCGTCATTTCAAGGCTACTGTTTTTTTCTTATGATTTTTTTTATCTGATAACTGTGTGTGAAATTTTTGTGGGGAGATGATTTTATGAATGAGAGCATATACACATTTGCTGATGAAACATACTAAGCACGTTTTGTTCCTAAAATGTTGTCTTGCTCTCTTTATGACTAAATAATGATGCATGATATCACGGCCAGTTGCACATACTCTCGATAGTGCAGGCGTTTGCATACTTAACAGCAAGACAGTGACAGTTGTACGTGTCTGATGTAGTGCAATGTCGCTCTTTCAGGTCAGTCGATCTCGCTCTAACTCCCTGGTAGACTACAGCGATGTCAGGTAACACCCCACTTCCCTTTATCTGTTTTGATCAGCGTCCTTTTACAGCATCGAGGGCTTGGGGAGTTATTGCTGATGTCGATGTCTGCCGCTTCCGTATTCATTAAGAAAAGTCTGACGTCTTTCTTTAACGTGTGTTTCTCAGGACAACAGTTACGCTGGAAAAGCAAGACAATGAAACGTTTGGATTTGAAATTCAGGTAAGGCTTTGTAGCTGCGCTGTTTCTTTACCAAACCACAGATCAGGTGAAGCATCCATTGCAGTTGGGTTGACTCTCTGTGGGTGTCTTCCCACACTGGGGGATGGGGTCCCCCTCAGCTGTTGATGATGTTTGGGTGTTTATTTTGTCTGGACAGACCTACGGTCTGCGAGCACAGCACAGCACTCTGATGGAGATGTACACCTTCATCTCATCCGTTCAGCAGGACAGCCCGGCCGAGCGTGCCGATCTAACAGTAGGTGAGCCCACGCCTCATCCCACTTCCTCCACAAACTTCCTCTGAAATACTCTTTTGCAGACACCCACCCATGTAACACAGCTAACCACTAAGGCCCACCGCCCCTCAATCACCCCCCCGTTTCTCATGCCAGGTGACATAATCGTCACAGTCAACGGCGTCTGCACAGAGGGGTCTGCACACCAGTGCATTGTGGACCTGATCCGGGAGTGTACCAACTTTTTAACGTGAGTATGCTGTGGTGCTGCATTGCTGGGATGCCAGACAAATGTCCCCTGAGAAGATCCCGTGACAATTAGGAATCTCAATTTGCGACCAAAGCCTGAGAATCCAGGAAGGCTTTGCATGCTAATTATATCATATTTAGACATACAAATGCAACTAATGCAACTTTTCCCCGATGTTCACTAAATTTAAGAGATTAAGACGGATTAGTATCAATGTGCTCTTGGTAACAGTTCCCTTTTACAGACTGCCCTCATAAATTATCACGATTATGCTAAATCAAAACATGTTTAACGGTAAACTGCACGATTAACGATATCTGGTGACAAAATATGACATCTGACATCAACAGGGCCTGCGATCTGTTTCGGGGTTGCCGCTTTTACTTGCTTTTTGCACCCGCATTTCTCGTCAGACTTATTTTGGCGAAAACATGACGTTTTGTTTCAGTACCATTTACCTCGTTACACTTCACAGCCACAGCACTGGTATTCCCATTGCGACGCACTGCTGTTTGTTCAGTCCCATCAGCAATTCATTCGTGTTGGCGGATCTCACTTGCCCTCGTAAACATTGTATTTCCAGCACAATAAGTCTGATTGTGGTGCTGAGTATTACACTCCCTCAGTCCGGTTATGTACCCCAAAGAGGGAAAAATAAGAAAACCAGGGGGCTTTTTTTACTTTAATGTGCCCCTGTTTTAAAATTATATTGAGGATTTCATCAGTCTGATTTTAGGTATGTTCTAAATGTCATTGTAACTTACGGTGTAATACGCCATTGTAACTTACGTTACACTGTAACATAAGTCACCGTAACTCAGCACCTCAATTGTCTTTTCGCCTGGCCGACAGGATCGAGACGGTGGGGGGCACAGCCGTGAAGATGATCGAGCTGGATCGGAGACTGAGGCAGCTGAAGGTACGTCTCCCCCCTCCCTTTCCCGCTTCAGCTGATCGCACTCTGCCGGAGATCTTTACCGGATCCGGCAGCATAACATCCGCTGACCTGAGCGTAAAACTAAAGCTGATCACCCAGAAACTAAAAACAGCTGAGCTTTCTTCTGGGAGTGACCCGCGCAATGAAGTCATGCAGTAATCACTTTAGCACGGCTTTCTAGCCTCAGCGGTTTGCGAGCGCTGAGGTGTTTCCGCCGCGTGAAGAGTCCGCGCATCTTCTCACGGTCCTTTTCTCACGTGACCCTTTTCCCCTCCCGCGCAGAAAAGCCTGCGTGACAAGTGTATGGAGCTACGCGCGCTGATGCTCAGAGAGCGACACCTTACCGGAGGTAAACCGACAGGTGCAGGATGTCCTCTGTGCCTGCATACCAAAAAAACAATCCATGCTAACGCTTAGATAGGGTGCTGTTCCTGTAAATGCCCGCTTTCTCAGATCATGTCTGACAGCTGACAGCTTCCGTTGTTTACCATGCAAATAAATTATTTGCTGAACATGTGCTTATCAAATAATGTACTTTAATTGAGACCATCTAAAACAAAAATCTAAAAAAAAAAATCGTAATTTTTAGATGATTAAAATGCTGCTGTAACATCTAGGGGGGAAAATGGGGGTCCTATTGCTCAAAGTCCTGTGCTACAGTCAAAATTAGCCTATGTGCAAATCCCGCCCTGCTCTCAGCTGACCTGAATGAACCAATCGTATCACGCTGCATGTGGCCGACCCAAAGAGGAACCCTCTCTTCTGTTTCCAGGCAATCTCAATGACCGCCTGTCGCTGGCCTCAGCGGGGTCTGTGGCCTCGCCTGGTGGGTGGAGCGGTCTGCGCTTCTCCAGTGACAGCAGCTGCCGCAGCTACACGATGGAGGACAGCGAGGATGCCAGTGTGTTCGAGGACCCGAGCCCGCGGAGCCCGGCGGCGGATGACGCCTGCTTCTTTCCCGCCGACTTCCCGCTGCGCCCGCCACAGACCTCCTTGAGCCGCACACGTAGCCTCAGCCAGGGCAGCAGCGGCTCGCTCTCTCCCCGGTGGGATCTGCCAGAGGCTTCCTCGCCATTCGGGACGGTCCCCCGCAGGCTGAGACAGGGAAGCGTCAGGAAGCGCTTCCTGAAGTTCATTCCTGGGCTCAATCACTCTGTGGAAGAGGAGTGACCGTGCAGCCGGCCCCAGTGACACGTCAGCATTACCGGCACGACACGAGATGGGACTCGGTGCCGACCTCCATGCACACACGTTTGCAAAGACTTTCTGCCACACTCAATATTCACAAGTATGAAACATTATGAATGATAATTTTCCCGTAGAGTGAAGCAGACTTGAATGCTTGATATGAGTTACAAGTGATGAGAGGTTGATTCACCCCACCAAGTAGCATTATAATTCTGTGAAATATATTTTGGTATTTGTGTAAATATATATGAGGGCATAGCAGTTTTTCCTGTCTGAAGTTACACATCAGCGATCTTTTTTTACCACTATGCCTTCCCCCTCATCACTGGGGGGCTTTGGGCTATTTCGAATTCAGGTCACACAATGCTTTCTATTTTTATAGGTTTTTTTTTCCATTTGTTTATCTGATGCCTTCATCTCACACATCAGATAGGGTAATCTTTTAAGTATGCACCATCGGATTTGAACCAACAACCTTGTTAACGCAAAGCTCTCTTTTTTGAGCTGCAGGATGTATTTTTTCAGTGTAAGGTTTGGTTTTCAGCAGGTTCAACTTCAAAGATGGAGGCAAAACTCCATCTGTTTGTGCTTAGACAGAAAATGAATTCTTCAAACAGAGCAACATGCATTAAGCGATGGACGAATGGATTTATTAGGCTAACTAAACTGAGAATCCCCCTTCTTGGACGGCTTTGGCTGAAGGCAGCGCCGTTTTGAGCCCCTTTACGATGGTCTCAAGCACACACTTCCTTATGTGTTTCTTTTCTGTTGGTTACAGATGTCCATCACACTCAGTACATGAATCTGTTTTCATATTTACAGTTAAAAGGAAGGTTCCCGCGTCAGAACTGTGACCCACCCTGTAAATTACATGTATCTTTGTCATTTTAAAACACTTGCACACATCCTTTGTGAGTTTTCATTGCAGAACAGGATACTGATCATTTTAGGCCCCCCTTGTCAGAGTTAGAGGCTCCTATCAGAGTTAGGGGCCCCTATCAGAGGCAAGGCGGCAGCAGACTGTGGCCCCTACAGCTTCAGAGGTCCTGGGGCAGTGGGGGGTGAGCTGACCTTTGAGGGAAGTACGCCAGCAGCAGGTCTGCTCGCCGTCCCTCAAAAAGCTGCACAGAAGTTGAAAACAGGATGTGGGTGTCTGAAGGTGTGAAGCGTGCTGGCTGTCTTTCCGCCGCAGCATTCTGCGCCCCCCCCGTCTCGGATATTTACACACACCACCCATCTCGGTCGGCCAGTGTCTGGTTCTTCTGTGTTCTGCATTTGCAAAACTTTGTGTTATTATTTTCAACGCAGGACCGCAACGTCAGAAGGGTGCAGCTTGCTTTTTTATAGGAATATCGGCTGCATGAAATTATTTCCCCAAGTTTGTTAACAGCAAAACTCCACCAATTACATGTTTATATTAAAAGCACAAATTAAAAAATGTTGTTTATTGAGAGAAACATTCATTATTGAGAGTGACATTTAAAAGTACATCATTCAAGGCTCAGACGGTAGACCTGTTCAGGGTTGAAGGTTGGAATGGCAGCCCTGCTGTGTGCATGTGGAGTCTGCCTGTTCTCTTCCGTGTCGAGTGGATTTCTTTAGGGTAACCCCACTCCTGCACAAGTAGGAGAACTGGAGCCTGTAAACCAAACTGGCTGTCTGTGTGGGTGTCTGCTTTGCTATTAACTGGCATCCTATCCAGGGTGTTCCCCAAACACAAAGGGGTTCCACTAATGCCATGCCCAGCTTGCTGGTAAGTACTGAAATATATTCATTTCAAATGCAGAGTGACTCCTATACACTGTTAAACTTCATTTGAACACCTGGGGCTGCAGTGCTGTTGTGGTCCTCAGCAGACTGATGTGGTCTGATTTTGATTTTGCTTTTGCTGAAAGTAGAAACGTGGTTGTGGAAAATGTGAGTTTCACACTTTTCAGCTGTGCACTTGTTGCGTGCAATCGTGTTTCTTTACAGGTTTACCAGGACTTTGTAACCCCCCAGGAACATACAGCCATGCTCTGGGGTGAATCAGAATCAGGCTTCTTTGGTACGTTTGCTGACATACACAGAGATTCTGGCTCTCCTGTGTCTTTACATGGCAGCTTTTGGAGAACAGGAGAAATTCCTGTTCATTTTTTTACTGTGTTACTTGTAATTTTCATATGTTTTAATGTTATTTTTCCCCCTATGCAAACTCACCTTCCACCAAGTTAAACAGCCTTAAACATTTTATTTGACTGCTTAAGTCTTTTGTACAGTACAGTACATAACCCCCTTCGGTTTGTTAGCGCTCCAATTAAAAGAAGATATCATTTATTAATTAGAATGATTTAGATGTCTTATACTTCAACCATAGCTTCCAGTATAAGGAAGTAAGTGGGGTGCTGGAGGGTTTGGGTATTTATAAGGCACAAAGACACCTTCTGGTAGGTTTGATGCTGCTCTCTCTGCAAGGCGGCCGCAAGCTGTCACCACACCCAAACCACACCAGAGACGTTAACCCTCAGGTTTCACTGTGCGATGTGCTCTCTGCGTCAGCCAGGGAGTTCAGCCGTGCGGGGTGTCCGTGCAGAGCCCCGCGGGCCCAGTACTTCTATGGGAGCCTGCTCAGTGTGGCCGGGGGCAGGGGTTGCTGGTCAATGTGGGAACCACCCAGCCTGGCTATTCTGTACTTGCTGCTAGCTCAGAAAGACTGGGGAACTGTGAAACTGCCGTTGAAAAGAGGACTTTTTCAGAACCCTGTCTCCTATAGGGCAACAAGCTTCTACTGAATCACTGCTAAAATTCAAGCTTCATAATTAAAAGAAGATGCATATAAATAAATATTAAAAATGTAAATTTGCCTGGAAATTTAAAATAAATAAATGTCACAGAGGTGAAGGCTGCTTCTTTGGACCTGTTAAAGTGTCAAATCATGTAATGTAAAGATGGATTTCTCATTTTGCGGAGACAGTTTACTTGTGAGCTTCCTCATTCCTTTTACATGCATACGAGAGTAAACCACCCAGTGTAGTACGGTACTAAAATACCCTCCTATGCTGCCACAGGTTTAAGCTCACACAGCGCTGGTGGCCAGTATGCCCATTATAATTCTTACTGGACAACCTCGTATCCAGTCAGTCTTTAACGTCAATCAGTTTTAGAACAGATTCTACAGCACTCCATGTGTAGCTTCACCACATGTCCAGCAGGGGTCACTACATTGGGTCAATGGTCGCACCACGCTGTCCTGTGAGCTTTGGCCTGTGCTTACACACAGTAATGCATTATCACAGATTTTGCAT
Source organism: Stomatorhinus ivindoensis (assembly GCA_019775895.2). Lineage (NCBI taxonomy): Eukaryota > Metazoa > Chordata > Actinopteri > Osteoglossiformes > Mormyridae > Stomatorhinus > Stomatorhinus ivindoensis. The sequence goes on along the minus strand of JABFEB020000035.1, from coordinate 20,601,244 downwards.
GATGTGATCCATTTTATTTACTAATTCATTTAAAATGTTTTTCCAGCCCGTGTTATTGTTGGATAAAGGATGTGTTCATGGATGTTTCAGCCAATCAGCATCCCAGTCTGGAATGACTTTGAATGTGTTTCCACCAGTCCGGTTCCTTGTTCTGCCTCGCTTTACGATTTAATGTCTGCAATGAGATGTTTTATCCCTTTATGGAGATATTTTTAATAATCTAGCTTTTCCACTCACACTGTATCACCCACAAGTCCCTGGTTCATTTAGTTTTGTTTGATGTTTCTGCTTGTACTTTTATTATTTTTTTTTCTTAAAAAAATAAAAAACACCTTGACGATTTTTTGCACATGAAATCCCCCGACTTCCGAGGCACAGCAGCAAAACACATGGCCAAACCACTTCCCATGTGCCTGCATGTGTCTGTGAGTCGAAGGTGTCGGTAACCCAGAGCTGCCCCGTGAAATCCCCCCCGGCGCCGCTTCTGCCTCTGACGTCATCACTGGCCCAAAGATATGAGATCTGGTAAGCTCTGCGTTAGGAAACACACAAATGTCAAAAATGCATATTAAAATTTTTCTTTAATGTAATTTCTGTGAAGGAGACAGGATAAACCAACTTTTAAAAACATAATGAAGATATCATGACATAGCAGGGGGCATTTAATTCAGTGCCTGGGGAGCAGTGCCTTGCTCAGGGTACCACAGTGGTGCCTTGCTGGTCAGGGATTCAAACCTGCAATCTTTCAATTACACGTGCGCTTCCCTAACCATCAAGCCACCCCCGCCCACAGAGCCCAGCTCTGGGTCACGTTCAGCTGGGAGCCTATTCCGGAAAACATAGGGCCCATCATAGGGGACAGGAAGCCAGTACATCCAGAGACATATGCTCACACATTACCAGCAACTTGGAGATGTTAATTCAGACACTAATTTTTTTTTTTTACAAACCACATACTGTGTGTCTGAGATTCTGCTCTACGTTTGGTCTGTGTCCAACCCCCATGTTTGCATTTGTATACTTAATCTGCACTTTACCCCTGTAGTTGTGTACATAAAGCCCCCCCAACCATGTGTCTTATGTTGCACCACGGTACGGGGGTAATGACGTCTTGTTTCACTGTATACTTGTGTATAACTGGCACCACAGTAAAGTCTCATTTGACCTCACTTGAGCTAAATGCATGCTATTGATCTGGAACACCGGAAGCAAACTTGCAGAGAATGTGTGAAATGCTATGTTTGGGGGTGGGGGGCTTGTTCTGAATCAAAACCCTTAAACTGAAGGTGCCAACAGAACTGCCCGCATAATAATGATGTAATAGATAATACTATTCAGGTGAGAGAGGTAAGGGCGTCTCATCTCTGACATCTAACCGTGATGGAAACCCAAGACCAGAAGCCCCAGCTGGGGGCTGCACCATGGCTGACTGACCGCACCTGTCTCCACCAAAACATGGATGGTCCAGTTACGCATGGAAAAGTACACAATTCATGCAGAGTGAGGCGGCCTTGATGTCCGTGGACAGCAAAGCTCAAGTCTGGCATCTTATAGATGTCATGGTTGAATTACATGGGTGAATTTTTCCCCATTTATCCAGAAGAACCCTTGTGAGATCAGGCACTGATGTTAGATGTGAAGGCCTAACTCACAATCTCCATTCTAGGTCACCCCAAAGGGTTTTGATGGGGTTGAGGTCAGGGCTCAGTGTGGGCCAGTCAAGATTGTCTACACCAAACTCACCCAACCATTTCATTATGGACATTGCTTTAGCACTGGGGCACAGTCATACAGGAACAGGAAAGGGCCTTCCCAAAGTGTTCATACAAAATTGGAAACATAGAATTATCTGAAATGTCTTGATATGCTGAAGCATTAAGGTTCTCTGCACTGGATCTAAGGGGCCAACCCCTGAAAAACAGCCCCATACCATTATCCCTCCCCCACCAAGTTGGCACAGTGTAGTCAGGCAGGTAATGTTCCCCAGGCATCTGCCAAACCCAAACTCATCCATCTGACTGCCAGACAGAGAAGCGTGATTCATCACTCCATAGAACATGTTTCCACTGCTCCATAGTCCA
>JABFEB020000035.1:20550290-20563940 GCA_019775895.2 Stomatorhinus ivindoensis | reverse complement strand
TTTTTACACCCCCCCCCCCCCCCCCCCTGCAGTGGACACCAGGATCTCTGGCCTCGTACCAGCTCTCTGTGTAATTATGCGGGATTCGCTGCACTATCAAGTAGCTGCTCAAATTAGTTCAGGATTAAAGGCGCAGGACTGCGGCAACTGCCTAATTGCGTTGTACTGCGCTGGTCGCATTCAAGCAGCCCTTACTGATTTCCTCTGCGGAGCAGTAAGTCAGGGCATTAATATGCAGGCAGGTGACAGGGCCAAGGCATTAAAAGGCCGTTATGCAGAGAGTGTCACTGCTTTCATTCACGTTAATGAAATGGGTGGAAGGAAAGTGTAATAGATTTATCAAGGCTGGGACCGGCCCGCAGTAAATCAGCCAGACCGGGCCAAACGAACCGGACAGCAGCCGTGGGACTGAACCATGATGAGTATCTGCGACACGGTTTGTCTTCCCAGAATGTCCAGCCCCCTACTCATCTGTTATGCAATGCTCAGTACTTTCTAAAATGTTTTCCTACACTTTATTTATTTAGCAGATGCGCCGAAGTGATGTTAAATTGAAAGCAGGGTCAGTCAGTCCCTGAAGAAAACAGGGGGCTTACGCAACGGTGAAATTACACTGCCGACTGGGTTTTGAACCAACAACCTTCTAGTCACAAGCCCAGTGATCTAACCCAATAAGCCACCAACTACAACACTGACTATAATACATGGTAACATGGGGGGTGATTCTATTAGAGGGCATGATATGTGTAAAACAAGCTGTGTGACTTAGGTAGAGGTGTCAGTGAGAAATGGAATAACGATTCTGAAGCCCCTAAACAGGAAGAAATTACTGCTTACTGCTCTTGGGGCTTGGGCCAGATGTTTTAGGGTTAACCCCCTGCTGCAAACATCCTGATTAAAAATTCAGGTTGTGATTGGTTATTGGTATCGTCAAGGTACCAATGTGGACATCAGACAGACAGAGATACTCATTAAAAACAAAGTAAGTCTTACTTACATACTGACCTCATGTTTGTTCATCATTAACGAATCATCTTTTATCCCAAAAAGACACTAAATTTCTTACTGTATCTGTTAATTCTGCAAGCCTTTGTGAACGACTGAAAAAGGCATGAATAACACAAGTGAAATGTCGGCCTCATGTTTGTTCATCATTAATGATTCATATTTGTTCATGACTTGTACTTCAGTAATAACAGTTATAGGTGAGGCAATTTTTTTTGCAATTTTTACTGTACTAAGTATTTGTGACCCCTCAAGTAAGGAATTACAGATGTATTATATTTAATACATAGTTAAACGACAGACCGTGGCTCAGATACTTCATTAGTATTTCAGTGTATTGCATACATTCCAACCACAACTAATTAACCTCAATCAGAATCTCAGCATCCCTGCTTTTTGTCTTAATGTACTTGATGGTTCACTGTGGCTCAGATTAGTCTGGACACACAGTGGCGCTGCATGGGCTGGCCGTGGTCAAGGCGGCAGCAGTTACTGCTGATGGAGCCACTGCCCCATCTTATTTTAAGCTGCAACGTTTATATTGGGGTCATTCCCGGTTAATTTTAACTGGAAATGTTAAGTAGGATTCTTCCATCCGTGAACAAAACCCTATTAAGTTGCTAATTGCCACACATTTAGATTCTGATACACCAAATAGATAAAGAGCTTACTGTGATTATACCTGCTGTTTTTTATTTACAGTTGAGCATCTTATTGGTCAAAATGTGTATTCTAAGCAGTCACACTGGGGTTTCCGGTTAATGACGAAAAGTAAGAATGACGGATACAGACACGATTCACTGTGCCCAGTCTCCATGATGCCAACGATATTTAGATAAATTATGTCACTGACCAAATCTCTGCATGTTCCCTGCGTTTCATGTACGAGGTTTTAATTGCTATTAAATCCTAAATTGTGTTATTTTTAGTTTCCATGAACATGAGTGTTAATTAGCAAACATGTCTGTCATGTCTAAATGGCAGGGGTCTTGGTGTTCCGTCTTCTGACAACTGACAATTAAAGAAATCAGAAACGTGAGTAAAATGTCCTGATGACCAGGAATCAGGGTTAGAAGGTGGGTAGAACTTTCCTACGCTGCTCTCAGAGAGTCAATGTTCTGCTCCGTGCCTTACAGGCTGTTCGAAGGACCAGAGCATCGTACAGGCAGCATTAAATGCAATCTGGCAGCATTAAATGCGACCTGTGTGACCCTTTCAGCGACTCCTCTGGCTCTCCTGCATGTTCAGCACCAGCTCCGAGACGTCAGGCTGCAGATGCGGGACACAATCTTAGGAAGAAGTGTTTTATTTAATGGGACACAAATATTTTTGTACTATGCTATTACTTATGTATTAATTAACAGCAAACTAAGTCTTAGTTACATACTGATACTCATGCTAATTCATCATTAATGAATCGTGATGCATCTTTTATCTCAATATAATTTTATAATTGTTCATGATTTATTTATTGTTTGCACTTCAGTAGTAACTGAGTTATTACTAGGCATTAGTGCACCGTCAAGTAAAGTGTTACAAAAAAAGTCAAGGCGGGAAATATTGCTGGGCAGCATGTGAGAAATGCTCAAGCCAGAAACAGCCCTGGCCAGATGCCACCTGAAAGGGCCTCTTCTCCAGCCAAGGTGCATAAGTACAGAACTGCATAGATAAATAGTGCATGGTACCACTCAGTGACTGAGTAGCTGAATATGTGTCATTGTGGGTAAGCAAATTATTATTCCGCCTGTTATTTGAAGTTAAAAATATAATAAAAAGCATGAATGGGACAGCAAAACTCTTCAAGAGGTTTAAAAATCTTTCAGACATATTATTTTCTATTTAAATGTATTATTTTGCATTATCAAGCCTGCTGAAAAGCTGCGGTTCTGTGTGTGCGCTCTTTGTGCATGCATGCTTGGCAGTGCAGCCCCAGCCCTGTTGATTCATGGATTCAATCCATCCCAGATTCGAGGGTACAGTGTATTAAGCGCCTTCCCTTATGACTCTATAAATGCGAAAGGCTCATGCGGCATACTGCAAGCTGTAAATGACAGGCCGTAAAAACAGCAAGTGCACAGACAGGCCCAGAAATTAAAGGCAGGCCTCATGTGTAATAATTAATCCTATCTGACGGAACAAAATGAGGTTACGCAATAATGCTTCCGTGGGCCAATCGGATACAGCCACAGCATTTTGTGTATAAGTGCCTTAACTGATGACTCCGCATATCATTAAAAAGCGAATTAGAATGTGAAATAAAGTAGTACGTGGGTATGATTCAAATTTATATATAACATAATTGCAAGAGGGAAACTATTTTTGCGATTAAAGATATTAAATAAAGCCAATGGCATTTCAACATATTCTGGCAACCAGAGAATTGTTATAAATTTGATTATCTTAAAAAAATCATTTGCATAGCATATGTCATAGCAGAATGGCACATAAAAAAACAGCAGGCCTTAAAAATAATTTAGCAAGAAAAACAGGAAATATTCAGAAACGGGACAAGGAAACTAAAATGCACGTTCAAAGACACAGAACTCAAATCGTTACATTCAGGTGTGCGTGGTACGGGCTGTAAAAGGTCTGCAGTGCCAAGAAGCAATGTTTGGCATGTTAAATTAGAGGTTTGGATAAATATTAAGTATAAAATGTTTGGAATATCATTGGTAAAATAGAAAATTGGCAATAATATAGAAATCAAAGTGCATGCTTTACATAAGACAAGAAAAGCTTTCTGAAAAATGTAAAAAAATATTTTAAAAGATAGTATGATGGTAATATTACTCATCATAAATGGACTTTGTTTGAGTGTATCTGGATTGGGGGGGGGCTCTTGAGGACTGTGCTGGCTCCCCTGTGGGGGGGTCGGATGCCTGGCCTACACCCCTCCACCACTCCGGTCCACGGTCACAGGCCCTCTCTCCTCCAAGCTCTCCTCCACAGTCTTCATCAGGACAGCCAGCCGGCTATCCGACACTGTGCCCTTCTTTACAGCGCTCATCAGCTGTAACGAGACGGGGGTGAGGGGTTACCTAGCAGAACATCTACAGGCCAGTCTGGTGCGTAGCACCTACATCCTGTCATTATTTTTTGCAGGGATGTTCATTCACTTATTTTCCATTCATCGGCAGACTCGTTCAATATGAGGCAGGCATAACAAATAGGCAGTTCATACTGGACGACCAGGGAGACCAGAGAGGATGACCCGAGAGAAAGGCGAGTAGGACCCGGGAGGAAGACAAGCAGGACCAGGGAGACCGGAGGGAAGGACCCGAGATATAGGTGAGTAGGACCCAGGAGACAGACGGGCAGGACCAGGGAGACCAGAGAGGAGGACCTGAGAGACAGGCGAGTAGGACCTGGAAGACAGGCAAGTAGGACCAGGTAGGAAGACAAGCAGGACCAGGGAGACCAGAGAGGAGGACCTGAGAGACAGGTGAGTAGGACCTGGGAGACAGGCGAGTAGGACCAGGGAGACCAGAGAGGAGGACCTGAGAGACAGGCGAGTAGGACCCAGGAGACAGATGGGCAGGATCAGGGAGACCAGAGAGGAGGACCTGAGAGACAGGCGAGTAGGACCTGGGAGACAGGCGAGTAGGACCAGGTAGGAAGACAAGCAGGACCAGGGAGACCAGAGAGGAGGACCTGAGAGACAGGCGAGTAGGACCTGGGAGACAGGCGAGTAGGACCAGGTAGGAAGACAAGCAGGACCAGGGAGACCGGAGAGTAGGACCTGAGATATAGGTGAGTAAGACCCAGGAGACAGACGGGCAGGACTTGGGAGACCAGAGAGGAGGACCTGAGAGACAGGCGAGTAGGACCAGGGAGACAGGCAAGTAGGACCAGGGAGACAGGTGGGTAAGACCAGGGAGACAGGCGGGTAGGACCTGATAGGCAGGCGAGTAGGACCTGGGAGACAGGCGAGCTTCATGGTTTCATGGCCACATGTGGTTACTAAATGGCTGATTTTAAAGAAAAGGTCAACAGTTTCTGCAGTTGAAGGGAAAGTATTCTTATGAGCTCATACTACAACAGGAGATACTTCTGTTCTCCACAGCTGCTTCATATTCGAGTATACCTAGTTACTCAGGTCACACCTTTAAGCAAAACCACCCACACTTCTCACCACTGTATCCAGCTGAGCATTTTCAGGACAGCATGGGTATTAGTGCGAAACCACCAGCCACCCGCTGGGGTCTCCAGCACCTCTTCTGGTGTGTAGTGAGGAGGGGTGGAAAAAAACCTATGGCTCAGTGTGCTGAGGTTTCCAGCTGTGGAAATCTAAAATGCCAAAAGGCTCGTTTTGTTTGGTTACTTATGGTTAAGGTTAGGGCTGGGTAGGGGTTAAGGTCCTCATTGTTGGGATTAGGGTTTTGCCAATAGAAATGAATGGATGGACCCCAAAAAGATATAAATACAAACCTGTGTGTGCGTGTGTGTGTGTGTGTGTACAGAAGCATACATGAAACTGAAGGCTCATTATCATTTTCAAATGCACCACAGTCAGGCCAAACTCCATGTGAGTCAGCTCTATGCTGTTTCTTTAAAATCCAGCATAAGAGGAATGAATTCTCCTCTTCCATAAAACTCTGTTATCAACCTGATCGCTGATACTGTATCTCAGCCGCATTCAGAGGGGCGGGGCCTGCCAGACCCCTCCCCCCAGCCCCACCAGGCTCACGTCACAGCGTGGGCTAATTTACCGTGAGAAGGCTGCTCCCGATGCGGGCAGATTTCTCACTCATTAAAAACGGATCTCTACTCAGACATCTAATTGGTTTCCTCTTCTGGAAGATGAACGTCAGGGAAAGAATGTTCTGGAATGTGTAACATGGGGGCGCCCGACCGCCGTTAAGCTTTCACACTTGCGGTGCGCTTAGCAAGCTGTTCTGACTAGACCTGGCACTCATTACCTGGAGGACGAAGGAAGAGAAACATCATTTTCCCTTCGCGGGTGATAATGAAAAATGAAAAAAGCTTATTTCTAGAAATACTTTTAGCCAGCCTGTTAAGAATAGGTTGCCTTTGTCGATTTGTACAGGGTAGGTTCGACCACCAGTGGCTGTAACGTCACAATGTCACAAAGTGAAATGGTGTGTCATTATCAATTATACCAATAATCCATTAATCGAGTTTTACCGAGTAATGGTGTCAGCTCTGCTATGTGCCTGTCTGTGACCTCCCCACCAGCTTCTATAGCGTTATCATCCCTTTGGACCAAAGGCCTTTTCATATTTCTCTAGATGCCTCCGTGCGGATGTGCCCACGCAGACGTTTATGACAAAGATGATGTAAATGATTCTCTGCGTGCGAAAGCCGGCAGCATTTTTGTGTCTGTGCAGCCTCCGACTGCGCAGGTCCTCACCCACTGCGCTTGTCTGTCACGCCCACAAAAACACAAACATGGACGTTCATGAAGAACATCCGTGCGTTAAGGTTTGGTGTTCTGGGCATTTGTATGACCTGGCTTGTTTAAGTTACAAAGATTCAAAAATTGACATCCACTAAGTAATTTATAAAGTAAATTTATAAAGGAACTGCACTTGATCCAGACTCCATTGCTGTACTTTTAGGAGTATCTGTTCTTATGTGTCAGGTGGTTGAAACTGTGTTACTGTTTCAAACAAATACACTTCGCAATTGTGTGAAAACTGTTTAAGATATTTTGGTTTCACACATTTATAATTAGATACCAGGTTACATAACACAGCAGGTTCACCGAGTAATGAGGCACACTGAGTACGTCAAAGTCAAAGTCACCAACGCTCCTTCGACTCAATAACTGAGCTCCAAACTTCCTCTGGCACTAACCTCAGCACAAAAACTCTGTACTGGGAGCTTCATGGAATGGCCTTCCATGGCTGAGCAGCTGCATGCAGGCCTCACATCACCAAGTACAATACCAAGCGTCGGATGCAGTGGTGTAAAGCACACCGCCACTGGACTATGGAGCAGTGGAAACATGTTCTATGGAGTGATGAATCACGCTTCTCTGTCTGGCAGTCAGATGGATGAGTCTGGGTTTGGCAGATGCCTAGGGAACATTACCTGCTTGACTACACTGTGCCAGTTGTAAAGATTGGTGGGCAAGACCCCTTAGTTCCAGTGAAGGGAATGCTTCAACATACCAAGACATTTTGGACAGTTTTATGCTTCCAACTTTGTGGGGACAGTTGCCCCCTTTTCTGTTCCAGCAAGTCCATAAAGACACGGTTGGGTGACTTTGGTGTGGAAGAACTTGACTGACCCACACAGAGCCCTGACCTCAACTCCATCAGACACCTCCTTCTGGATAAATGGGCAAAAATTCCCAAGACACACTGCAAAATCTAGTGGAAAGCCTCCCCAGAAGAGTGGCAGCTGTTATAGCTACAAAGGGGGGGGGGGGGGGGGGAATTCAAACTGATGCCTGTGGATTTAGGATGGGATGTCATAGAAGTTCCTGTGGTTTCAATGGCCAGGTGTCCCATTACCTTTGTCCATGTTGTGTGTTTCAGATGTAGAAATGACATGTTTCAATTTATTCCACAAGACTAACAGATTGTATAACTGTCTCAAAGTCTAATGCTGTTTTGTCAACAAATGTAATCATTCAGAAATCCTCTTCGTATTGGCGTTTCTTGCCATAGCCCTGTCACTTGACATGTTGGGAAAAAAAAGTCATTAAATTGTGTCGTGCACTCAGTGTAACATGGCACAGAGGTTCAGTGATTAGCACTGTTGCCTCACACCACTGAGACAAGGGTTTGAGTCTCTGTCATGGCTCCATGTGTGTGGAGTTTGAATGTTCTCCCCGTGTCGTCGTCGGGCTTCCTCCAGGCACCCTGGATTCCCCCCACGGTCCAAAAACATGCAGAGGTTACCAGGAGTTACCAAAATGCTCAAATATGTGCTTGTGTGAGTGACAGGTGTGTGAGTGTGCCCCGTGATTGGTTGGTGCCCCATCCTGGGTTATTCCTTGCCTTGTGCCCATAGCCCCAGTGGCTCTGAATAGGACAAGCGATAACAGAAAATGGATGGATGCAGTTAATGCAACACGTGTGGCTCTACTTGAATGCAGCCTCTGGTACATTTCCTCAGTCTAAGTCGCTGCTGTAGCCTGTTGTGAATAACCTGATGTTAAAATGGGTAAAGTGATAGCCGGCCACCCTCATCCTAGTTCCTGGTCCTTAAAAGTGATGTAATACCTTGCATTTATCCGCATCTGCTGGTGTGGCCACATGGAACATAATATCATGGGAAGGTCACACACACAACCAAACAGTACGACCTCATACCTGCAGGAATTCATTCAGTTCAACCTGCCCATTTTTGTTCAGGTCGACTTCGTTAAGAATTTCGTGCAGCATGTTCTCGCAAATCTGGATGCTGATGCTCTGGGGAGAGGAAGTGAGGTACTGTTACGCACAGACTTCTGGGAAATGCAGTCAGAGACAATACTGTTTCTTATGTGCTTGTTATATTTAGATATCATACCACATAATGAGGTCATTGTCATCGTGGTTTTATCTATTTGAGATCAGAGCTCCCCAGATGAGCCCCATAGCAAGCCTCCAGCTCAATTAAAGCTGACTGACCGACACGCGGGACCCCAGGATGAGTCTGGCCCAGCGCAGGGAACGGATGGCACAAGATGGAATCATCAGCCTGAAGTGAGCTTGGCTGTGTTAACAGCCCGGCGCTCGTGTTGTCTGGCTTCTTACACCGGGGAGCGGGATAATCCCACACACCCCCGTCACCGAAGGGCTCGATGGCCCTTAAGCTCAGCTGTTTGTGTGCATTATCACCAAGTAATCCCAACCCCCTCCGGGACCCTCGGCGGGGAGGGAGAAACCCGCTGTCATGGTTACTGTGCTCCGCCGTCCTCGGCTGCCGGGCTGCTACGAGAAGGTGAGATGGAGAGGACTCTCAAGGAGCTCCTCTAGTAAGCATCCTCTAGTAACCATCTTCTAGTAACCATCTTCTAGTAAGCATCCTCTAGTAACCATCCTCTAGTAACCATTTTCTAGTAAGCATCCTCTAGTAACCATCTTCTAGTAACCATCTTCTAGTAAGCATCCTCTTGTAACCATCCTCTAGTAAGCATCCAGAAGCACCCTCAGTAAAAACAGAGACCAAGGGGGAAAAAACTCACTTCCAGGACCTGCTGGACATCCACAGTGGTGATAAACCCCTTACTTCCTTTGTCAAACTTGTGGAACCTTTTCTTGTACCTTCAGATCATGAAGAAAGTTTGATATCATCAATGAACTCGAGTTAACACGTCCAGAGGACCATCTCAACCCTCCAAGCCCCACCCACCGTTCAACCTCGTCGGGGGTGAGGCTGATCTCAGATGTGTTGGTCAGCTGCTCCCACCGAGCCTTGTAGCCCATCTCCTGGTACAGGAATTCTCTGGCAGCTTCCAGCTCTTTCTAAGGGGGGGTCGGTGTAGAGTCCAGAAGCACAACAATATGCAGGGTACAACAACTGGTCATTCATTGGATTAACACCTTCAAAGGTCATGATCAATGGCTTCATATCTCAAGCTATTCTAAATTGAATTCCTGTAAATATTTCACTCAGCTGTTCATGTAAACCTGTTATCTGTTACTGTTTACTTAATGCACACTGTGTACGTCATATTAAAATATTTAAATCTAAACTTGAAATTACTTTAGTAAGGGAGCAGTATATTAGTATTCAGGTCAGATATTTCTCTAAGGTTCAACAGAAGGACCCATCCTGGGAGTCATGTACACCCATGCTTACGAAGAGATCTGCGCTTGGGGAAGGTTTGATTACCCCCAAGCGATAAGCCCACCAGGAGAATCAGGGAAAGGCGGAGACCCATCCAGAGTCCGACTAACGGGAATCAGAAGCCGGTGCGGTGGCTTCAGGCAGCTACGTGGCTATTTATAGAGGGGAATTTGCCAGACAGGAAGTCCACCATAGACAGAAAAGTAAGAATAGGCTACCCCCACCGCATGGATTCTCAGAGCTGCAGGGCCTTTTGTTCCAAGCACAATGCAACAGACGTGTAAACTGCCCCCTTAAAGCAACAATTCATTTAAAAGTCTATTCAACAGTTAGGTTCCTAACATAGAGTAGCTTCTTCCCTATTTCCTAGACAGCGAGCTTGTTCCAGTCAGTGTGGGGTCACTCAGCGCTCTGTACCATCTTACGGGGATCCCATCTCGAGGTCTGGCGTAAAGGTCCCACTAAATGTTTGTACATGGGTGACCTCATTAAAAACATGGTGAATGGATACTGTGGTTGGCGTGGGGAAGACGGTGAGCCGGCAGTACCTGCTTCTCCTGCTCGTTCCAGCCAAGCTGCTTCCCCATGATGTCCACGATGCGGGGCAGGGCCTGCTCGGCCGCCTGCACGTTCAGGAAGCCCAGGCGCGTACGGCGGGCGATGACGTCGATGGCCGTGCAGGCGTACTGCTGCACCGCATAGTGGACCTGGGCAGCCGGAAGGTGTCCCAGACTTTAATGTTCACTGTTAACACTGTGGGGATAAGTGGGGCTCGAGGTGTTTGCGGAAGCGTGCTGCGGCAAGCGCCTACCTCGCCCTCGATGTAGGGGAACTCCGAAACGAGTCGCTTGCCCACAATGGGCCACCTCTGCCCGGTGACCCGGGCAATTTTCGCCACCTCGAAGGCCTTTCCTCCGTATGTTGAGGCGAGGTGCTTGGCAACCTGGGATTGGAAAGTATGTGCAGCTGAAAGCAGAGCCTGGGGGGGTGGGGGGGGGGGGAGCATGCCGTCTGCCAGGCTTAATCGATAGGCTGATGCCACGGCTGCAATGCACCGCGTGACTGAACTTAACGAAGAGTAACCAACTTCACTCCCAATAGCCGTGCTACTTTTTCTTGCTAAAGGTCAAGTGCTGTCAAAGATATCAGCATATTGACCTTTTTAAACAATCCGGAAACATCCGGATCATAGCTGAGGCTCCCTTTATGGCTCTTGTTCAGCGTGGGGTTAAAAGTCTCTCGCGGAGTTGGTGCTGTCAGAATCCCCATCTCCTGCTCACTGTTCCCTGTTTACAAGCCACTACGTGGCCCATTCGCCGTCCCGGAGAGCGGAGTGTCATCGAGGACTGAAAGTACTGATCCAATTAAGAGGTTTTTTTTTTTTTTGCACTGAAACAACTTAGCAAATTCATACCATTGATGGGCCTGGGGGGCAGGGGTGGGAACACATGAGAAAGTATCAGATATAAAAGTATTGATTCGCAACCCAATTCTCTGACTGCTCCCTCAACACAAGTCAGCCTAGTGTCGGGTCCAATGGGGTTGCAAGTGTATCAAAGTCTATGTAAGGGACCAGGGAGAGGATCTTTTGGATCTAAGGGACCTGGGAGAGGATCTTTTGGATCTAAGGGACCTGGGAGAGGATCTTTTGGATCTAATTTAGAATTTGGGTCTTAGGGCTCTTGCTTGGACTGAACTACCGATTTATGAACCATATGGTTTGGCTGTAAGGCTACACTGGACTCACCTCCACCTCCAGTCCGTAGTCCTGGACCAGTCGGATGTACAGGGTGGGGCTCCAGTCTTTCCCGCCCTCCAGCAAAAGGCCCACGGTTCTGCACGGCCCAGCCTGCAGGTTGTGGGCCCTGATTGCCGCATCCAGCGTTTCCTCAGCCATGGAGCGGTACGTCGTCCATTTTCCGCCTCGGGGGGGCAAACAGGCTTGTTACACTCTGATTGTGCACATTGCAGGAATGCAGCTGCAGTATATCACCATTTAATTTCCTGCCATACCAACATTTACATTGATTACTTGATAACAAAACAGCCGTTGCATTTGCTACGTTTGCCGTTTTTGTTCCTATTTTTGTTTTCAGATGCAAGACATCTGAATTTCTTAGCATTAAAAATACTGTGCCTTCCATACCTGCTATAGTGACCAGCCCACTGTCGCTGATGTTCACGATGTGGTTGCGACAGATGGACTGAGTGTCCTTAGAGCTGGGGTCTGTTACCAGTGGACGGATACCGCTCCAGGCAGCCAGAACATCCCCTCGTCTCACTGGGTGAGTGTGAAACAGGACAGAACCATATTAGGTGTCTGTGTGGGTGTTGGGGCTGGGGTGGAGTCAAGGCGGGGCCCAGTAGCAACTTCCCATTAGCTGTGAGTTATTGACTGATTCTCTAAACCAGCGGTTGTCAATCTTACCCAGAAAGGGCCAGTGTGTATACGGCTTTTTGCTGCAACTCCCTAAATAGATTTGTAATTAGAGGTCTGATTGGCTGAAGAGTCCTCAGACCTGGGTTTGAAAAGCTGACCAAAAGTTTATCCAAAAACCTGCATACAAACCGGCCCTTAGCAGATAATATTGCCCCCCCCCCCCCGTTCTAACACAATATCAGCTAAGCGCTGGCTCAGCCTGGGCAGTCCTGACATGTAGGATGGTCAAAGCTGATTTGCATTATTTTGATGTTAATGGCAACACAGAAATCTTAGAAGTACCCTCTCTAAGAATTTGTGGTTTGAAAAAAAAATTTTTTAAGTGGCTTTTTTAAATGCATTAGCATAAAGGTAATTTCACTGAGCAGGGGGGCGTGTGCAGTGCACACTGGCAGAGCCAGCACACTGCAGCTCCATGTGGACACATGCAGCAGACGGGCTGCTCACCTTCCACATCAGGACTCAGGTAGCTGCGGATCTCCCTCAGGATGAAGTTGATGTCCTCCTCCACTGGGACAGGGTGGGCTGTGACCTCGGTGGGTGTGTCCGTCGTCCCGGCGATCGTCACCTTCTCCCAGGGCAGGAAGAAGATGACTCGGCCGTCGCTGGTGGCTGGGTCTAGGAGTCCCATGCTCTCTGGGCTGAAAGCACAATGGGGGAGATTATTCACTCCCCCATGTGCAGAAGAGCTCGACTGGGCTGACCAGGGACCGTCAAGCTCCTTTCTGAGTCTAAGTGACTCACTCTGTAGCACTAATTTACTCAGGTCACATGATGCAGAACTGTTACTCAATGCCTTGCAGATCCTTCGGGTTGGTGGGTGGTTACCAATAATAGCCTGGGATGACGATGTGCACCCCCGCACTGGGCTGACAGATGTTGTGGGTGCTCTGGTCATCCATCTTCCGCAGCGAGTCGGTGAATGGCCCCGTGGCGTTGACGACACACTTTGCTCGCACGTCAAACTCCTGTCCTGGGTGTGAAATGCATGGAGGAAATAGTCACATGACCCCAGACAGACCACAAAATGGTGCACAAAAACGTCTTTATCTTGTAAGGGAATTAACAATGGCAAGCTCTTGTTGTGTTCGACCATGCACAGGTGGGGAGCTTGAAATTCCCACCAGGAAGTCGCACTTAACTGGCCGACTACAAGACAGACATTGGTAATGTGACAAGGTTTAACTTCCCAACTTCGAAGAATGGCAGACGTACTATTACTGCATTGGGCGATGCTTGTGAAAGGCTGCACTTTAATAGACACTGTGCAGCAAAGTGTAGGGTGAGAGAGAGCGAGAGCGACTGTTTGTTAGTTAATGCTGTGTCAGCAGCTTTCTTGAACCTCATGGATGAAGCCAGGACTACAGGGAGGAACCAAGGTGTGGAGATACTGGGGGTGGAGCCAGGACTACAGGGAGGAACCAAGGTGGGGAGATACTGGGGGTGGAGCCAGGACTACA
>JABFEB020000035.1:20533760-20545880 GCA_019775895.2 Stomatorhinus ivindoensis | reverse complement strand
TGACCCAGCAACTCAAAGAAGGCCTGCTAGCTGACCCAGCAACTCAAAGAAGGCCTGCTAGCTGACCCAGCAACTCAAAGAAGGCCTGCTAGCTGACCCAGCAACTCACAGGCCTCCACAGAAAGTAATAGTTGTCCTCAAAGAGCAATTGTTTCCTTCTTCTCATAACCACTGAACTTCATTAGTCGAAGAACTGATATTTCAAATTGTGCATCATTCTACGAACAGCAATTTCTGGAACCGTCTAACATAACAAGCTTGGCCCTCAAGAACTTCCAATTGTCTACTGCCTGCAGCGTGATCCTATTGGTTAATCATGTCACATGTTTGCTTGTTCTGGCCCAAAATCCCATACTTTACTGCGGAGCTGCTGACAATGCAGCCCAACGTTCTGCAAATACAGTAATTGGCCTCCCCTGCATCTCACCTTTAAGACCCAGACAGTGTCCATATAGCTGGAGGAAACAAGCCGTGAAAAACAGGGAGCTACAGTAATGAGATGCCCCAGGAACGGTGAAATATAACAGAAAATTGTGACATTTTAAGCTGCAGGTTGCCAAGAAAAGCCCATTTGGTTTCCTTAGCAATATGCAGACAAAAAGAAGGATGGACTTGATGCATGCGGCGTTAAACCGTAATTCTCCAGATTCATCTCCACACCCTGTCCTCTGGCACAGAAGCCCCCCTCTACCTGCAAGTCGCAGAACTTCCAACAACTTGTGGAAATCCTTGAGAAGCACTATGGGTGTGTGTGTGTGTGTGTGTGTGTGTGTCTGTGTGTGTGTGTGTGGGTGGCTGTGGCAAGACCTTCTTTGGAAGAAAAATGAGAGCAGGGAGAAAATAAAGCAATATGACCAGACGGAGCAGGAATTCCACGCATCAGTGTCAGCCACACAGGAAAAATGGTGCATTTACCTGTTCGTAATCGAGTTTCATGATGGCTTTCTGGAGGTACCTGACTCCCCCGTGGATAAGCTTGGTGCTGCGGCTGCTGGTCCCGGATGAGAAATCGCTGCGCTCCACCAGGGCCGTTTTAAGATCTGGGGGGGATGGGGTGGGGGGCAATCAGGCGGACGGATCAGCAACAGGCTGATGTTTGGGGGCCTCAATGCACGCGGCAGCGATTGGCCCTATTATGGATCCCCGACTCCCATAACATCAGGCATAAAGACATGCATAATGCATTGGGGGACCTCATGCTGTCTTTTAAGAAAAGACTGATTATCTGCGCAACAAAAGACAAAACTCCAGCAAAGGCAATATCTCAAAAATATCGCAGTTCCCCAGCAATTCCCCCGTTCTAGATTTTCCCAGACTCATATGAAACAGACACACAGGAAGCCTGTGATTTACATTATATATGCAAGACTTGGGAACAAATATGTTATAAGTCTACATTATAAGTGTATGAAACTACAGGGCAGTTCTGAAGTATTTTTCCCACAAAAAAAAAACAAATCAAACTCAAAACAAGACAAAGAACATGGAAAATGACCCTCCCAAAGCAGAGCTTTTGTGCCAGTTTTGTAGGATGTATTAATTTCATGTCATTTAATGCCACAAAATATGGCAAACAGGACAGAACATAGTGTCAGGAGTGGCCAGCTAATTTTCCTTGATATCCAGTCTGCACCAACTGTGTCAAAAGACAAACGAAAGGTACAGGCGGGGCAGTTATGCAGAAATGAATATGCAGTGAGGACAAATGTTCTGTTGACAAAACCATAGACCAGTTACAGGCCAAGGAGAAGCCAAGCTCAAGGTCAAAGGCGTGTCGGGTGGAGTAACCGAGGAGCTGAGCCAACGCCGGCGGTAAGCTTACTCCGCGTGACAGCGTCCAAGGCGCAGCCCGAGCCTGTGGCCCCTCCCCCGACGACGAGGACGTCGAACTCCTCAGTGTCCTGCAGCGCTGCCAGCTGAGCCGCGCGGGACGGCAGCTCGTCCAGGCGGGGCAGGTCTACCTGCTCCGCAGCCTGTACGCGCGCCAGTCGATCCTGGGCCATTAGAGTAGACAAGACCGCCCCCGAGATCATTAACGTACGTCATTCCAGAACTCTCCATAGTTCACAAGGCAGATTTAAAAAAAACCAAATCATGCATTATCTGTGGGGTAATAAAATGACCCAAACACCCAAATAAACACAAATATAAATTACATGCAAATTCATTATACACCCATCATGCAGTGCTTTTCATGCAGATTCATTCAAAATAGCCCCCCCATGCTGCATGCTTGTTTATCCTGAATGATCATCTGCACAGTTACGCTGCATAATGACTGTGTCAAACTGACACACACAGCTTTAATTCACACCTACAGAGCAACATGCAGTATTATTGTCCAAACGGGGAAATACCACTGTATATCAGATAAATACCATAAATGAACAAAACAGACTGTTGGATTTTGCTTTTTAACAAAATAAAAATAAACATGCGATAAGGGACACTGGTCTTAACAGCCACCCCATAAAAAAGGACCGGCAATAGCCTTTACAACCCTGTACATCAATTAACAAATTGCTTAAGAAAATAAGTGCATAAACCGGCATGACAGGTAAATGAAGGATGAGTCTGTTACAGCCCGGATACAAAGGGAGGATTCTATGCCAATTAGAGAACATGGGAGAAACCTGTTAAAATGTCAACAATAATGAAATCATCTAGTATTTAACATTCAGTCTGAATGATACCCCCCCCCCCCTCCACCACCCGCATCTTCTCCAAGCTGGCACTCCATTAGACTTGCAAATTTATGAATGGAACCTATTAGCAATTTAAACTGTAGTCACAAACAAGATTTAATAATTAGTGTCTGTTTCTAAGGATGTGCAAATTTAAACTGTGGGCAACTGGGACCAGGGCCGGCATCGTTATCAGGTTAACGAGAATGTAAGACTGTCACGGCCAATGTCGGGCATCCGGTAAGGCATTCCCCGTGTGTCCGACGTGCTGCGACAGACAAACAGACATGCAGCTGATATTGCAACATTAGCGATGCCGGCGACACTGTACAGTTAAACGCTTAGGTGCTGCATGCATGGCTACCATAAATTTACTGGAGACACTGCTTACCAGCTGAAGCTTCCGGCAGATGATGCATTAATAAAACAAGGAAAGGAAAACAAAGACTGACATTAATACACAGCCCTCTTTTCTTTCTGAAAGGTCAGTTCTGGACAGTGGTGTCTCAAGCGACGAAGCCGTATTAGCTGTAACTATACAACATGCACAAAAACGGGATTTCAAGCGAGACCAACTTTTTTATTATTTAGGTCATTTTGAAATACAAAACAGGTTTAAAGAGAATTTTCATATTATTAGTCATTAGTGAAGTATTTTCACCATTGTGCTTCTTTGTATGCTACAACAAATGGTGTCTTTCTTTGTCTATACAGGAAGGTCTATGTGCCCCCAGCTTTATCTGTAAAAAGCATGTCTTTGGGCATTTTTTGGTTTGTCCTTTTGGCTTGCCTTTCTGCTTAATTGAGTAGAAGATCAAACAAAATATCGCCATAGTAACCGTATTCCAACATGATATTATACGTCCATTCTGAGGGTTTCTTTCAAGTACTGATTCTAATGAAGCATTATTATTATCATTATTATTATTATTATTATTATAGAGAAAATGGCTCTCAATGGATCTGAATTAACTACAGAAATGGGAAATCTATTAATCTTCTGTGGTTTTCATTTGTGAAAGACTAACTCCTTATTAGTCCACTTGATCAGATCCATCTTGTTGTCCTTAATGCTTAAAAAGAGAGCGAAAGAGAGAGAGAGAGAGAGAGAGAGAGAGACATTCTAGCCTTACATTTTTTATGTTAATTTAAGGAGGAATGAGGAAAATTGTTTCCATGGCATGTAGAAATGCAATGCAGGCAAAAAGTTCTGCTTAAATGTTCTGGGTAAATTGATCATTAAACTGTGGCAATACATTCAGTGAATTAGGGAACTGTGAATTCCACACTAACTATCCGGTGCACGCACGTCGGGGTGTTTTTCCGTCAGGCAGACGTGCACTGACAGCGCGAGATGCTTCTAGAGGGGCCACTGACACGCCAGGAGGCTGAGAGAGGACCCCTGTGATTGGCTGAGTGAACAGGAAGAGGCCAGCTGACCTGACAAGTCAGAATCCTTAACCATTTTTGTAACAGCTCCCAAACAATAAACTCATCAGACCGACTGTTCTTCATCTTCTGGCTAAGGTAAAGGCCACTTTCTCTGAGGACAGAGATAAACAAACTGGGTGCTTAATGGCCGCTGTGTTTCTCGGAGGCTGCGTGCGGTTCTCATGGTGATTTCAGGTGCGTTCCTGGAGCTTACGGTACAAGGAGAGCGCTAAGAGTGGGATTTAAGAGCAGCTTATTTCTTGTTTCACATAAACACAAAGATATGTATTGACATGCAGTATGGTTGACATGCACAGAAAAACAACGTAATATTTTCCAGTCTAAGTGCCGCAGGAGTGCCGCAGAAGTGCATTCCAAAGTCATGAGCAGACACGATCGGGCCGCGCGGCAGGCACCGGGCCAGCAAGGTGCTCACATGTCAGGGTGTGTCGCAGGGGGAGGACTTAATGCAAAATGGCCGACTCATTGGGAGGAGAACCAGCTCAGTCCAAATCCGCTCTCTTTGCCAGCACCAAATATAGATGGGCGTTTTTTTTTAAATGACTTATCTATCTAAATGTACACTCTCATGACTAGAGGAGGCAGACAAAATCAGATGGTTGAGGGACAGTCGTACAGCCAACAAAGTCAACTTACAACCCCATCACAGCTAGAAAAGCGTAAACTCAGGGCGTCGCTTTCGCGAATGCAGCCTAAAGTTTGACTGTAATATGTATTCTCTGTTAGATGCAACTGGTCAATCAAGGACAATATATATGATTTTTAACAGAACATAAACCACACAGTATAACAGAAGAGGAAAAAACACTTCTAAAAAGATTTTTTTTTTTTAAACTGCTGTAGTGCACGCGGTGTGCTGTACGATACAGAGCTAGTTCTTCTGTGGCATTACAGTATTGGAATAGGAGTCGTATCTGTGACAGAAACAGTGATGGGGGTGCGCGACAACACGCTAGGGTCTAAAAACACAGCAAATCCTTAACCTTTTCTCTCCCCATCTGTCTTCACTGAACCCGCTGACACGTGCCCCACCCTGCCCTCGCCGCGTAATAATTACGCAGTGAAACTCCACGATGGCGGACGCGCTGACATTTCAGCCGCTCACCTGCTTCCTCCTGTACTGTGACAGCTGTGACAAGCTGAAGGCGGCAGTCAGGACCCCACCCCCGATGAGGGCCATCCGCCGCACCGCCTTTCGGAAGGCCATGTCTTCTCCTGCGGAGAAAAGAGGGAACCGCTCTTCTGATGAAGGAACGAGAAGCAGTTTCCTGGGTGCAGATAATACAATGCAGTTATACATAGTTATATATTAAAAATCCACCTTTCCTGACAGATAGCATGTTCTGAGTCACACATGCAGAATTATGCACACATCCATCAGATTTTTATAAATGATTATCCAATACAAGAACATTCCAGGTAGCAAAAGCCACAAGGTAAGATCTTGAAAATCCATCGTATGACAAACACTCATTTAAAACTGTCACTAAGCAGCCGTCACCAGGAGTGACTTGAGGATTTCTGTACACAAGAAAGTGCAAAATACCAAAGGAAAGAAGTTCATCTAGCAGTGCAAAGCTAACCATTTCAAAATGGAGGTCAACAACAGTAACCAGTAAGGGTCAGTGTTACAGATAGGCAAGCAGAGATGTTCTCAGAAGTGAAGATGTTGCTTAAAGGTTGTGAGGGACCGGATGGGGGTGTGTAGCTTGGCGTTTCCCAGTCCGGTCCTCGGGGAGCCACAGTCTCGGAGCTCCCGGCCAGACAGTCCGCATTTTTGCTCCCTCGGAGCTGCCAGACAGTCTGCATTTTTGCTCCCTCCGAGCTCCCGGCCAGACAGTCCGCATTTTTGCTCCCTCCGAGCTCCCGGCCAGACAGTCCGCATTTTTGCTCCCTCCGAGCTCCCGGCCAGACAGTCCACACGGGGAACCACATGGACTGCCTGTGGGTCCCTGAGGACCAGACTGGAAAACAGTGGTGTAGCTCATTCTGTGGGATTACACAGAAGAACAAATGTGGAAGAACATGCAGGCTCCACAGCCAAAGTGGGGAATCAAACCGCAACCCTGTAGGTTTGAGGCTCTGGTTATGTCTGAATTTTTCTGTGCATGTTCGGCGAAGACGCATTGCTCCATATGCAGTATTGGTCTTTTATTGTGATACAACAGATTAAAACCAGGACAATAATTATCATTATGCAAATATCGATATTTGATGAAAATGTGCCGTTCATCGTTATTGTGCATATCAAAAAACAGTAACGCAAGTTAGCAACGTAGTGGACGTGTGAATCTGCGCTCTGGGGGCAGACACAGTTGCACTCTATTCATGTGTCTCTTGCGTGGAGAATCTGCACGGACGGAAGATGGGAATCACACTGTCCACCTCTAGTTAAAAAGCATGCGGCAGAAGTGAGATATTGTGCTATTTTGAACAGTTGGGATGAATCTGCAGACCCGAAAACCCCAGTACACAAACGCTGCTGTAAGGGGACGTCATGTCGAACCTGGAGAAGCAACGGTGCCATGATTTATATATGGAGGTTAAAGGTCAGGCATAATAAAACATACATAGTGATGTGATTTAGGACTCATTATGTTTCATGTTTCTGTTTATAGTCAAGTTTAACCTACATGGATATTTGATGAAAATGTGCTGTTCATCGCTATTGCACATATCAGCTTAAAGCATAGGGCCACCGATTAGAACGTTTATATACAAAGACTGGTCTTACAGTGCACAGAGAAATGTATAATTACCATTTAAATGTTTATAAGGGTGCTTTGTCTGCTGCTAAATATGCTTATTTTTCTAATCAAATTAGTTCAGCCTCTGGGGATCCTAGTACATTATTCTCCACGGTCAAAAAAGCTCTCGTGCCACCTGACATTTTACCCACAAGGTTTTATTCTTCAGCACAATGTAACGCTTTCAATGATTTTTTTTTACTGCTAAGGTTGACCATATTCATTTAAAGCTTATTTCTGGTGCAAATATGAATACGACTCTGTGTGCTTCTGATAATGTATTCACTAACCCTGTATCTCGATTTTCATCCTTTGAGCTTCCCACTGTTTCAGAAATCTCTACTTTTATTTACAAATTAAAAGCTATAACTTGTTTGCTTGATCCTATTCCCACTCACCTGGTAAAAGCCAGCTTTCCATCTCTCTCTACTTCAATTACTGACATCATACACTCCTCTCTGTCTTCTGACATTTTTCCTCGACCTCTTAAAACCGCTGCTGTAACCCCGGCCCTATAAAAGCCCAGTGCTGATCCTCACAACATGACAAAATTTCCTACCTTTTCCAACTTACCGTTCTTAGCAAAGGTTCTGGAGAAAATAGCAGCTGCACAACTTCACACTCATCTTAATAATAATAAACTTTTTGAACAATTTCAGTCTGCCTATCATCTGTCTCATAGCACTGAAATCGCTATGATTAAAATCACCAATGATTATTTAATGGCCGCTGATTCACGGCTTCTCACTATCTTAGTGCTATTAGATTTAAGTGTGGCTTTTGACACCATCGCTCACAGTATTTTGTTGCAAAGACTGACCTCTATAGGCATCACAGACATTGCTTTAATTTGGTTTAACTCTTATCTTTCTGACAGGTCTCAGTTTGTACAACTTAAGTCTTTCAGACCTCAGACCACTGCAGACACTAAGGGTGTCTCACAAGACTCTGACCTGGGGCCTCTTCTATTTATTATCTACCTGTTACCGCTTGGTGGTATTTTTAGGAAATATGGCATACAGTTTCACTGCTATGCAGATTATACCCAACTCTACCTCTCTACAAAGCCTAATAACACTATTCCACCTTCTTCCCTTCAAGAGTGTTTGTCTGAGATTAAAATTTGGTTTGATAGAAATTTTCTTCAACTGAATAAGGGTAAAACCGAGGTTCTCCTAGTTGCCTCTAAGTCAACCTTGGCCAATCTCAGTAACTTCTCTCTAGAAATCGACGGCACTGTAGTATCTCAATCTTCCCAGGTTAAGAGTTTGGGGGTTATTCTTGTATTTTAGGTCGCACATCAACAAAATCTCTTGCTTATCTTTTTTCATTTACGAAATATTAATCATTGAGTGTCATGAAAGGTGCCAGTAAATTAAATATATTTTTATTATTATTATTATTATTATTATTACATGCCAGTTCATTTATATCCCTTTCTTCATTGACGAAAAGTAAACTAGGCTAAATGATGACAAGAACAAACACAAATATAAAATGTAAATGTTAGTATAATATCAATTAAGTTTAGTAACAGCTTAAAACACATTAATACCAAAATCTATGAAGTGAACGGAGGTTAATTAATCTATGCACATTTGTCTGATAATGTTAAAACTATATTATCGGATATTTCTGTGGGTTTAATTGATAAATAGGCCTGTTTATTTCAAAGCAATATGACATTTAAATAGGAATGTTTTACAGTTTGAATTTGGTATAGATACTGAGGTATCAAAGTTGGTATGAGTAATGAAGTTAGAATTTCAGTATCGACTCACGTCTAATGTCCAGTGATTCTGAGGTGCTGTTAAGTGTTCCTGTAATTGTGTAGCCAGAACAATGACGAGACAGGAAGTGAAATGAGTAATTACAGCTGGCACTCCTGTCGTGAAAATGTTACCGAGTTTCACTTTATGCCGTGACAAGACACGATTAGCACAGTGAAAGTGTTGCCCTCTAATCTCCACACAATGCATTCATCTCACCTGGCCTGGTTTCTCACCTGAGAGAAGCCCCGCCCTGCTCACAGCCCCTCCTCCCCCAGCTTTGTTTGTAGGCACAGCCAATCACAGAACAGCACACAATGGAACACTGGGACAACATTACAGCAATATAAATTCGCATGCCGGGTGAACTTAAAAAGACTTAGTACCATTATCATCCAGGGACAGTTTGACCACATTCCCCATGGAATCTCCGCAAACAGACTCAAACATACCCTACAATAACAAATCATTAAGACCGCGCTATTTTATTTCCAAACCGCAGAATGATTGACTTACTTCAAACCAATAACAACAGTGTGGAGAATGAATTTGTGAAATCGATCAATTCTGCTATGTCAATTATAATAATAAATAGCTTAGACTACTGTGGCTAATTTCCATGGTAATAAATTTATTTTAATATGCCCTAATATTATATAAATTATCCCAATGGTGGACTTGACCAGCATTAATCGAAAAGTTTCCACTGCTCTGACACAACCTTCACGAGTTTGACTTGGTTCATTTATAAAATGTAAACCTACTGGATTATATACAGAAAAGTACAGATATATTTCCAGATAAGAAACCTACTCAATTATTACTAACGCCTGCACCAATTACGGTCTGCGTTGCATTACTACAGTTCATGAATATTCATGAGCGCCTGACATGCGCGCGGCCGTGGACGCAAACTCGCGTCCACGTTTTTTGGACAGAGATGGTTCCTCTTCAGTGCAGAACCATCCTCTTCCTATCCCAGACATGCTAGTTATTCATCCCTAACAGTGCAATACGTGAAGGTGTGTTAAAATGATAAACTGCTCTCGGCCTCTGAAGTGCAGCCGTTAAAGTGACACTGGTACGCTGATATTTTAAGCTTGGAAGCAGGGCTCTGTAGATGGAAAGAAGGGGCAGTGCCTTTGAGGAGAGACTATAATTAAGATTTTCCAAATTAACTGGGTACGATAATTCCGCTGCACCTGCGATTTTCATATGTCCAAAATCACGTTATGCTGCTATTTGAACTGTTGACATTATTCTCTTTTGTTAAAAGGCTGTTTTGCACTGAAGCTGACCATTTGAATTGGCTTGATGTTTTAGCGCTCTCAGATACGCTATTTGACAGCCACCCAGGTTACTGTCCGTTCATAAACCCCCGTGTAATAAACTACGCAATTTCCACCCATATTGATAGATAGAGACTTTCCACGCCCCCCACTATGCGCGAATATCCTCCGAGACTCAAAGATCAGCCCCATTCAACAGCAAATGAAATGTAGCAGAAGCGCAATTTTATAAGCAATCCTTAGCGTTGACTGGCATCGCCTTAGGACTCCTTAATGCCCCGCATGAATGTTGCACCGTGGGTTCGTGAGGAAAGTTGTTTCGTTTCACGGAGTACAGTAGGTTACACGACTGAGATCACAATAAGGCTTTACCAGACTGGACTTAAAATGCTTTTGTACGCCCGGAGGGGCCACTCCCGACCCCGCTTGCTTCACACCCTCCAGCACCAATAACCTCTTTTTGCAATCGGACAAACCTCTACTCCACCAGGAAGCACCATCTACACTCACAAACTACAAAGCATGTAGCCTATAAGAGTATTAGAAGTTTGCCTACTTTCAATATGCGTTATTGGTAAAGTAATATCCTTTACATTTTCTTCAAGAAAGAGAAACTGAATTAAGTTTTTCATGAAATGCTTCAGTGTATCAGAGCGTGCATAGACAGATATGCACAACATTCCTATATTACCTGCGACTTCCATTATTTACTACACTTGACATAACCCAGTAAAGTCGGACTACATGCATTTAATTCGTAAGTTCATTTAGGAATAGACGATTAGTTGATCGCATACGCATGGGTACTCCACGTTCAAGACACGCCAAAGATAGGTAACCAGTTACGTACAGTTTCCGCGATGGATGCATTTTTCTTGTTAAAATATACTTATTTTAAAAGTTATATTCGCCAACATCTACTGCAAATTACATTTCAAAATAGTTATACGTACTGACTTACAGCTTTTATTTTTCTCGTTTAGCGCCGTAGTTTTGCCACTTCCCATTAATGCACTCAGATTACAACTGAACTAGCAGCGGGGAACACGGAAGTGGAGTCACGTGGTGCAAAGGCAGCCGGCTCGGTTTACAAAAGAGGAATGTGGTCCAGCCGCTGGCAAGCAGCTGCGGTGAAGGCGCTGATCCAGTTAGATGCTTTAGTTAACCGTGCTTATAAACAATTTTATCCATCGACTTTTAAAAGCAAACAGCATTTACTTCAATATTAATTTTTCCTTGGTAGAACGGAATTTTACGACGTTACCTATCTATTTATAAGCGATCTACGTAATGAAGTTGCAAACGTTTATGGTTTCATCAATCACTAGTTTACGTTGCGTATTTATAAATATTAAGAGGGAACATATCCAATGAACACAATAACCAGCCTTAAAGCAGAGAATTCACATTTTTACTACATTTCAGTAGACGGTAGGGAGCATAACAATTAATTTTGTTAAATTAGAGTAGGTGTATATAAAAAATCAATGCGTTAAAGTAGGCCTATCTTTACAAAAAAAAAATCCGCAGCTAAAGAAGGCACCGTGCATTACTATCAAGATGAAGCTCTATCCAACCTTAAATCATTAACCTTAATTGGCACCCATTTAACATCCAAAGTGCCGGGTGAGATAACTTAAAATAATTCAGGGACTGAATTAATTTTGGGCAAGAAATTGCCCCTCTCAAAATGTAACTTGGTAATCCTGCTCTGTAGGCTGGCCTAGTCACATAGACCCATATCCTATTTCAAGCCATAAACTACTCTCTGCATAGCATAGCTCACGCTGGCCTCGATGAACTTCCTGTCAAACATAAACTGTTTATGAGTTAATGAGATTCTTCTCTGAATAAAGCACCTGATAGATGCATGCAGTTCTACTGTTTTTTGCTGTGAATAAAGGACAGGTGCTCATATTCTCTCTGAAGGTTGGTATTTAATTAGGACACAAAAACACCATTAAATGCAAGTATATATACTTTCAGTACTATATAATGTACATTATACTGACATCAACATGGTGTGGAACTTAGGGAGCAGGACAACCCACGGGGAACTGAGCGACTCAGGGGCCCAACACTGATGCCATTCTGCAGTCCCTGGGAACTGAGCGACTCAGGGGCCCAACACTGATGCCATTCTGCAGTCCCTGGGAACTGAGCGACTCAGGGGCCCAAC
>JABFEB020000035.1:20519481-20532102 GCA_019775895.2 Stomatorhinus ivindoensis | reverse complement strand
CCCCGACAGAGCACCCCTCCACACCAGGTAAATCCTATGCTGGTGAACATCTGGCATTGCACCAAGGTCATGTTGATAAACCACTGAGCCCAGGTCAGCGAACCCCCCCATTTTAAAATATGTTTATTATACTGTGCATGAGGTTTAGATAAGTTTAGGAGGGCGTTTCAAATTGGTAGCCCTTCTATGGCTCAGTACCCGTGAACTAGCTCTGTTTCAAAAAGGTTGGTGACCCCAACTCTAGAGAAATCCCTAAGTACTAATATTTGTTGAAATTAGCAATTACTCCATGCGAGTATATAGTTGTCTTTTTACTGCTTCAGTGGATGCTGTTGATTCCTGTAAGAATTTACTCAATTACTCTTACAAGTCTTCTAAATCTACTATTACATTCTGCCATTTTTAAATTGTGAGTTGTGAGCTACTGATATCTTTCCAACCTTCAGAAAATCTGTATTGTCCAGGACTGTTTAGCTTTCTCCAAGTTACACTGTGGAAACTATGGAAAAGTAGTTCCACAAAACTAGACATACTATTCTCTTGATTCTAGCATATAACCCTAGAAGATAAAAAGAAAGAAAATAGTAAGTTACTTAATTATATTTTCTGATAACTTTTCTAAGCGCAGCAGTAGGTCAACTCTGTGCCCACAATGGACCGCGATAACTTTTTTAAATCAAGGCTGGCATTAAGCTATTGTTCCAAAAGTATCGGCTTAAAAATAACCCCATATATTTCTTTGTGTTTTTCATAAGCTATTAAATAACAGGCGCAAACCGATCACTTTTAAGATCACTTTGTAGTGTAATAATAACCGAGAAGAAGAAAAGGCCTGGCGTAGTTATTTTGGGGCGTCTCGTCATTGCCGGACTCCTTTGCGTCATGGACCATTCTGCGCTCCGCCGATTTCCCTCGAGGTTCCCCTACTACAATCGCCGCTGCTCCGCAGTTAACGACCCCCACCCTCTATCTAAACTTGTCAACTATGAAAACACAAGCGCCTGGGAAAACGATGGCAGTCACGTAAGTAGGGTGAGGACACGCCCACCTGTCTAAGAAAGCTAAATAGGGAAACGTGTGACTTTTTTTGTAGAAGGATGACGTACCATGAATTGTGATTGGACAACTAGAACACTTCAACGATTGGTTTATAAGTGATCCTACAGAAATGAAAAGTCTATGCTGTTCTGTTCTAATTTATGTGATTGATTGATAGACAGACAGACTACTGAAAATCGCATTACTTAAAGTTCTTCGTATGACTTCGTATAATCTTTACATCACCCCTGTAAGAAACTGAACGTGTAATAAAATGGATATAGCCCGGGTTGATTCACCATTTCAAAAGCATCGGCTTCGTTTAATTTTTCTTCACTGATCTATTGTTCGTGTAAGTATGCATTTGTAGCTGTAGGTAGAGCCTTTACCTGACCATATAGCGTTCTCTTCCAGTGCAAAGAGAAAACGAACTGACTCCGCTATAAAAGAGATTGGTGCCAGTAAGTGACGACGCAGATGACGTTTACATTTACACACATGGGCTGGGGTAGCCTGAACTCACATAAACAAAGGCACATTGGCAGGAGAGCTTAGTGCCTGCTCACTTCGCGGACAGAGCTGTGCGAAAGCCGTTCTTACTCTGTGACTTATTACATTCGCTGTTGGTTTGGGGCTTTATCTGCGCATGAGCTGGAGATCCAAGAACACAAGCTAACCTTTATGGATAAGCAACAACGATTCTCCTAATGAAAATATAAGGTAGTGGTGGAATTCATTTTATTTATGTTTTTCTGCTTGCATCCGCAGTTTTTCAGCATGACTTACTCATTAAACGTACGATTCACGTTGGTATTGGCTCATGGTTCTATTTTTTTATTAGCTGCCAAGTATTGCTGGAAAATATGGGTCTGTTGTGCAACTTTGAAAGTACATTTAAGCATATTACACCACAGTTATTTATGTTAGAATTCGCTAACACCATTGAAATGCATCTATTGCGATTCCTGTTAAGGATACTTGTCAAAGATGTTAAAGAACATGTTAATCTACCTGTTGATGTTTCGGCACACAAACTTTTTCTTATTGTTTTAAGGTTATTGCTGGCTACTTTTCAGAGGTAGAACAGTTTTATGCACACATTTTGATATATTAAAAGCAGCTGTTTGAATAATGGGTATAGACTGTAAACAACAAACACGAGAAGTTGCGCCTTCTTTGGAAAATCTTTTCTACTGGTGGAAGCGAATCTCGACTGACCATTTCGTATTTAAATACACTGCACAGTGCGTGCAGCGGTGGTGGAATTCAAGCAGATAATACGTGAATTAAATGTGTTCTCTTTTATTCTAGCACCGAAGGAAAGCTGTGCTAACTTGAAATTTGGCTCAAACAGTACATACGACATCTAACATTGTCCACTTCCTAGTGTCATCGAGCAACAGTCATTCGCCTGAAGGTACAGATGCTTCTTTGACATTATGTTTCTGTATCCGCGATAGTCAGACCATTTGTTTGTTGGTTAAATATTACAATGTGAAGTATACCGATTGACAGGTTTAACAGTCGTTTTTTTCTGACAGGACCTTGCTTGTCCTTTTCTTGTTCGCGAGGGTTTTGTCAGTTCATCCCAGTTTCCCCCACAGTCCAAACATCTGCCATTTGGACCCGTTGCTGTATTTTAATCGTCTAAGCATGTGATTGCGTTTGTTTATATATTTGAACCCAGTAATGAACTGACATCCTGTCCACGTTATACGTCACATGGTGGCTCCTCGGCAAGGCTTTGAATGAATCTGCTTGGCTAATCAATAGCTATAAATGTATATATTTGGTAACAATTTTACGTTTTTATTTTTCCACAGCCATGCCCTGCGTTCAGGCACAATATGGGTCATCACCTCAAGGAGCAAGTCCCGCTTCCCAAAACTACAGCTTCCACGCCGCTGGAGAATATAACTGCGACTTTCTGACGCCTGAATTCGTCAAGTTTAGTATGGACCTGACTAACACTGAAATCGCGGCCACGACGTCTCTTCCCAGTTTCAGCACCTTCATGGATAACTACAACGCTGGGTACGACGTCAAGCCCCCTTGTCTGTACCAAATGCCGCATTCCGGGGAGCAGTCGTCCATTAAAGTGGAAGATGTTCAGATGCACGGTTACCACCAGCAGAATCACCTGCCGTCGCACTCGGAGGAGGTGATGCCTCATTCGGGATCGCTGTTCTACAAGCCTTCCTCGCCCCACACTCCAACGACGCCAAACTTTCAGGTTCAGGCGAACCACTTGTGGGACGATTCTCCCTCCCTTCACGGTTTCCACCAGAATTATGTGGCGACTACTCACATGATAGATCAGCGCAAGACCCCGGTGTCGCGTCTTTCCCTGTTCTCCTTCAAACAGTCTCCGCCCGGAACCCCGGTGCCGAGCTGCCAGATGAGATTCGACGGTCCCCTTCACTTGTCTGTGAGCCCCGACGCCTCAATGGCTCACCGCGCCTTAGAGAGCCAAAACTTTGGTGTTCCCGGCACTATCAGGAAACAAGCTGGTCTGGGCTTCCCTCATTCTATTCAACTCGGCCATGGGCACCATTTGATGGACAGGCAGATGCCTTCGCCGCCGCCCAGGGGATCACCGTCCAACGAGGGTCTCTGCGCTGTTTGTGGGGACAACGCCGCTTGTCAGCATTATGGAGTGCGCACTTGTGAAGGCTGCAAAGGGTTTTTTAAGGTGGGCTTGTACTCGCACATTGACAGTCTCTCTGCTGTTTCTTTACTAGCCGCAAACTATGCGGTAGACGCTAAGTGAATTAAGCATAAATGCAAATGAAATCCGATGTCTCTTTATTCCGTCCAAACCCGGATAGAGGTGTTACTGCGGTGTTATTGAAGTGTTACTGAACACCGTATCCTTCAGAAATATCATGGAGATTAAACTGATATGTTTATGTGGTTCGACTTTTTATTTGGTTGCGAGTTCCCCTTACTACCCTGTCTGCAACATTTCGGCAGGAATTAATCGGTTTGGGCGCAGAATCGTGTTCGTCTAACCAAGCGGAACAGAACTCCCTGTAGTAAAATTAAGTGGTGCCTTTATTTCCCTGTTCTGATTGAATAATCCTTTCCTTTAAAGTGGAGAGGGTCTCCAAGGGACGTAAAATATGAATGCCCACGGATTTGTATTTACTGAACGTCTCTTCCTCCGTCTCCTTGCATATAAAACACGGCTATAAACTGGAGGGCTCGCTGTGGCGTTAACACCATCAATTTTCTTTTATTATTGTCCTGTGAAGCCGCAGATGTGGGCCTTTCTCCCTGTATGCCTCATACAATTTTCCGCGTGCACGTCCTTACGCATTTAATAACTGCAGCGTCTCGTCTTGGTTGCAGCGCACCGTTCAGAAAAATGCTAAATACGTGTGTCTGGCAAATAAAAACTGCCCCGTTGACAAACGCCGAAGAAACAGATGCCAATATTGTCGCTTCCAGAAGTGCCTTGTTGTAGGAATGGTGAAAGAAGGTAAGGTGTAAAAACCTTCAGCTCACAGGTCACAGATTTCAAATGCAAATGGTTGTCGAATAATGTGTCTCTCTGTGTTATTTTATATGGGTTATTTATACAATATATATGTGCATATTTTCAGTCGTTCGGACGGCGAGTCTTAAGGGGCGAAGAGGCCGCTTGCCCTCCAAACCGAAACCTCCACCAGAGCCATCGCCACCGTTACCGCAAGTCAGTCTGATTAGTGCTCTGGTAAGAGCACACGTGGATTCGAACCCTTCCATGTCCGGGCTGGATTACTCCAAAGTAAGTAAGATTCCCGAAAAGGCAAAACCGACCATGCTGACCTAATTATGCAGCGCAAAACCTAACGCAGGCATGCAGATTTACGTTAAAAGGATGAAATACGAGAAATGTCAAGTAAACAGCTTTGCGTGCGTCTGCAGTTTGATTTAAGTATTACGAAGACAAAAAAATCACACCATCCCCTTCATAACAAGTCATGTAAATTATATATGTTCAAAATGTCGGCGTCTTAATTCTAAACATGCCTATAGTTAAATTGCTTTTGTAACACTATAACAAAAATAGCAGAGGGAGCCCTTAATTATTATTTAAAAAAACTTGTCTGCCCTGCTAGAAACGAGCTTTATTCACGGGTTATATATTTTAGTGGACTTCGTTAAGCACTTTTAAAATTAAATTCCAGTTTCAGGCAAATCTCGACTACCAAATAAGCGGAGATGACACGCGGCACATTCAGCAGTTCTACGATCTCCTGACGGGCTCCATGGAGATAATCCGAGGGTGGGCGGAGAAGATCCCCGGATTCCCTGATCTCCTCAAGCAGGACCAAGACCTTCTTTTTGAGTCAGCATTCCTGGAACTCTTTGTCTTGCGACTAGCGTACAGGTACGTGGTTATCAACTGGCTTTCCACCATAATAAAGATCGACCCCCTTCAAGCTCCATTAACTTCGGGTTCATTAGGTCTCCAATAACTAGGCTGCTATTTAAACCAGCATTTATTGCTCGATAGGGTAATTAACAGTTCCTTATTAATTGCAGGTCCAATCCAATGGAAGGGAAGCTAATTTTTTGCAACGGGGTGGTTTTGCACAGACTCCAGTGTGTCCGAGGATTTGGCGAATGGATAGACTCGATAGTGGAGTTTTCCTCCAACCTTCAGAACATGAACATCGACCTTTCTGCATTCTCTTGTGTAGCAGCCCTGGCCATGGTGACAGGTGAGAGAAAGCTGTTTATAATGATCGCAGTAGTTTGATCCTGGCTTTAGCGCCTTTTCTCTCGGCATGCCTATTCGCTTGTTGAACAAATATGCCAATTTTCATACGTTTTAAATGCATATTGTAATTACAGAGCGACATGGGCTGAAAGAGCCCAAGAGAGTTGAAGAACTTCAAAACAAGATTGTAAATTGTCTGAAGGAACAAGTGACATTTAATGGTGGCAGTGTGAATCGTCCCAGCTACCTGTCGAAACTTCTCGGCAAACTTCCTGAACTTCGAACGCTGTGCACGCAAGGCCTTCAGCGCATCTTCTACTTGAAACTTGAAGACTTGGTTCCACCACCGGCAATAATCGATAAGCTGTTTCTAGACACATTACCTTTCTGAACATTGCGCAAGTGACATTTTCGGGCTGTCTCCGTCTGTGTTAGGAGTATTTGAGCCCAGCACTACTGAATGGAAATGTAAACAGACAAACATTTGCAACATTACATTCTGGTAATGGATCAGTTAAAATAAGCATGATATCACCAAAATGGGAAATGGAAGGAAAATGTGCAATTCGCCGATTTATTTACTGCGTTACGTAAGTCTTTGGGGGAAAGTATTTACGAAGACTGTACTTCACTTCGACTGTTGTCAACTAAAGTGAACATTTTCATGCAATCACATACTTTATTATACGTAAAATATTTACTGTATAGACATGCTATAGTGTAATATATTCGGTTTATACAAAAGTAGGCTA
This sequence comes from Stomatorhinus ivindoensis, assembly GCA_019775895.2. Classification (NCBI taxonomy): domain Eukaryota; kingdom Metazoa; phylum Chordata; class Actinopteri; order Osteoglossiformes; family Mormyridae; genus Stomatorhinus; species Stomatorhinus ivindoensis. Next base: position 20,525,604 of record JABFEB020000035.1, on the reverse strand, counting down.
TATAATGAATGAACGCCATGCGTCAAACGCGTCAGTTTATAAGAAGTGTTTTATCGTAAATTGCAAGATTAAGCTTAGCTTTTATACTTTGTGCATATGTGTTTTGTTTAGGATTACAGAAGACTGAGATTATTTTAAAACAGAACGCATGTTGTAGGATTTATACAGACCCTTTGCTATCGAGGTCAAGTCTTTATTCGGTATATCCTGGACACTATGTAGTCTAATTCGTAGTGCTGGGGCGGCGTTAATGTGTGACGACGTAACTCGTTTATATATATAAATAGGTAAAAGGGTCATGCTGTTTGTATATTTGTCCAACATTCCTTGTTTGTATGTGTCGTATGTACTGTTGTTGTTGAATATAAAAGTTTTTATATTTATTATTCTCTTGTCAAGTGCTACATTTTGCATGCGTACAGTGAAAAATCTGGATAATCACGGTTGGCTCGAAACTTTTGAACTTTGTTTTTTCGTCCGGAAAAGACAAATCAGCTGTAACGCTGTACTATTTTGGAAATAACCACATTTTAAATGTACATTTCAGATATCTAAAAATGTTTACAAATAAAATTATTACGTTATATAATTATGATTGTTTTTAACAATGTTTCCATTCCAAATAAGTCGAAAGGCTGTAGGCTGAATAACACAATTTGAATAAATACATGTTCTTCTCATCCTTACAAATCCGCCACTAAATAGTCAATGCGTTTATGAGATGGTATGGCCACATGGATCTTTTTTAGTATAAATGAGAAACATCGCAATATATACTGCCTTAGTATGTAATGCAAAGAATATTAGTAAACCGATTATTGCGAAAAACTGAACATATATGCAAAAGCTGAATACTTATGATAAGTAAGCCTAATTAATTCCCGTTTGTTAAAGAAAGCAGTAAATGAAAACTGTCAAACTATATTTGTAGAACTTCAGCCTTAAATATCATACACAATGTGTTGATTTCACTTTAACGGAATGACGTTTAGACATAAAGCATACTCGTTTATGCATTTTGATTAAGACAACACGAACAATTTAGATATGTGATTTTACGGCGTTTATGTGCTAAAATGTAAATTACCAATCGGTAGCCTATATTTCATTTTTATTAAATTATTTTACATTTATACGATTTCCAACAATAATTTACAAAACAATTTCGTTTGGCAAGCCTCACAAGAACTAGGTGAAATGATACTAGATGTTATTCTAGAACCGCGTGGTTATTATAGAATTAAAAATACATACGAGTGTCATTTAAAGTTTTTTTTTGTCTTGCGATTTTAAAAATATTATAAATGAACACATAGAATAATATATCAGTCCAACTGGACTAATTCTTTATTTTAGATAAAACTATGCTTTACTTGACTGCATACAAGTGATGGTTTGGTTTATGCGCTTAAGGAACGTTTATATACATACCAATTAGGCCTAAACACTGCAGTGTTACGTAGCTTACGTTATATATTTTGTGGCACGTTTTGGGGCTCTGTATCTGATTTGGAAAATTTTCAACTTCTCAACTGTTCATTCCTATGGTTTTCATCAAAAATGAAATAATAAAATATCTCCCTCTAATGACCGAGAGTAGTATTTCAAAGGACAAATTCGACGTAGGTATGTAAGCCGTTTCAGAAAAACACAAACGATTCAAAACTACCCAGCTAGTTAGGTACATTTAATTAGTCTCCAGTAAGTAGGAGATTTATTTACCAGTTTTAAAACACATACAGTAGACTTGATGACTACAAAAATACGGCGTCTTAAAATGTTCTGATATTTTATTAGGTTAACGTGCACAGGACAAACGAAGATGAATGAATGAATGAAACTCCACAGACAGTTTCCTTATTTCTGAATTCTTTTACCGTAGTCTCTTATGTTCACTGAGAAAGCGGAGAGAAACTTGTCTTCGCCTCAGAAATGCATTGTTTTATTACTAACTCCACGTGAATCCAATTTCTATAAATACTGTAACACTACTTGCTATAAAATACACTTTGTCAATTGAAATTCCGCTCATACTTACGAACAACTAAGTTAGACAAATAATTGTTTTTGGGATTATTTTTTCCCATGGATATGAACGACTACGGGAAGCAAAGAAATGACTGAGATTTTATATGATTAATAATTATTACCAACCGATTCGCCAGTTCATCATCTGAGGAAAAAAGGAACCGCGGAATTGTTGCACTGGGGGATAGTGCAGTCTAAGATGGTCTGTCGCAGTGCAAAGAATGACTTCGGCGGTTTTATTCCTTACATGTCAATCACGGGAGGAAAATGTCAAATAATTCACGAGACGCAGGGTTTCTTCCTCGTTTTTACTCGAAGGGAAAACACGGGGGCATTTCAACACCACGTTATTATGAGGTCTGTGTGAACTTTGGCATCGGTTTTAATGAGGAACAGGGAATAAAAATACAATGGTATAACCAACTTCCATCTCTTATTTCGATTAAGCCATACGTTACAGGGATAGCAACGGAAAAGAAACCAATAAATTCAAATCAGCCTAAGTTAATATAGCATAACATGAAATTGAAATGTGAAGAGTCGAAATCAAAAATCATTAAGTCCTGTCATTTTTACTGCTTGATCTCCCGAAATTATTAATTAGTTTCATACACATAGCATGCAAACATATATTAAGAGAGATATAAGGCGACAATTATACATTTATTATACTACATGTATGATATAAAGTTATGAAATAGTAATATGCCTACTTAATAATTAATACGTAAGCATGCATGTAATAATTAAGCTGTGTTCCAACTCTTATAATCTTCTAAATATAAATCTCAAAATTTTATAATATCAGCTCGATATTTGGTGGCTAGGCACTCGACAAAACCGAAAAATACTCATGTAAATAATGTAATAGTTTCGGCGATTCCTGAAAAAAATTAAGCCTCAGAGTTAAACAAATTCACCTGCCAGAATTACGAAAGCCCCAGTGATTAAACATCATTTAGTGTTGCAAACAATCGTCTTCCATTTGTTATTCCGATACCGCGCCTGGAATATGTTAACATTTTCAGAGTGTCTCATAAGATTGTTACGATCCAGGGTACTTTAATGTATTAAACTGCTGTTGTAATGTATTGTTTGACAGTTTTGCTTGCGTGAGCTAAGTTTCAGGTCTGGCCGCAAATAAATGCCGTTACGCTAATTAAAACAGAAAATTAATCACGAACGTAATATGAGCCTGTAAATGTAATCACAACCATAATAAGAGATTGTTCCTTTAAAACCACCGAACAGTAACCTACAGGCCTAGCTATAGGGTACCAGAAAGAAAATGGGTCCACCTGGATAAAACATTTGCCACGGAACGAAGTTTATCTACACTACTTAAATTATGAAATAGGCTAAAGATGCTAAAGAAAAAAAGGTTAAATATTTTTCCCCCAAATCACGCGGTTTATATACCATACGAAAGTTCTCCTTTTTTGTCGGATAACGACGAACAGTTCAATAGGACTGAACGCAAAAGGTAACCTTTAATGAATGAATGACTGGTTACCGGCTTTTTCTTCAGTACTTGTAAATCTATTAGCCACTATGCTTCTTTATTGAACTGAATTTCACCAGCTATGCAGGATACACACGCTTGACAGCATGGGCAGTGGCTGGGGCTAGCTGTCGGTTTGTCACTCGGAAGGGGACTCCCTCACTCACCTGCCAGCACACATGGATGCGGACCAGCGCCATGCAGGGCTCCCGTGAAGTGGGGCAGCTAAATTACTCTCCGTGGTGCTGAACCACTGCCGTTTCTGCGCCTGCTTCTGAATTGGCCTGAAACTGAGCTGTCCCGAGTTCTGAAGTTGTCCATATTGATAAAGCAATTCAAACATTTTGGTGGTGAAATACTTCTGACCGAGGAACTCATTGCGGTTCAGAATCATACCAGGGGTCTGGTTTACCAGTAATAATTCACAGCTTAATATGCTACCCGGCCAGGCAACATACAGTAGTCAAAATACCGCATAACCAGGAAAATAAGTCATTGTTTTAACGCTAATATAAGGTACACATTAAGCAGTGTCTTTTTGCATTTGCCACACTGTTTTTGTTTTAAATTAGATGAAAAATCATTTGAACATGGAAAATCTTACACATTAAGAATTAAATAAGATATTCTCATACTGTTTTAAAAATTAAAAATATCCACATTCAATCAGTAATTCATACACTGGATTATTTTTCATTTCCTCATCTTATTCCCAGTATTGTAGTAATTGCTAGAGAAAATGAATGCAGTTCAGTTTATCAGTTGTTTCTGCAGACACAATAATCGCAAAAAGGGACATATTATGTGAATACAAACGTTTTTCATTCGTGATATTATTCTGATAAATGATGTTTTCACTGAAGGGCCTTAAGGCAGAGGTCTGCGCGGTGCTCTGGCGCATCACAGTCAACAGCAGCGAGCGCACGACGCCTGCGGCCCTCACGCGGGAACCACTCCGTTAACGCGCCCACGTCAAGCGCGCACCCGCGGGAACGCCGAGTCTGCAGAGATTGTCACTACCGAAAATGTTACACCTACTGAAAATGTAACTTCCGCTACTACGCATGCGCACACTTGCGACTTCTGGAAGGAGGTGTGCTATTTCTGTGGCATCGCGTCACATTTCATCTGTTGATTTTTGATGAGAACTTCGACAGCGAGAGGAAAGAGGAGTCCTTCGACTTTAAAGATTTTATTTTACATAGGCCTTTAATGCCCAATGTACTTCAGAAGGAGCGACGTCAAAGGTGACATTACTCTAATGTTACCATTATGTACTACTCCCAGTTCGATGTGCTGTGAACTAATCCTGCTTTTTTTCTCATTAGTCATTTCTTTTCTTAATTGTATTAGTGTAATTACCAGTTATGGCAGCTGTGTCTTGTGGTGCTAAATGAAGCAAATTATATTTGTTTCTAACAGACGACCGATTGTTTTATCTTGGGTCAAACCGCACAACATAAACATTGTTTATGTTGTGCAAATAAAAGTAATTATAATAAAACTATTATTTTGGTGTGATTCTTTTTAGAAAATGCTGTATATATATCACAGCCCCTTGATAAGCAATATGGGTACACAAGATTGATATAGACCCCAATTTTATTACGTTTTATTAAGAAAAGGAATCTATTCAGTAATACCATTGGGAAAAACCTTATGTAAGATTACTGTCAGGCACTAAAAGCAACGCGCACACAGATGCAAATATTACAATCAGCAAAGCAATATGGTTTAAATACCACAATAAAGTTACGGTTTAACTAGAAATATAAACATTAATGACCCATCTCACAATACGTGACCAATGAATACACGACGTCCACGCCCTGAATCACGCAATCACGGTCTATCGCAAAATGTGAATGCATGCGCAGTATTGGGCCTGTGGAAGTGTACATTACGCATGCGTAATAATGAAGTGCCAGAAAATGTAGTTTCGTGGACACATGCGTGATGAATGTGCGCATGCGTAGTAGCGGAAGTTGCATTTTCGGTAGGTGTAACATTTTCGGTGACAGAGATCACTAAACGGCCAAGTATCACTGGTAATAGCCCAGAACTGTCTAAAAATATACCGCGCATGCACTCCGCTGCGTCACCACGCAAGACACAACACGACAGGGGTCTGCAGGTTCTCCACAGTAATGAAGTATTTTAGAAAGACAGCAGGTGTCATATAAATTTGGGCACATTTAAGGTAGAAACTTAAGATTTATATTAAATTCATCAGGGATTAGAAACGAAACACAAAAGCAATCACTGAGGTACCACTGTGTTGTTTGTTTTCTGAAAATTATGAGGTATTTTGCAGGTGTTTAAGTATTTAATATTTGTTGGCATCCAGAAAGCCCTGTTTAAAAGCACTGCATGTGGGTCCATGAAAGCAGAGGCCATGCCGACCGGCAGGATCCTGCGGAGCGGAGTCGCCCAGCTGCCGCCCTTGAGAGACCTTCAGGTCCCTCCCAGTGTGTGATCCCTGGCCACTGGTGGAGGGCTCTCCAGATGACAGCAGGGAAGCAGAGTGGCAAAAAGGGACACACTGCCCGCTTCCGTGATGGCCGTGAAGGGGGTGGGGGGGGGGGGGGGGCGAG
>JABFEB020000035.1:20509096-20519457 GCA_019775895.2 Stomatorhinus ivindoensis | reverse complement strand
TTCAGCAGATGGGGTGGCGGGGGGTCGGGATGGGGGGGCTGTCATTACAGCGGCGGGCAGCCAATCCGGCGAGGAGGCGCATGGTCACTGCTGAGCTTCTAGCAGTAAAAAGTCAGTGTACTTACAATAAATGTTGCACAAAATGTTATACTAAAGTCGTTGGGGGTCGGCGGGGGGGGGTGTACAAAACAGTAAAATGTGTTTTCCTAACCATAGTTTTCTCCAAGATGGAATTTCTGGAATGTTCCTTAAAACCACTCTCAGAGCTCGGCTACATTTTATGTGGAATGTGGAATCGCAGGCCTGAGGGGGTCCGGTGGGAGAAGCAAAGACATTTCCTGCAATGGGGTTCTGTATTCTGTGGTGCCATTTGGGCAAATGTACAGTCATGTGACTCACAGAAGGGTGGAAACACAAGACTCCTCAGGGCTGTGAAAGATGGCTTCTAAACAACGAAAAATAATAGCAGAAAGCTATTTTTTAAAATAATCATAAAATATGAACATCGATATGTCATGGTGTAATGGATCCTGTGCGTCTGGCCTGCAGGGTACAGCAACCTTTGAGTAAGTGTGACTCTTGACTTTAGTTGACAGCGAGTCCAAAGGTATCCAGACAGGCAGGATCATGTTCTTGGGAAAGAAAAAATGCACAAATATTAGACCTAACCATATTGTCTTGCAATGAGTGTGAGTGTGTGTGTATGTGTGCCTTGTCATGGACTGGTATTCCATTCAGAGCGTTCATCTGCCTTGTGCTCTTTGCTCCCTGAGAGTGTCTTGTTCTCATTTGGCCAGCAGGTGTTGCTGGCCATCCTGTTTTCTCCCCCATTGTCTTGTAGTCCCCCAGTCCCTAGTGTTTTTCCCCAGGCCACTGTGTGGCTTAACAGGCTGAGCGGTCAGCCATCATCTCGACTCCTTTTTGTTGTGGGTTCCACTAGTTATTTTCTTCATAACATTTATGATTTTATATGTTCTTGGTTTATTATGTGTATGTATTCCAATTTGTTACTTATTTGCTCTCTGGTCTCTGCTTGTATTATTCTCCGTTTTCCTTGTTTCAGTTTCCCTTATTCTTTGAACCTGTTGTATCTGTTAATTCACCTATCCTGCTCCTTATTGCCCCTAGTTCGTTATAGCCCCCTTGTTGCCCCTAGTTCGTTATAGCCCCCTTGTTGCCCCTAGTTCGTTATAGCTCCCTTGTTGCTCCTTGTTATCTATGTATGCCTGTCTTTGTCCTTTTACTCAGTCAGTCATTGTAGTTGTTACTGTGTGTCTCTAGCTGTTTTTTTCTCAGTCTTGGTCGCAGTTTTTGCTCTGTGCCCTAATGTATTACTTTGCTACTTCTTATTTTCCCCCCTTTTGTTCTTAACCCCTCATGGCCCCATTCCCCCTTTTGTCTGTTCTGGTTAATAAACCTTGTTTTGTTGTGAGCCGCTCAGTGGATCGTCCCTCTTTGGAATCCTTTGCCGTGCCCCACCATAACAATGTATGGATAGATCGCAAAAATTCTGAGTTAACAAATGCTGCCAGGTTTTAATGTAACAGATGTTTGTTCTAAATAAAGCTTTTTCCACAGTTTCGAATGACTTTGTCCTTGGATTGCACCATGGATTCCAATGTGCTGGGCCTTTTCAGTTCCTGGGCTGCAGCTGGAATTTGTTCAACTTACCCTCTACATGTGCTGAATAACTGGACCCAAGAAATAAACATTAAGCCCCCCCCCCACACCTCCTCCATATACCTGCCCCCCCGCCCACCACCACACTCAGAGCGTTCTCTCACGGCTGAGGGTAGCCTGCAGGGCTGAGGTTAATGAGTTGAAAAAGGTCCCTTTAAATGAGATCGACTGGTATCGAGACCCAGTCAGATCAGTCATAAATATTTACTCTGTATAGGGCACTCAGGGTAGCCGGTTATTTCCCATCGATTCTTGGACAATCCCGTTGGATTGTTTGGGCCAGCGTTCTCCATCCACACTTTATTTGTCAGCACTTCAACCCATACAGGGTTCTCAGTTATTCTGTTAACAAGAAATTATCACCATCATAATCGACAATGAATGACATCTGACAAACACATATCATATTTACAAGAATGGATACAGATTTATGAAGACAGCAATGCTAAATCCATGAACAATGGCTGCGTTTTAGTGTATAGCCAATAATCATCTGTTCTTGAGTACAATGTTATCGAGTTATTGCAGACGATATATTGTGAATGTCTCTTCCACATTTGACTATTAAAAATCAAACTTCTTACGAAGACAAACAAATTTCCTGTTCATGTCTGCTTTATTTTTAATGATGATAAACCCTGCTTTCACATATTTTGTTAACTTGCATGACAGCAATGCCACTTTTCAGTATATTTTTAATTTAAGATTTGTTGCAATGTGTTTATTTTGTGGTGTGTTTATCCTCATGCACTGGCTGAACTGGTGTCCCTAAATTGTCCATAGAGTGTGAGTTTATGTGTGTCCTGTGCTGAACTGGTATCTCCGCCGTATGCCTTGCAATCCCCTGTGACTCCGCAGTAGTAGTTTTAGGATTCTTCCCCATCATAAAAAAAACACAAAATTATTTTCTTGTGATCTCAGCAAAAATTTTATCTGATTAATTTATTCTGTAGTAGTTTTTTTTTTCTTTTTCTTAATATTGGCTGGCAGTCATAACTGAAAATTTGTGGGATATTTCTGCGCAGATGGAAAAAACTATTGATTCTGAGAAGAAAACTGGATGCCAGCATTAAGACAAGTGGAGCGGCGTTTAAGAGAAGAGAGATATTCCCTCATTTCATCCAAGGGCAGAAAAACATTACAGGAAAACAAACAATGAGGCGGCAGGGGAGTGAGAGAGGAAAAACATTCTGACGTAGCACTTTTCAGAAGTTCAAGCAGAAAACTGATTATGAGGACTGGAGAGCGTCCAGTCAATCGACAGGACACATGGTAATAAAGCAGGCGCAGCCAGGCCGCTTTCATAACAGCACGGCGCGAAATTACATCAATGTTCTCTGTTTGCCGTCAGGTTCCCGAGCAGCTGTACTCAAGTACAGATCAAATCAAGTCAGGATTAAAAAGTAAAAGAGCATGGTTCGAGGTAATCTGTCCCTCAGGAGCTCTGCTTAGATTCATCAAACAGAGCTTACAAGCGCTGTAACGCGGCGCCCCTGAGCTTTCGGGCCTGCGTGGCAGTGGCGGGACGGACAGCAGTTAGATGATTCTGCGGGGCGGGGGAAAAATTTGGTTGCGTGGTTTGCTTTTTATCCTGGATGGAGGTGAATTTTGGGTGGGTGTTACATGGCTGGTGCCTGAGAGATGTTATGAGGACCCAGGACTGAGGATAACATCTCATAGAAAACTAGCGCAGCTGATCCCCCCCCCCCACAAACACACTTTATTAATTTGATTATAAATAACAAAGATCCACTGACGATGGCAGTTATAAGCCACTGTTTGCTTCATACTTAATGACGAAATGGCCTGTATGGGGTTTTCAGGTGGTTATAAACTACTGTGTTACACATAAAGCTACTATAATATTTATGTTCATTCACGGCTCAGAAAAGCCATGAAATTGCCCTTCCCGTGGTTGCAGTCGCTGTTATTTGCCAGCCTCCCTCTGATTGGTTGAGCTGGCCTCTGTGTGCCTGGCAAGGCTACCACAGGTCACAGGCTGGTGCAGCGGACCATGAATAAAAAAAATAGAAAACGGCACCTTCTGCCCCCCCCCCCCCCCCCCAACTTTTCTGTTGTGTTGCTGAAGGGCCCTGGTGACAAAAACTAGCCCGTCTGATGGAGAAAGAGGCAGAGAAAGAAAGCGATTGGGATTTTCACGGAGCAGGAAAGCCTCAAACAGATAGCGGGATCATCTCAGACCTCAAAGAGGAGGACGAGAGGTCAGGTTGCTGTGTCGCTGCCCACAGCCAGCAACCAGAGAACTGATGGGCTGCTTTACTTGGTGCATGTTGCTAAGGCGACCTTCTAATTAGGGGAGGGATAGATTCTAACTCTTGGGAGGCGGGGATCAATATCTGCCGCAGCATTCAGTGATGCCCGATGGCTTGACAATGGAGATGCTTGTAAGTACATCGCTCAGAGACGCCGTGGTCGGCCTGAGACAGACACAGCATAGCAGGACCTCACCAGGAATTCCAGGAAAATGTATCTGCAGACCTTTTGCACCTGTTCTTATATTCATCTAAACTATCTTTAATCTAAATGATTACAGTGCCACCCCCCCCTACAAGGGAGTAACAAAGGGGGAAAAAGAATGAAATATGTTATTTAAGTGAAATTGTAAGGAGAAAGCATTTCACCCTCTTCGTGTACAGATTCACCAGAGCTTTATTGTGACGTATCCCCAGGTCACGGGCTCTTTAACTACATTGCTGTCAAATTCAATTGTGGTCATTCTTCAGAGAGAGGAAAATAACGCAGAATACATGTTCTGATCAAATCACATCCAGAAATACACAGTTTATGCATGACCTATTCTATACTATAGATGAAAATCTATATTTTTGCTACTACCTCTTATTTTTTAAATGCATAAATAAAACAAAACATATTTTAATCCAATCCAATTGATAAATATATATTTTAGCATCTGATACTGTATGTGTCACTGTACAGAGCAGGGCATTTCGTATTTCTAGGAATTAAATTTGAAAAGGTCAAAGCTTTCTTCAAAAATTAAGATCAATCAAATCTGAGATGGGTTTATGTGGCTCCTGTTCTCCGTAATTTTAAAAGAAAAAAAAGTACAAAAAGTCAGCAGTTTGGCATCTCGACTGCAGAAAATGCCACGATCTTGCCAGTGTATTGCATGTTAAAAGTGAGCCTCATTTATTATTTATTTTACATCCCGACATTTACCATAAGAAATGACTGACAAGTTTACCATTTGCAGTCATTACAATGGCAAATGAGCATTGTTTAAATACACCCATAACTATGAATATGAAATTTTAAAATTCACACTTGCGGTTATTAACTCAGAATTCCTAAAAACCCCAATGTTCAACAATAAGGCACAAATAACACAAAATGCTGTGTAAATATACATTACTAATCTGAATGTCACTGACTTGCGTGGCCTTGAGTGTGACCTTGTCATTTAGACCACTGATCCTGGGTGATGTAATTCATTGTTTTACAATAATTTTTCATCTGTGCTTCAGACAGACATTGTCAGTATATTAACAGACATGTTAAGTCCATTTTATCAGAAAGCACATTCCAATCAAACAGCTCTACTTCCTACAAACTGCATTGATTTAAGAGTTTCACCTTTGCTTTACATTCTCTTTTGTACATTGTAGGATAAATCGGAAAAAACTGCAAGAATATAAATGTGTTTAATTGCATTTTAACTGGGAATACACCTGTACTCCAGTGGGATATTTCCATTATACTTGAAGGCCAAGCCACCTTCTCTGGCTCACATATGCTTCCCTTTTGACATCATGCTGTTGTTGCATAACTGTACCTTCTGACAGAAAATCTGCCCGTTTAAATGCTGAGAACAATAAAATTTAACACCGTGAAAATCCCTGAACTCTGGCATTAGCTTTAAAGCTCTGCACAGTATTAAGTGCCTAAAGGGAGATTAAGCGAGAAACAGAGCTATACTGGGCTTCTGAACCAAACCCACTGGGTGCTGAGAACTCAACTACATGTCTGCAGATTCCTCTGCGGGTTCTGAGCCACCTTGAATTACTCTGCACGGTCTTGTGTCAGGTTGTGAACAGTCCGGGATGCTACACTCTGTCTCACAGACATACAACTCAGTTCTTCCAGTGTAAACACACCAGGTCACTCACATGTATCAGGCGTGACTTAACGGCCTTTTCATGACAGTAAACATCCAGACGAGAGATACAGTCTCTAAATAATCTACAATAACAGCACTTTCTCAGAAAATACTGCCCTTGTAAAAATAATACGACCAATATTAATTACAGTGGGAGACCAATATAAACTTTCCCTTTCTACAGACAGAAGCAAGATTTGATGGCTTGATCACTTACATCAGTATTTTGTGACACAGAGGTCACATTTTTAAATGACAACTTTGAGTCCACTTTTTGAAAACAGTCTGACAAATAGCACAGCTTGCTTGGGGGAGAGACATTCATAAATGAATCTGCAAGTGAAACAAGAGACTTGTTCATCTGATACTATGAAACAAAAGATTGTTAAGTTAGAAGTAAAAGTGGCTTAATCACCAAAGCGTAGTGTTTTCCTGTGGTGGTCAAAATAGCTATTGAAAGGGAATACCACAGTAATTATATAACACCACGGTTAGAATCTATAATTAATAATATTTCAACAGCTAAAGTAACTGTATTTGTTTTTTTGCTGGAATGAAGATTTTTATCAGCTTAACACAGCTACCAGTGAGAGTTTACATATGACCTGAAACACGTTTTACCTTTTAATTAAAATAAACTTATGACAATCTGGGGCCTGCTAGTATCCTAACCTGCTTCTACTTACAGAGCTGGATGTACAGCTCTGGAAAGAATTAAGAGATCACTACATTTTTTTAAAAACCAGCATTTTAAAATCCTGGTTTAATCCTGGTTCTGCTGGCAGAAGGCACTGCCACTGCGAGGAAGGCTGCGACTTTCTAAGCCAGAGATGACAGCCAACTTATCCAGCACTGCCTCGTAAATCAGAGGGTGACCTCAAGTGACCTTCAGAAAGAATGGGAAACATTAAGTGGTGTGAAGTGCACTACTAGGACAATTGATAACAGACTCCTAGAAGTAGGACTGAAAACCCATTAAAGCAAGGAAGAAGCCCTTTATGAATGAGGGGGGAAGAGCCAGGCTAGAGTTTGCAAAAAAAAAAGTATATTTTATACAGACGCATACCCATAAATTGAGAAATGGGTGAAACTAAAAATTTTGCTGTGGTCTCGATTTTTTCCAGAGCTGTATTTGCTTAGAGAAGAGAATCAGGAACACATATAGCAACTATAGCTTTTGAGATCAGAAAAATTCAGATTATTTGGAGATCACAGAAATGTTACCAGTTCTTCAATTTTTTTTTTTTTATTACAGGCTTCTGTGCAGGGAGCAATTGTCCCGGATTTTGCAGGAAATTGTTTGACAAAAGGCAAACTGAATCGGTGTTATCACTTGTGTATTCATATCTTGTGCATAACGTCACAGCAGCTAGGTGAGAGAACCGGCCTCACGTAGCAACCCCCCCTCTAGCAACCCCCCCTCTTCCTTCCTGGCTCCCAAATTGACTGGTGTTCTGTGGGTCGTGCAGGAAAAAAAAGGAAAAACATCGCAGGTGTCTAGCTGCTGATTCTGAATATGACATCTCCTCCGGCCTATCTGGAAATATGAAGTATTGATTTACGCGCAGTAAAAGGTCTTATAAAAATGATCACATACACATGAGGGATTAATGCGCCGGAGATCAATAGAAATTTCATTCTTGACGCTGGACTGTCACCAATGGTGAAATGCTAAAATAAAGAAATCAATATTATCTATGAAATGTCAAATTTATTATAATTATGGGGATGAAAACCGGCCAAGCGGCTCCCAGCGGGCTGCGAGGGATAGGTTAACCCTGGCAGAGGCCTCCCCCCAGGGCTCCTGCATGTCTGCTGCCAATTTGAGAACAGTATTGGCGCATGGAGTATGCAGCTCGTGGTGCGCCATTGCAGTTAGCATTTCCCGTGCATAGTGTGTAACCAGGGTGGCTGAGGAGCACGTCTCTGCTGTTAGCGGCCGTTAGCCTTGGCGCTTCACGCTGCAGTTCCAAGTTACACGTCTTTGCTGTTAGTGGCCGTTAGCCTTGGTGCTTAACGCTGCAGTTCCAAGTTACACGTCTCTGCTGTTAGCGCCCGTTAGCCTTAGCGCTTCACTCAGCAGTTCCAAGTTACACATCTCTGCTGTTAGCGCCCGTTAGCCTTAGCGCTTCACTCAGCAGTTCCAAGTTACACATCTCTGCTGTTAGCGCCCGTTAGCCTTAGCGCTTCACGCTGCAATTCCAAGTTACATGTCTCTGGTGTTAGCGACTGTTATCCTTAGGGCTTCATGCTGCAGTTGCAGGTTACATGTCTCTGCTGTTAAGGGCCATTAGCCTTAACGCTTCATGCTGCCGTTCCAAGGTACATGTCTCTGCTATTAGCTTTTCCTCCTAGATGTAAACTTCAGAATAAATCTGCGATATGCTTGTGGTTTATCCCATAAAGAGCTAAATAAGATTATTCTTATTGATACAGCACAGGGAACACACAAAAAGCAGAAATTTGTATTTTTTTAATATGACACTGATGATACAAAACAATTACAATGTCCTCTGTCCCCTGGCACATCTTTTAAACCGATCCTAGAAGCTGCCAGTTTACAGTGTTGACTCTTAGAAACGGTCTGCAAAAGTGGAATCAGTGTTTAATTTCAGGCCACTACAAGATAATCTATATCCTGGTGTGTGTATCGAAACAGTAGCAGTAACGCCTAAAGCAAAAAGGTCATGGAAGGACTAAGTGAATCAATGAGATCTGAAATGAGCAGAAAACACAGCTTTTCTGCCGCAGACATTGCAGGCAAAATATGCTGATTTCCTGAGAAATGCGGCATAATTTAATTATAACTCCAGCAGACTTTCCAATATACATACAGCAGCAGCTGTGCAATAGGCTTAATGGCAAGCAAGGCACCGAATTAGCCAATCATACAACTGCAAATATCCAATTAGCCCATCACAATATCTGCCTATTAGTCGGAAGCTCAGGGCCTCTAAAATGGTCCTGGAAAAGTCAGAAAGCAAGGAAATGATACATGAGAAAATGTAGTACGTCACACATTGTGGGGAAGAAATGGGTTTACACCAGGAATTCTCAAACAATTTGATTAAAGACTTTTGTCAAAAGTCAGCGGTCTGGAGCAATTTTCAATAACAAAATAGCATTTCATAAGCTTCAATGAATTAACAAATTTTGACGTTAGACATCAATATCTAACAATAATGGGAACGTAGTATGAAGACTGGTTTGACGCTCGCTGATCATTTGGGGGAGTTACATGTGTGTAAGGTTTGGTGGTTCTACATTATATTTTTGTATTTCCAACCACGTTAAGACTTTTTACATTAACCATATTAATTCATAAGGTGCATCATTGGCTGGGTCCAGATTATCTTGTTTGTTCGCATCCAGGTCCATGGTCTGGATTTGAGCATAAGCGGCATCAGAGATCTATTTCCATCTCTTTAAGAAGTAAATCTTGTATGAAAACGTTCCCGTTTAATAGCAATTATAAACATTGGCTGTTACAACATCCGAGATAAATTTACACTGAATAAATGTGATGTAGCTCAAGAAAGAGAGCTGCTAAAATTGGGGCTGATTTTTTTTTGTCCTTTGCTCATGTGGGGTTTGGGATGGAGGTCTGGGGCCTGCGCTGGCCTTCGAGGCTATGGAGGGATCAGCAGCGATAAGCTGAGCTCTAAGATCAGCTGGACGTTAGCTGATGTTAACCGGCTTAATTAAAAGGGCTAACTACTGCTGATTGTCATTAACTGCACGTTAAAAACATTAATCTTAATAAAACCGTTGATAACTCTGTTATATTACGATGGCAGCTAATGTCATAGTTTAAAATAAATTCCATGTTTAATTCTTTTGATACCTCTAGATTCAGTGTCTATGCTGAAAAAATTCCTTCTTATACTGCATGAGAAATTTGATAATCCCGTGCACCTGCTACACCATTAACTTGAAATGTCAGTAAAACCAGAGCAGCCTGCTGCTGAAAGTGCAGTACTCAGTATGCATACAGCAAGATGAAATATATATGAGGGTATGATAAACCGGAATCACTCAGATGACCCAACCTCGCACCTCGGCCTTCGCCATGGCAACCGGTCAGGGGAAGTCGGGTCGTGCCAGTTTATCTCTCTCCTCCTTTTTCTGTATTTTGAAGAACGACGTAACATTCTGCATTTTCTCGGGCAAAAGCAGTGGCAGATCCCTGACGTCAGGAAGATGCCTCAGCACTCTCAGGTGGGTGGGGTCTCCTCTGTTTGCCGTCGCTTCTGCTGGAATACGAGCACAGCTAAATTCTCACCTCATTCTGTGGTATTGGACTGGGACCATCGAGACGATTTTCATTCATGCATGTTTGTCAACACTGGTCAGTCACCTGGCTGGAGTGAGGTTTGCGGTTTGAGTCTGCACACATATTCACGTGCGTTTACGTGTACACTGCCGTTCAAAAGTTCCACGAAGTCACACTTTTATTTACCACATGAGTTGGAAAATGAATAGAAAATATAGTAAAGACATTGACAAGGTTAAAAATAATGATATATATTTGAAATAATAATTG
>JABFEB020000035.1:20488179-20505944 GCA_019775895.2 Stomatorhinus ivindoensis | reverse complement strand
TTTTAGGTTTTTATCCCCCCCCCCCCCCCCCCCCCCGTTAGCTGTGGGGAGTGTAAATCACGGAATTAGTGTATCGATTGGGCACCAACCTGAAGCAATCGCTTCTGAAGGCCTGACAAGATTATTTCATCCTACCTTTCCTGTGTTATTATGTGTCGTGTTGGAGTCGTCTCTCAACCGCAGGAGGTGACAGCTGGACTTTGATCACTAAACGGGGCTGTTAGGGGACCTACCCGGGCAAATGGGGCTGCTTGCACGGCGGGGGTACAGGACAGCGTGGGTTAGAGGGTTATTGACTAAAACTAAAGGCTGATCAATGTCTTACATGGAAATGAGAATAATGCTGCATGTTTAAGAGCCTGAATCAAAGGTGCAACAGAAATTCCTCAACTGGGATTTAAACGTGGAACCATCTGATAAGTAACACACACCTTTAAACACTGCATTCAATAAGCATATTTTTAGATCTGCTCAATACCATCTGGAAAGTGTCCCATTCCTACCTTATTTTTGAACAAGCCATATCAAGTCATTTTATTATGGCCTCACAGCTCATTCCTGCCCCAGCCCCCCCCCCCCCATAGGATTTATCTATGCTAACCACTCCTATTCTCTCTTTCTTTAAATGCATTCTTGTTTCAATAACAATAAAAATAAAAGGTCATACTACTGACAGAAAGTCTCACATACCCGCTGGACGAATCTGCTGCCTGATCATTCATACCCGACCTGCCAGATGCGGTTCATATCAAAATGTGCCCGGGTTGCGTTATCTGTAAACTCCCCACTTTTGCATTGGATATACAAGGTAATTTACTTCAGGGATGATCCAGAAGTAAAGCTGCATTTTCACTGTATTTATTACATCAAAAAAAAAATCGCAGGCTTCAGAATAACCACTTCAGGCCCAAAATAATTCACCTCCTCCATCCGTCCACTAGGAGCTGGTGGTCCTGGAGACCAAACCAGGAAGCACAGGGCACGAGGCGGCAGAGACCTGGGGGGGGGACACACTCACCCAGAAATTTAGGGACGCAAGTTCTCAAAACCACTTTCTAAGGTTCGGTAGAAAACCAGAGCAGCCAGAACAGACCCCCCCATAAACAGAGATAGCGGTGGCAATGAAAGCACAAGCCCTGGAGGTGTGAGGTCACCATGCCCCCTCCCCATCCCCATCCCCATTTCAATAAATTCCCATAACATATTTTACTGAGCTGAACGGAGGACAGGACACACAGGGGGTTGAAGAGGCTGCATTTGGTGGGGGTGGGGTGGGTTGCACTGGGGGCGTGGGGCTAATTAAGCTGCATGCGCGGTGTAATTAAATTCATTTTTCTGTTTATTTACCTCTCCACCTCGCCCAGATGTGACCACAGTATTAGCCAATCAATGGCTGCCATGCAGTGAAGGATTATGGATCCTTATTTATGAGGATGTGGAGAATGTCAGCAGTTGCTGTGACGCAAATACACCTGGTTCCTTTTTGCATTAATTACAGACCATTTCAGGGTGTACATTTGTGAGGAAGCACAATTTGCTGTAGCAAATCTGCACCACAATATTAAACACCACACATGTGTCAGATGTCATGGAACCATTGGCACTGGATTCACTATTTTAGGCCAAATATATCAGATTCCAATCAGAAAAATATCAATGGCTTTGGCTGACAGGGGAAGTAGCAGAGATGAAATTCCAGATGAGGGGAGAGATGAAGATGACTGAAGGATGTAAAGTTAAAAATAAGATAAGGTAAACGTGATAAAATGGCAGTTCATTTCTGGTCTGAAGCTTCAGGTTAAGGCCAGAAGTTTCTGTGTTTCTGTGCTACATTCTTTATGCATCCAATAATCCAAGTGGGCACCAAAAACTGAAAGTCTAAGTAGTGAAAATGCAAAGAAGATAATATGGGCCTCGCTGTACCTGGGGAACGGATGAGACAGTGTATCGTTTGGCTGATTCTGTGACCTACACGGTGGAAGAGACACAGAAAGTGCACCCTTTTCAGAGTGAGACCTCTATCAATCTCCGGGTCGTCCAGTTGCGGACGTAGCGGGATCGCGTCTCGAAAGCGAGAACGATACCTACTCATGCAGACAGCCCAGTATGAAGCGCAGAACACAGATTCCCAGGTAGTGACCTCATGGTGCTTGCAGGCCCGTGACTGCTGCACACAGCGGATGTCGGCAGAGCAGGGGGAAAGACTTCATTTGCTGCAAAGTGCGTCTTCTAGCAAAGATAAAGGATGAAATCAAATATGAGAAACTAGGAAGGTCACTCATCCCAAGATGAATAACGATCCCAGTGTCCAGTGAAGCCTGAAAAACACTTTATATACATCACATATATCATATGTAAAATATATATAATCTTAGGGACTGTGTGCTTGGGTAGCTGAAAAGGCCTTACAGATGCTTCAGATCAGTCACAAATGGTGGGGGGATAAGCTTCTCACAAAGAGATGCAAATGTCAGAACATCACTTCCGAGGCTGATTCTCAAAATCACTCTTCCCCTCTTACGGTGGATCTCGACACACTACAAATCGGACACTGTCAAGCTTCCATCAGACGACAGAAAATGTCTGACTAGGAGGAACCCACAGATGGATAATTTTGCAATTCGAATAAAAGCATTATAGCCATCAACAGAGTAATCAATAAGCTATTTAAGTGGCCAGAACGGCTGTTTGTTTTGAAGGAAATAAATCAATATGACTGTCATTTCATAATTATGACATGGTGTTGATTCTGTGTTTTTTTTCTAAGCTGTGTGCAGCTTCATGGTGGACTTTTGTAATGCTGTTCAGATTCTCAACTGCTGTCTTTAACATATTTTCAATAATAAATATATAAATACATACATACTGTTGCGTAGCAGTGAAGTCGGGCAGGCAAACAGAGGCTGCAGCCAGTAGTACGTGTGATACAAGGGGTTTATTCCGAGGAAGACGCAGGATTTGGGAACACAGAACAGAACTCAACACAGCGAATTACACAGATGACCGATCTAGGGAAGTCTGACACAGACGCTGACTAAATACTCAGGGCGGGCAGGAATGAATCGACAGCAGGTGATCACACTCAGGAGCAGACACGAGGTAATAAAGGGGGTAAAAAAAAGAAATGAGGGGGGCGTGGCACACACGAGGCTCGGACGGGCGGATCGTGACACATACAAATTAATAAATACAAAGAACTTAGTCTAAAAGATAAGAAAAGCCATTTGTACCACAATTTAGAAAAACAATAATGGTGAATAAAACTGAAGGAGTGAAGACAGTATTTCAGAGTATAAATTTAACACTGAATTACTGATAATACCATCCATTATTTAATAGCATTTCAAATATTGTTCATGCTAATTGTAAGATCATTCATAATTTCTGCTACATGATTAAATTGATCCAGTAAATCACCTGTTTTATAGGTTTTAACTGTGGTTGATGTCTGTTCTGGTTTCTTTTGGACCCAACTTTTAGATTCCTGTATGATTAACAACTTCCTCCACCCACAACCATTGTCCACATGTATCTAAGAAATCTTATTAAAATGACAGATTAAGTGAAATACCTAAAGTATAGTCATTTCAGCCCAAAGATGGCATAATAAAATTAGAATATACCTTCCACAGATATCGACTCAATATAGTTTCATATTTTCAGGTCCAGTACTTGAGATGAGTTTCATTGCAAATTCATCCATCTGTCATTAATCACAATTAAACACATCCAATTATACCATGTGTTAGAATGATCAAATTTGCTGGAAAAATAATGATCTGAATGAGGGGAAAGAGATGCGCAACCAGTGATTAAAAACTGGGTTTTGGGCCCCATTCTGCGGCTCTGCGGCTGATCAGGACATTGTCGGGATCTGATGATGTAATTACAGGGAAGCGTGAGCACAGAGCCGTCAGAGAGACTCCTAATGAATGTCTGGCCAAAGGCTTTATTAGCCAGTCCTCCAGAAAGATGCCGACAGTAGATTTCAGGCCGATTAGAAAGGCATCAGACCTAAAATAGCTCTTTAACTCTGCTCAGTGGCTGTCTAGCTGACCTTCCCATCACTAATATACAATCCAGCACATGTGACTGACAGTTTCGCAAATTATAAATAAAATTAGAATATACCTTCCACATATATACCTACTGCCAGACATAAGAAGACAAACTGATTTTACATATGAATGTTTGTTAAAGTAATCGACCAGTTACATGACTGGCTGAATGACTAAGTGATTGTTAATTTGTAACAACTAACACTGTAATAGGACAAATGTATTTAGTACCTCTGTGGAGCTCATTTGTGGGATTGGTAGTATACACCCTGTTCCAAATTATTATGCAAATGATATTTTTCTCATTTATTTAAATAATTAATGTAAACAACAGTCAGAATAATTCTCATGTTATCAACTATTAAGAGTCCAATTGAAGTTTTATTGAACAAATCTCCCAACGATAACAGTATTTTTTATATATATATAAAAAACTTACAATGAACTGTTCCAAATTATTATGCACAGTAAACTTCAAGACACTTTATAAGTTGTAAAGAACTGCAAATTGTCATTTGTTGTGTTTGCAGCATATGTACTGAAATCAAAAGCTATTTAAATCAAACTTTTACAACATTTTAACTTTTTAAACGTTTTAACAGGTCACGTTACATTTTGTCATAGGACCCCTTATTTAATAGCAGCTTCACAAGTCTTGCATCCATTGAACTTGTGAGTATTTGGACAGTTTCTGCTTGAACTTGTTTGCAAGATGTCAGAATAGCCTCCCAGAGCTGCTGTTTGGATGTAACCTGCCTCCCACCATCATAGATCTTTTGCTTGAGGATACTCCAAAGGTTCTCAGCTGGATTGAGGTCAGGGGAGGATGGAGGTCACACCATGACCTTCTCTCCTTTTATCCCCATAGCAGCCATTGATGCAGAGGTATAGTTCTTCCTTCTGTACCAGGGAAGAAAGTGGTCAGTCAGAAACTCCACATACTTTGCCGAGGTCATCTTCACACCTTCAGGGACCCTAAAGGGGCCGACCAGCTCTCTTCCCATGATTCTGGCCCAAAACATGACTCCACCACCTCCTTGCTGACGTCGCAGCCTTGCTGGAACACGGTGGCCATCCACCAACCATCCACTGCTCCATCCATCTGGACCATCCAGGGTCGCACGGCACTCATCAGTGAACAGGTCTGTTTGAAAATTAGTTTTCATGTATTTCTCTGCCCACTGCAGCCGTTTCTGCTTGTGAGCACTGGTTAGTGGTGGCCGAACAGAAGGTTTATGCACAGTTACAAGACTCTGGAGGACTCTACACCTTGATGTCCGTGGGTCTCCAGAGGCACCAGCAGCTTCAAATATCTGTTTGCTTGCTGCTTAATAATGTTGAACGTCCTTCTTAAGTAGTTTAAACTAATTGTCACAGGTGTCTAAAATTTCTTCCAGTGATCCAAAGAGCCCGGACACACAATGCCATCCATTAGTTTATTTGAAAACCAAAAAATCTAATTTTTGTGACACTTAAATAGAATTTGCATAATAATTTGGAACAGGGTGTAAATAGTCGAAACAAAAAGACTTGGGCAGCCACTGGGGACATCAGATGTTTACTGATAAACGCACGAAAAATAAAGCGACTACAGATTTTTACGTGTTTGCTGATATTTATGAGCTTATGTATATCAAGCATTTTTTTATTTTATCATGTGAAATGTCTCAGATTATTGTGAAATAATCTAAATTTTGCTGTGGTATATTATGTCTGTTAAATCACAGCTTTTACCATACCTCATGGTATATTAGGACTGTTAAATGACAGCTTTCACCATATCCCATGTTATATCAGGTCTCATCCCATCTAAGGTGACCCCTGTGCTCTAGGCTCACAGCAACTGGATAAACATTTGGAAGGTGGATAGATGGATAAAGTCTATCAAACTAAATGTAATTGAGTTGCATCTCTGGAAAGGAAATATATCTACAAACACACAGAGAGAAACACATCTCAAGTGTGCTATTCCCAGAGTCAGGCCTGTGCTCTTCCCCAGCCTTCAGGTCCGTGCTCTTCCCCAGCCTTCAGGTCCGTGCTCTTCCCCAGCCTTCAGGCCCCTGCTCTTCCCCAGCCTTCAGGCCACTGCTCTTCCCCAGTTTTCAGGCCCCTGCTCTTCCCCAGCCTTCAGGCCCCTGCTCTTCCCCAGTTTTCAGGCCCCTGCTCTTCCCCAGTTTTCAGGCCCCTGCTCTTCCCCAGCTTTCAGACCCTTGCTCTTCCCTAGCCTTCAGGCCCCTGCTCTTCCCCAGCCTTAAGGCCCCTGTTCTTCCCCAGCCTTCAGACCCTTGCTCTTCCCCAGCCTTCAGGCCCCTGCTCTTCCCCAGCCTTAAGGCCCCTGCTCTTCCCCAGCTTTCAGACCCTTGCTCTTCCCCAGCTTTCATCTGTGCACCTTGGCTGCCACAAAGCTAAGTAGCCCGTTATCGTCCCCCCTCCCAAGACCCCGCGAACACCTGTGAAAATGCAGTAATTTGATCTGCTGCAGATAAGACACAGTGCTAACCAGGTAAATCCCTCCAAGTCCGTATCTAAATGAACACTTTGACACATCAAATAAGATGAACTCACTGGCTAAGCCTATCTCACACTACCCATGTTGTAAATCTCAAATCTCACTCACGTTTTTGTCTATACTGTCCCTTCAGCATCTCAGACAGGGGGTGAGACCGGGAGGCTGAAACAAAGCACCGAAACGGACCAAACCCTTTGTCCTCCATTCCACTCTAAAGCTGCCAAAGACCCCTAAAGTAGACACTGAAGATAAGTCCTTCTGATAAGAAAATCCTTTCACACTTTTTTTCATTCTGAGGGCTATAAGTCACATTCACAGCCTCATTCTAATAAGATAAGTAGGCCACTTGGGGTCCTGGCCCGCATTATCTAAAACAATGAAATGTTATGCTTTAATATGAATCAACGTTTCTGTGTTTTCCATGACCCTGACCAGGGTATGTTGCTTCAAGTTGGATGAATGGATTTGTTTTCCCAGCAAGAAAAGGTTCCACAGCTCTCGGCAGCTGTCAAACCCGAGTCCATGGGCAGTACAGGCGATTCATACCAGACCCAACAGTGTCGCATGCCGTCATCGTACGCTCATAGGCGGACTACAAATTGTTCAGTTACTGACAGGAAGAGGTGCAATGGATTGTGGGACATTGAAATTCTACCTCTTCCTGCTCCACAGATCCGCGCAGCATTTACTGCAGCTCAAACTCTCGCGACTGTCCCTCCGCTGGCCTTTAACCCCGGCTGCTCCACGGACCGACTCACCCTGCTTCCTCAATCCTGTTTTGCTTTAGATAAGAGCCTCTGCTAAACAATTGTAATGTGTCTGTAGGGGCGACTCAGTTCCACTGTGTGTTTGCCCTGTACTGTATGGATAATCTACTTAAATTCACTGAAACGGCAGTGATTCGAAGGTAAAGTGACAAACATGACAGCAAACAAACATGTATAATTTAAACGATGATACATTCATGTTAACCCAGGAAATCATACGCGGATATCTACAGTACAAAATATCTACTATTTATTTGTCCTGACATAAATTGCTTTTTATTACATCCGTGATATTTACAGAGGTAATTCAGGTTACAACAATATTTCAATAGGTGTTGGGACTTGAACCTGCCCACACCTGGGATTTGGCCATGTGGCTGTAAACCATGTGCTCTGTTAAGCTCTCTTAGCACTTATAGCGTACCGCTGCGCGAATGAACGCCGATCGATTTCAGCCGGGGGAGCGAGTGAGTCGATGCTGTAGAGCCTGCAGCCTTATCTGCTGCCCGCTGTACATCGTGTTTGCCCCGTGGGCGTGCAGCCATGCAGCACAGGTGAGTCTGTCCAGCTGGGTGGCCCTCTAATCTCCACAAGCCTTTGGGACCCTCAAGGCAGAGTTGGCATTAAGCATCAGGAAAGGAACCACAAAGATACGCAGGAGCAGGTATTCAGAATAATCACAGGATCACCTTTGATGAGTCACATAATCCAGAGTTAGTCAGCTCATCATAAGATTATTCTTGAAAAGCTTTGAAACTCCCACTTCTGCCATACGTCTCCTAGTATTGGGTAATTACCATATATACATGTTGTGTAAAAATTTGGGGAAATTTCAGCTTATGTTCCCATGAATAGGGCACTTAAAATGACTTCTAATGCTGCCCATCTTGCTTGTTACGTGCCCTTGATGCACCAAAGCTGCATGATGTGGTGATGGGCGCAGGGGCGGGGCCTGCTACGATGCCTGCTGCTAGTATGCAAGGAAGCTTCCATGAAACAAGAGGCGGTTTCGCTCAACATTAAAGAGAGGAATGTAAAAACAAGAAGAGCAGAGCAGGATGGGGCTCTGCAGACTGGCTCTCTGGGGGGGCCTGGTAAGTGTAACATGGACCGGCAGGGCCTGGGTTCCCCACACTACACCCACAGTACTGCCCCCCCCCCCCCCCCGCCCCCCCAGGCACTGTAACGGAGGACCGAGAGGACGAGGGGGCAGCAGGGTGCGACGTGGAGGGGAGCGTGGCGGGTAAATGTCACGGGGAAACCCAGGCAGGGCGGGGCTGCATCTTTCCCCCCGGGGCTCAGCACAATGGCAGTGGCACTGAGAGTACCAGCTTGAGAGTGTGTCACACAGCCTCTTCGTCCACCAGCCATGGGGGAGGGGGGGTGATGACCGGCCCCCGCAGCTCGACTGGACTCCATGTGCTCTGCGGGGGCATTATGTTGGACACAGTAGTGTACAGTGCAACAATCACCCCTCTCATAAACCACCAGTGCGACTGCAGAACTGCAACATCTACCTTAACACTCTGCACCTCACTCGACTCATTTAGATAACATACATTTACAGTGTGACAATTCTGACCTACAGCACCCCCATTTATCAAGATTTACTACATGGTGAAATATCCATTCATCTTGTGACTGCTTATTCTGCTGAAGATTGTAGGGGGGAGTGAAGCCTATCACAGACCCTAGATGAGATGCCAGTCTATGGACTGCACACAGAGCAGAGGTGGGATTCGAACCCCAAAACCCTGGAGGTGTGAACTGGGATTTCAACCCCCAACCCTGGAGGTGTAAAGTGGGATTCCAACCCTCATCCCTAGAGGTGTAAAGTGGGATTCCAACCCCAATCCCTACAGGTGTAAAGTGGGATTCCAACCCTCATCCCAAGAGATGTAAAGTGGGATTCCAACCCCCATCCCTAGAGGTGTAAAGTGGGATTCCAACCCTCATCCCTGGAGGTGTGAGTCTATAGTGCTGCCCATCGTTCAGCCAAAGTATATGCAGCCATTATTAATTAGATCACAAATAGATTTAAACCAATTGGGAAGGAGCAGAAATTCATACATCAGAAATGTTCCGTTGTTGAATAAGTTTAATCAGCATTGTAGTTATTGTATTTACATATGATCAATTCAGGTCAGGTATCTTTCAAAATGTGCAGCAGCAACACCCATCGCAACATAAACCTTCAACCCCCCCCCCCCCCCAAAAAAAATAATAAATCTGTCTGCTTAAGCCATACAACACTGCTGGAGGAATTCATCACCCAACGGCCCCCACAAAAATTGCTCCCCCTTGTCCCACATATTACTTCTGAATCCATTTTTCCCAATTAATTTGCAATCTCAGCCTTAAACTGGCCTGTGTACGTCCTCCGTATCTGTGAGCCAAGCTATTTATCAAACACACAGACAGTGATGAAGCCGTAATCTGCATCTTCTGTCTGTTGCTTGTCAACGCATTTCTTATTGGGGACGCAACGTGAATATGCCTGTGCATTACTCATTAATTTCCTATTTCGGACACAGCCCCATGTAACTGAGGGAGCGGAGTGAAATTCTTTTTGTTTTTCTCCAGAAAATCACAGGATGTTTCCATCTGGAACTCATTCACGTTTTAGCATTTCAGTTCTACACTCACCTTATGCAATCTGTTATCAGTACAAATATATGAGATAAATTACAAATACACAAATAAAGAAAATAAAGAAACAAAACTCACACATTACAATATCACAATTCGGAAGAGGCCTTATTGACACATAGACATACACAGAGGGACAGATATTACCAATGAATAAATACCACTGAGACAATGTAAAAATGTAAGTTTCAAACACCCGAAAAACTTAAAAACATTTCGATTAATGAAATGTTATCATAATAACTTAAAGAAATTATTTCAAAGTTCAGATGCCCACTGGGAACTCTTTTGTGGCTCTGCCCCCCCCCCCACGCCCCCCCCAGGGATAGACGTCCAGTGGAGATATTAATATGCATCCCCTTAAAGGTCTTAATCTCAATCTTGTAGGACATTTAAAACACACCCGGAGCCCACGCGACCACCCCGTGATTAAAACGCTTCTGTGGCCATCTGAGAATCTTGGCCCACATATTCATTACACGGCAGCTTCGTCACACAACAAGCCAGTTCTCTTAAACACTCGGACTAAGAGTTCAGCTTTTTTAAAGCCTGTGGAGCACATCCATCTGTCAGAGATCAGTTAGCAGAATTATCAGTTTGAAAGTAATATTAACATGAATGCCAATTTGGTGGTGACTGGTTAGTGAAATTACTTTTAATGCAATCAACATCTCACTTGGACTGAATGATTTACACATCTTGTTATAAGATTACTATGGTCTTCTGCATTGGTGTTTGATGAGTTATTAAGTAAGTTTAATTATAAAGCACCATTTTACATCTGAGGTAGACCAAAGTACCATACACGAGTAGGCAATTCATAAGGATAAAAGAATAAAGAATAAAAAGGACACAATAAAAACAAATTATTTATAGGTGAGTGAATCCAAATGGGTTTTCAGTCTAGTTTTAAGAAGCAATGACCAATCAGTATGCAGCACGAACTCAGGGCTTTTTTTAGTTGAAATGATCACAAACCCTGCCATAGCTCATAGTGCCCCCCCTGATATGGATTAGGTGGTCTCTCTAGGAGGGGTCTGTATTAACGCACTGGGGACCAGCAGAGAGAAGATAAAATGGGGGATGTGTGTTCCCTTTCATACGTGTCAGTGAGTAGCGCAGCTGCTCCATGCTGAACTAATTACAATCAAGCTATAGAAGACTCAACCCAGAATATAATGAATTAAGGTGATGTTACAAGGTGCCGCTTGTTCAGCAATGCTATTGGGCATTTGCTAGCCAGATGAGACAAAGGACAACTCAACCTGGATCCGGATGATTACGAAAAATTGCCCACTGCAGATCAAAGTTTTTCAAATAGAAATTCTTTGCCCAATATCAAGGGGAAAATGCCCAGGCAACTCCGGTCAGCATCATTGCTCAAAAAGGCCCTGTGTATACTCACCCTTACCGTTGTCTAATTATGAGGATGGAAAAGGCATGCATGACCACTTCTAGTGTAGTTAACATTGGCACAGAGTAGGAAAGGGCTCCTATAAACAGTTAGACCGATATATGCAGACGCAGAGCGACTTGGCCAGAAGAAGCGCCCCTGTCATTCAGCCAGAATCCACGGTGCACCACTATCGGGGGACAGGGACACCTCTCACACTAACTCTTAATGCCTACTAAAACCCATTAGAGCAAACACGATTAACCCCGATTCTTTGTGAGTGTGATTAATAAAAGAGAAAAATCAATGGGCAGTTATAGACTCCTTCCGGACACTTCACTGGCAGCGTGGTCAACCGCCTAGGAAGCGATGGTGCTGGAAAAGCAGCAGCAGGTGAAACGTGAGAGCTGTGCGACTTTCACCTTTGAGTAAAAGCAGAGCAAAAACTGCAGGAATGTGTAGTTACACCAGCATCGGGTTTGTAAATTACCTACCTGCGTGGGACTCACTGAACCACCCAAACTACCATTTGTAACGCAGAGCAGACTTACTACAAATCATATTCCAAAGACACAGTTTACATTGCTGTATGAACTGAACAAAAACCCAGTCAAAAGACCACTGACAGTACCAATGTTGATGTAGATTTACCATGTTGATGTAGCTTTACCATGTTGATGTAGTTTAAGGTGATAAATTGCCGTCATTCTGTGATGATCACCTAAGAATGAATTTCAGAGTGAGATACAATAAATGATCAAAAGTGTGGTAAACATTTAGGGCTGCTGCGATTGGTCGACATAGTCGATGACATCAAAACTTAAAATGGGTCGTTATTTTCAATGAATGCATCTTTTAAAATAATTTTTATATAATTACCTTCATGATTTCCAAAATGCTTACATTTATTATAACATGTATTATAACAAGTTTCGATGGCATACCACGGCAGTAATGCTATGCACTAGTCTGGAACAACTAAGAAAAGGTTTGGTTATGTGCCTGGAAAATATAACATTTGGAGGACAATAACATACTTTCAGATACTGGCTAGTTGGAGAGTCAAGTAGATTTTCATACCGTTTCTTGTTAATACCAGTAAATTCCTTAAGGTTAACTGATTTTTTGTTATCCAGCTAACCGTAGAGGGAGTCTGTGGGTGGGACTGAAATTTATACAGATGACATTAAACCACCAAGAGGGGGGTAAATTCAGGGTTGTACTTCTTATATCAATTGTGGGGGATGGAGAAGCTGGTATCACAGAGCACTAATCTATTCTGAAAAATATGGAGGGGGGGGGCGCATATGACCTTTCTCCTGAAAGTGGGTGGAATATTCCTTTGCCATTCGATGTCCTAGTAAATATTATCCACCACAAAATTTCAAGCGGTGTGGAAATCGACTGAGGGAAACATCAAAACACCCCTGCCCACTCTTTTCCATATGGGAACCTCTGAAAGTTAAAAAAGGAGTCCGTCCTTCCTGCTCTCTATCAAACACTAGATGTGCAATCCTGCCCAGAATGCCTCCGCGGTCCGAGGGCAGCTTTGAAGTGTATGTCGAAGGTCAGCTGTGCCACAGCCCAGTTTCTTAAAGCAGCACTTCTCATTTCCTCTTGCTGATGTTACAAAGACAAAAGCAAAAGGCGATTACCGGAAATCACACCCCCCCCCCCCCAACACCTCCAGCATCAGCACCCCGATAAATGTCAGAGATGCATGCCGATGAACTCCATCTTCCTTCTGTCCTCTGATCCCCTGGGACTCTCGCGTCTCCTTTCTTCGACGTCCTTTTAGCAGAGTCCTCTGGGTGTGTTTACGGTCTGGCGGAGACGTGCGGAAACTCCGTGATGTCGGCTGGGGATGATTTACAGTTTGGCACGTTGTGTTCTGAGACGGTGACAAACGGCACTTTTTTTCCCCGCAATTCATGGGCGCCCGGCAGCTTTCTCACTGGCGCCCCTCCCATCGTCTTCCTGGCAGCAAAAATGCCGGACGACGGCGCCGAGTGGCACATTAGCAGACTTCATGCCACCCCAGCAATTAATGCGCAATCATTTTCAATTAGGCTAATTCCACTCGAAGTTTGAGGGAACCCTTTGAAACGAACAGCTGCTGGGATCCACCTGCTGCCCACCCAGCCGTCACGCTGCGCTCTCACCCTTCCTTCCTTGCCTTGGGGATTTTAATGGTTGTACCACAAAACAATGTGCTGCTTCACACTTCCTGCAGATGCTTAGATACTTTAAAATAGGACAGACACCAGATTTCAGCATCTTCCACTTACTCAATACAGGATGAGCCTGTAGACAAGGGGAATCCCTGGACAGAATGCCAGTCAATTCCAGGGCATGGGAGAGGCGAATCCCTGCATGAGACGCCAGTTAATTCCAGGGCACATTCACATTCACATTATGGACAAGTTAGATATATCAGTTCATCTATTAGGATGCCTTTGGATTGCAGGAGCACTGGGAGAATCTGAAAACTCCACAGACAGAGACTCGAACCCACAATCCTCGGGGTATGTGTTTGCAGCCCTGCTGCCCAAACCACAAGGTTTTCACTTTCGCTGTCAGCAGTGCTGGTGGTGATATGGCACCTGATGCAATGTGAGAGACAATCTGTTGGGCCATTAAATCTATGGAAATGAGGGGAAACACAAGGCAGACAGGACATTACAGACCCGATGGCAGAGAAATGGATTCTGGGTAGTGATTAATTCATTTGATGATCCCTCTGGTGAGAAATTTTAGTCCACAAATTAAGTGACAGGATAACAAATAGCCATTTAAAGGAATTTACTGGAAATCCTTAAACAATTGCACCAAAGTTTATGGCAAGCAGAGAAGATATACATGCAGTGTATAATTTATGCATATTTTTACCTGTAATGAATTATTAATCTTTATGAAAATCCTTCGAGGTCCGTGAAAAGTGTTATGTCTGCTACATATCTCATAACAGATAACCGGCTTGGAGACAGTAGAGGACAAGAATTCCAGAGGAACTTTATCATTATAGAGTCACATTAAGTTGTCGATCCTTATCAGCCATGCTGTTTATTAAAATGTATACAGTTTTCTTAAAATATTATTATTATTAAATTAGTTAACACGATTAACTCTTAAATTAATCTTTGGTTTCCAGCTAGATTTGAATCACTATATATCTTATCATTTCTTTTGGTGAATTATTGGTGAATTGTCTCCGGACAGTCAGTTTAGCAGGAAAATAGCTATCATTATTGACAGGCAGTCATATCCCGAACTGACTGAAATGCGTCAGCAGTCCGTATTCTGCATAAATCCATTATATATTATGATGTGCTGCTTGATTTTCTATAAACACTAGTTTTATCCTATAAATATGGTTCATAGTTGTTGAATCATTACTATTTATGAATTGCATAAGTGATCAGTTCCATCCATAGAGTTAATTGCGGCAGATTAGAGAGTCCCTGCATGAGTGAACCACTTCTGGGATTTGTCCTGACAGTGCACCCTAAACTAGAAACTTGAGCAGTGGATCTGAATATTGCCACAGATGAATGATTAAGCAGGCATGACACCCGT
Organism: Stomatorhinus ivindoensis; assembly: GCA_019775895.2. Lineage (NCBI taxonomy): Eukaryota > Metazoa > Chordata > Actinopteri > Osteoglossiformes > Mormyridae > Stomatorhinus > Stomatorhinus ivindoensis. The sequence continues at coordinate 20,490,992 of JABFEB020000035.1, read as the reverse complement.
GATTGGGTCTGTATGTTGAACCGTGAACCTAGCGACCAGCTTTTATTCTGACCAAAGAACAGTTGGAGGATACAGAAGCCTCATTGTGGATGTTCAGTGAGCCCTGAGCTTTTTACTACATCACAGGTCCCTGTGTTTATGAGATGACATCCATGGACATTTTTATAGACCCCAATTCCACATATGTGATTCGCTTTTCCCTGTTTAACTGTCCATTCTGGCTCCTTTCGACGTGAAGAAGCAGCGGTTCTACTCTGAGTCCCTCCCGGATATCCGAACTTCTCACCCTATCCCTAAGTGAGAGCCCAGACACCTGTATTCGCGATCTCATTCTTTCGGCCATTACACATAGCTCATGACCATAGGTGAGGGTCGGGACGAAGATGGATTAGTACTTTCTTAGCTACGACGAACCGGTTCAGCGCCTGAAAAACTGTAGACCCCGTTCCGATTTTGTCTATCCAGCTCCTGATCTCGCCTACTCTCACTCGTGAACAAGACCCCGAGATACTTGAACTCCTCCACTTGAGGCAGTACCTTGTCCCTGACCTGAAGAGGGCAATCCACCTGTTTCCAGCTGAGAATCACGGTCTCGGACTTGGAGGTACTAATCCTCATCCTTCACACTCGGCTGCGATCCGCCCCAGAGCACGTTGGAGATCCACAGCAGATGAAGCCAACAGGACGACATCGTCTGCAAAAAGCAGCGAGACGATCCTGAGGCCACCAAACTGGACACCCTCAACACCCTGGCTGTGCCTAGAAATCCTGTCCATAAATATTATAAACAGAACCGATGTCAAAGGGCAGCCCTGGGGAAACCCAACCCGCACTGGGAACATGTCCGACTTATTCCCAGCAATGCGGACCAAGCTTCTGCTCCGTTCATACAGGGACCGAATCGCCCACAAAAGTGGACCCTGGACCCCATACTCCTGAAGCCCCCCCCACAGAGCACCTCGGGGAACCCGGTCGTAAGCCTTTTCCAAATCCACAAAACGTATGTAGACTGGATAGGCAAACTCCCAGGACCCCTCCAGTACCTTCGCAAGGTCCAGTGTTCCACGGCCAGGACGAAAACCGCATTGTTCCTCCTGAATCCGATATTCAACTATCGATCTCACCCTCCTCTCCAGTACCCCGGAATAGACTTTGCCAGGAAGGCTGAGAAGTGTGATCCTCCTGTAGTTGGAACACCCCCTTCTTAAATAAGGGGACCACCACCCTGGTCTGCCAATCCAGCGGCACTGTCCCAGACCTCCACGCGCTGTTGAGAAGGCATGTCAGCCACGACAACCCCTCAACATCCAAAGCCTTTAGGTACTCCAGGCAGATCTCGGCCACCACGTAGCTCTTTAACCACTCTGTTTAACCAACATGTTTAATTGAAGAACACATTCAAGAAATAAACCCCTTCCAGAGTCTGCAATGGTATGATCCAGATGCTGAAAGCCATATGCGCAGGACTATTGAGTGTACCATTGGCGGTGATTGACAGGTCGGGAGTCAGAGAGCCAGCCAAAGCAAGCTGAGAACTGCTGGTACTAATTGTCCGTTCCCCGTAAGCTGAAGGTATTGGCAACTAGGAGCTGTGGTCGACACTCTAGCATAACCCGCAGACGGCAGCAGGGCACACTAATTGCCTTGGCCTTTTCATCGTCTCAAATCCATCTTGAAGGGGAGGGAAACAGTAGGAGGTGACCGATCATCGCATCTTCGGATGTAGTTGTCTATCCCACATGGCTCCTTCCCTTCCTGACTGGAGGTGAGCACCACCCTGCCGGTGCAGGTTGGTCTCCTACCGCTGGGCCGTGACCTCATGGTACAGACCATTTAAGAGGGTCCCATGAGGAGGGCAGGTTGGGTAGCTAAATGGCACAGTGTTGTAAAGCAAGCGAGCGGTCCTCCCTGACAAGAGATCAATACTATCCTGGGAGTGACTCGAGTCAAACGACTGGGTCAAGAAGGGCTGGGATGGTGAGAAGGGGGTGGAACTCAACATAATTGGATCAACAACCCGCAGAGTCCCGTCTCAAAGCCCTCACTTGCGGCTGTCACAACAGTCACATGAATTGTCACCTTTCCATTCAAATAAATACCTCCAATACGGATCTTTACACATATACGCAAAAAAAACATACACATGCCACAACTCAGGCTAGCAAATAAAACTTAAAAGGAGGCAGTTTGCAAAATATGCAGCGGTGGAGAACGGGATCAAAAACAATGAAAGAAAACATGAGAATAGAGCGGAAAAATGAGAGCCTGTCAGTGTGCATTTATCCTTCTGCCTGGTGTGTGATAGTAATCGCTATATCAGTCAATAGTACACAGGCCTGCAAGCAGGGCTTCCACTTATGGACTGACATTTGTAAATAGATAAAGCAATTACTGCTACATTGTCACGTTACTTAGTGGTTAATTGTCTATAAAGTGCATGACTCACTCATCTGCTTGTCGTCTGATATTCAGGATGATTCCCGGAACCTGATTCTCCCCAGTGAAGCGTTTTGAAGAGGTCCCCAGCCCCGGAGTCGATTAGGATGGTATTAACGCTGACAAGATTTCATCTTTGCTTAATTAAAAAAGGCGGGGGGGGGGGGGGTGTTGCCTCTTAAATACCAAAACAGGGGCTTTGAACTCATGTACGTAAATCTGAAACTGTGATCAGCGTGAGACAAACATCACCCATCTGAGGCGTGTTTTTATCAGGAGTCTCAGACTGCAGAGATTCAAGATTCAAGATTCGTTTATTGTCAATACAACAATATACACAGTATACATTGTATTGAAATGCCGTTTCACACAGACCC
>JABFEB020000035.1:20466078-20480340 GCA_019775895.2 Stomatorhinus ivindoensis | reverse complement strand
GTTAGGGTTGGGGGGAGGGGGGGGGGGTATAGTGGCTTGGCTTGGGCGACATTACTGTATACGTGGAGTTTTCGTTCCAAAAAAAAAATTACCTCTACCTCCAGTATGACACATTTTATCAGGAAATATCAGGTGTTTAAAAAAATATTGTCAGAATTCCAAAATGTATCCTGATGTTATGATGGTATTATAAATAAGATGCTGCCCTAGTGCTGGCTGAGGGGAGGTTGTGGGGTGTTGTGCATCTGTGGATGTCAGCAAGAGATTGCCGGGACTTTCCGGGCGGAGGATGGCATCTGATGTGCTTCTGGTCGACGGCGGCGAGAGCGTGGCCTGGCATTGCAGAACCTCACATTATTTTGTATGATCTATGGAGTAGTTTTGTGGGACTAAACAGACTGACACAAAGAAGCAATGAGATGGTGGAAGCTTATGTGGACCAGGTGAATCTAGGATCAGGGCAGACAGGCAGGTCAGGTATGGGATGGAATATCTGTCATTTAGATAAAACCTAAGTTTCCCTGTGCACCTCCTGGGACTATATAGTGCTGTGACCCTTAGCCATTTTCAAACTTATGTTTTGTTTGGGGTGATAAAAAATCTATAAAAAAATACTTTTGAGCCCATGTTAGATTCACATGGCAGACACGTAATGGTAAATATTGATGTACAGTATATGGAACTGTATGACAGTGCAGTGGCCAAACTGTAGCGCACTACAGAACGGCCCTGAACGCCACGTGAGTCCTGCACCTTCACTCACTGAACCAAGGCTTTGTGATCACGCTGTATCTGCGAAATAAAGCTGCAGGATCACTCACAGGAAAATAGTCTTCAAGCCGGACTTGTCAGTTAGCAGTTAGCAGCAGTTTTAGGGTTTTCTTTCACTGCCATGAATAACAGTCTAACAGCTGGAGTCCAACTGGGAGCACATCCCGAGAGGCGCCTACCGCCACGCGTTGACCTGCTTCAGCTGCTGCTGATGCTGCCAGTGCGGCTTTACAGTGAAGCAAGCGATCAATACCAAACACGCACGGGTTGGTGTATCTGTCAGCACTGCAGACACATCTTCTGCAGGTACGTTAGCCATTCCCGCTGGATGTAATGCGTTTGAGGAAGCACTCCGCCAGAATTGAGTTAAGAAAAAGAAATATATGACTTTTATAAGACAATTCTGTTAGTTGGTTTTGCTGCCCGCTGTGATGTCGGTCAGGCGGGCCGCAGACTGCAGCGCTGGGATGTCAGTCAGGTGGGCCGCAGACTGCAGCGCTGGGATGTCAGTCAGGCGGGCCGCAGACTGCAGCGCTGTGATGTCAGTCAGGCCGGCCGCAGACTGCAGCGCTGGGATGTCAGTCGGGCCGGCCGCACATTTTTTTGTCCTCTTAATGGGAAACTCAATTCTGTGAAAAAAATAAATGACTGCAATCAAAACCCTGAAATGCCAAAAGTCTTGTATTTAGTTTGGTTACTTATGGTTAAGGTCATGATGGATGGGGTTAGGGTTATGCCAATAGAAATAAATGAAGAGTCTCCACAAAGATATTGATACCGAATCTGTGTGTGCATGTGTGTGTGTGTGAGAGAGAGAGAGAGAGGGAGAGAGAGAGAGAGTGGTTAAACACATGGTACTCTTGTTTCCTGGAATCATCACTTCATCAGTCCTCCAGAGGAGACACATTTTGACGTGACCATAAGACAGTCTCTGGTCAGGACTGATCCAGTTAAGTGGACAGACTGAAGCAGCTTCTGTGCCCTTGCTGGCCTGGGGGGACGTACAGGTGCAACTGATCAGGGTTCAGCTGGCCTCCCAGCTAAGGGTGACAGTCAAGAGCAATTCACAAGGAAGCAGACTGCCGACCTGCCGACCTTGAAGAAACTCTCGGGGGTGTCACCTTATGCTGAAAAAAAGTTCAGCTCATGCACATGTGTACGGCAAGGAACCGACATGACACATAGTATATTTTGGACTCATTTGCTGATTTCAGAAACCTAAATTCAAACTGAGTGTTTACCCGAAAATAAAAAACAACCAGTTCAATATATAAATAGTTCATTATAAAATCTGGAAATTATTTAATGAATTAAATTCTGACTAAACATAACCTTGAGGAAAATAAAACTCTGACTGAGCTACCACCTAAAAATTAAATTACCTATTTACCCAATAGCTTAATATAAAGTCTGGCAGTAAAACGTTTAATGAATAAATCAAACAAACAAATAAATATGCAAACTTGTAGCAGCACAATCAATGAATCGGGTTTTTCTCAGTTTGGAAAAATAACATGTTGCACTATTTTGACACCCTGCGCCTGACGTGGTTTTCAGTTTCGCTGAGTACTGATGCTAGTCGCCTTTGCTACAGCTTGGCCTTATAAATATTATGAATACAATGAAAAGTCACACTTAACCATCTGCAACCGAACAATATAACTTACTTTGCCAATTTAAATGAATGGGTAACAAGCTATGCAAATATATACCAAGGTTAGCTGGAATTCAGCATGGAATTGCAGGTTATTTCACTTATTCCCACACAATCTGCTATCACAATGTGGGAATTTCCTGCTTTGTCTTGCTGGGATGGTGCTGAACACAAGCTAATTTAAAAGTGAATATATTTTAGATATACGCTCAAGAGATATAACCAGCAACTGTGACACTTATAATACGAAGAACGAGCAGCACTGTCAGTCATCACCTTGCATCGGGAGTCACCACAACTGATGTGGCTAATCGGCTTTGGAAAAATCCCAGTAGGTTGCTTCTCAGTTAGGCTGCCAGGACTGTTTTGTCCAACATAACAAAACCAGTTTAAATCCTGAGAGCAGCACTCTCCCGTTACTCACATCTCAGGTCGTCTTTGAATTGATGAGAAGCTGGTTTAATCACAGGCTTTCACAACACAATTGCAAGGTAGCCTAATGTTGTCAAAGTTCACATAAGCACATCATAGATGCTCCGCACAAATTCGGGAAAAAATTGTTTTGTAAGAAGTAGGTGATTTATTAGAGATGTTCTGTAATTTGCACAGATCAAACATATAATGATGTCCGTTGTGGTGCTTCCTTGTTTCTGGCAAAGTTTGCTCCAGGCTTGCTCCATGCATGTACAAAGAATAACAAGAACGAAAAATTAAACAGCCATGACAGTATAGAGTTACTGTAGGTGATTAGATGAATAATTTGCTGAAAGGCTGGATAAATGAGTGCAACTGATTTTTAAACATACTAGGTAATCTTGAAAATAAATAATAATTATAATTGCAAAATTTGATGTTTTTTTCCTATGACAGAATAAATTTTTTTAGCAAAACCTAAACTCCCTGCGCTATAATGTCCATACAGAATTGAAGATAAGAAAAAGACTGATCTTCGTCTAGCTGACTAGCGATGTGAGAAGTGGATGTGCATAAAATGCGATACTGGTATTAATATCGCAAATTGTCCAGGATCTAAAATATATTACAGTCATTTTCCAAATTCAGTACAAAATAGCCTGTGTCATGCTGTGATGTCACTCAGTGATGTCACTCAGTGCCGGTACTGGTTTTGTTCCAGTGGAAAACCAACACCTTGAACTACCGTAGTTTTGGTACCTTGTTGAAGTACCAAAAGTAAGGTATCTGGTGCAGTGGAAAAGCGCCCTTTAAAGAGAATGCAGAATTATGGGATGCTCGAGACTCTCTGGGTAAAAGTAGGAGTGCTTGTTTTGATCCAGCTGATGTGATACAGTGCAGGAAAGCCGTTGTAATTTAGAAATGAGATCGCATAGAGATGTGAATCGAGATCCAAGTTTTTTTTATGATTAATTGTGCAGCCCAAATCCATACCACCACCAACAAAATCGGTCCGGTCAAAAAAGCACCCAGATCACAGTAAGTTGAGCACCGGCCCATTAGATGTTCAGAGGGACTTCCTTTTCTAAAAAATAAATATCCTCAAACCACAAAAAGCACCCCCCAGTGTGCACATTTAGCAGGTCCCCAGAGCACTGTGAGCACTGACACCACAGGCCTGGTGGGGAGGGGGTGTGGATGGAGGAGGGCAGGGGGGCACCAGGTAGTCCTCTAGACAGACACAGCGGGGGAGGGGCCAACTAGGACCACATCAATGCCTGGAAGGCACAGCAAGGCCAACCTCCCCTGCTTTGAACAGGAAATAAATTAAACAACAAAAGAGAAGCTGACATTCAGGGCTTTTCAGCTGATTGCCCCTGCGGGCAGCGGGTAGCTTGGTCACGCTTAGCACCCAGCAAGTTGGGTAGATCGTTTACTGCTATGTGTATGTTGATATAATAGCTGAAATGAAAACATTCACGAATCCTTTCCTCTGATACATTCCACGTTTCATATGGACCTTTGCTTTTTAGAAATGCATTACATTGGATCCAGAGTCTACGTGTGAGACGTTACGGCAAGAAGCTTCAGCCCGGATGCGATGGGGACAGGAACCTCGCAGAACGTATCTACTGTAGAGAGGGCTGAGCTTTGGGAGGCCAGGATGGGTCTCAGAAGAAACAATGCTTCAGAAGACCACCAAACGACTAACTTTATGATCCTAAAGGAAACAGTATTTAGAGCAGAATGTCTCAGCAGTTTAAACTGGCAACTTTTGTCACAAAAACACAAGGACACCAGAGGGTGGAATGTGAGGAGAATATTATCCAGAGTTGTGGTTCTCACATTGGTCCTGGGAGACCACAGATTTATGAATAATTCATGATGTCAAATCAGACTCTTCGTTAATGGCCAGTTGTTACACAAAGTTAAATTATGAAGTAATGTATATATTGCCGTTACACAATAGTTAGGAATTGAGTCCAGCTCAACCCTTCCTACATACCACCTCATATAAGATGAATGTTGATACAAAAATAGTCACTTTTTTGTCCTTTTACATAAAGCTTAAAACAGACATAACTCATATACATTGGCTTATGTCAGTGTTTAACCTTCAAGATAATTGAATGTCCATTCTGAAAAGATCTTCTTAAAATTGGCAAAACATGCATTACAAATGATTCCGAGTAGCCTGTTCAGGGCGACATACAGTAGGACAACATCCGATGTCCATGCAGCAGAAATAGAAATATAAGGTAGAAGGAAGGAGACAGTACAGAAGAACATCAGAGGAACCAGACAAGCAGCAAAAGGTCAGGAATGAATCATCCGTAGCAGGACTAAAGAACCTTCCAGAAGGCAGAATTCCGATCAACCATTTTTACAAGATCTTGATACAAGATGAAATTAACTTTGCAATTCAGAACTTCTAAAGAACCTTTAAGTCAGAATATCAATTGGTGTAACATTTATTGAGCCACGCTGTCTGTGTAAGTGCAGGCCTTGGTTTGGCCGCTCATATCTTCAGTTCTTGTTTTAGGGACACGCTATCAGTTGGGGCTGAATTTGGTCTTTCAAATTTGAGACAATGCCATAAAGAACAGAGAGGTGTCATGGTTCATTGCCAAAAAAAAAGAATGACAATTAGCCATTATATTCAGGACATCCTCATCTCACCCTAAGGTTCTGAAAGCACAGGATGCTCTGTGTGGTCAAACTGCTTTGCAATTCTGCAAATAATATTCTTTGAACAGTGAATAAACTTCAACTATATAATGATTTTACTATTAAAAAAAAGTTGAGTGTGCCATGTTCCCACTGTAAAACAATGCACAGATTTTGATCTGCACAAACGGCTACAAGGCGGGTGAGCAGGAGAAGGTGGGGCAACTGTGTGCCTATCAGGACCGATGTAGCACCAGACTGCTGAGCCATGCTGCTAAATTGGGAACTAAATACAGATTGTTTAGATCAGAGCAGTGCGAAACCCAGGCGTAGTAAATCAACATGGGAACAATAAGGAAAGAATTCTGAAAGGACTGTTTAGAAAGAAAACAGAAATACAATTGAGTAACTGAATTGTTACACCTCTAGCTGGGCAGCAGCCTTATTAATTTAAGTTGATTCTCATGCCTTTGTTTTGGATGAACATTAAATACTGTATAGATTCAAATCCCCTTGAACCTGTACTGGACAAGTGGTTGGAGGATTAATGGATTGAGATCAAAGAAATATAAAAGGCCGATTAAAATGATACTTCAGTGTCACGTTTCATCCATTTTCCAGGGTGTTTTTCCTGAATGTTCACATTTATTACTCTACAAGAAGTTCTGTATAACCTTTTTTGATGCTACAATTTCAGAATTTAAACTTACTACACAAATGAAACTGAACAAAAATGTTATTATTCATGTATCCTTTAGCATTAAAATAAAAAACAAAACTAGTTCCTCTAAATCATAACACATACAGTTTCAGAATATTAGCTCTTAGTTCATATTACCATCTTATTTAGCAACAACCCTATGCATTTGCCCCCCCCCCCCCCCCAAAAAAGCTAATAATGGACTTCTGGAGGCAGGTGGGAGAAATCATGGTATGCAATTTGCAAGGCAGAAATAGGGGAAGCTGCAAGAGACGCCCGCATGGAGGAGGGGGTCTGCAGGGGTGAGCTCTGCGGCTCCCCAGGAGCACGACCTGCGTGATGGGGGCCTGGCTGTGCTCCTACTCTGCACCCGCAGGGAAGTCGGCCAGCCCTGGAGCACTGCCTTCACATTTTTCGCTCTGCCAGAAAACTACGGTGCTGCTGTTTTACGTAACAGGAGGCACACAAAACAGCACAGAAAATGCGTGGGAAAACTCTGAAATCAGGAAATTATGTATGTATATATTCTGTGTCAGAGGGATGGTGACCCCTGTGCCAATGTCTTTGTGTGGGGGGGATGGGGGGGTGCGACCAATAGCATAAAACAGCCAGCCCAGGTTAGCCTGTGTATAAGCCGGCCTTGTATACGTCTCTATATGGCTATACATCTTCATATTACATCTTTGTTAGTTAAAGTGAAATGTGTGATTAAGATACGTAAAAAGGTAATGGCAGCATTAAAACGGATCGTTTGAGACTGTCCATTTAATTGAAGGATGGCGCCCTCTAGTGTCGCCTTGGAAATTGCGAACGTTTAAACCACAAGTGGGCGAATTTATCCGCAAATGCCCGGCATGTGTGCAGGTTTTTGGGATAACGTTTAGGTCAGCTGTTCAAACCCAGGTGTGAGAACTCTTCATCCAATCAGTCCTCTAATTAGTAATATGAACATACCTGCATAGCCAGCCGCCCTTTCTGATTAATACTGGCCACTGGCTTAAACCATCTGCAAAATACCAAAAGCAATCATTAGGTTAAAGATTAAAATACAAATATTGCATTATTTCACCTAACTTTTATCCAGTATAAAAAGATTAAAAATGTGTGACCCTGTATCTAACAGCTCTTACAACAAGTCCTTAATCTTTTTATATATAAAATCATCAATAGGGTATTTACAATATACTAAATATGGTTTAGGAGAAGGTAGCATTGAAATGTGTTTTACGTGATTTATTTTAAATATTTGTAAATGTATGGAAACCAATTCATTGACGTTACTGGAAAGATCAATATGGAATTCAAGCATTCACTTTGAGTAAGCTAAGTCATTACTGCCATCTTGAGGAAAATATTTAAAACTACAAAAGCACAAAAATTTCACACTAATCGGCAGCAAGAGCACAACTGAAAATAATTCTTAAATAATATATATTCCGTGTTTCATTTAAAAAATGCCATTCATATTAAATTCCACATTCAAACAGAGACTCTAAGCTGGGGGTGCTAGCATGTGTGGGTGTGTATATGCTGCTAATGATTCATCATTAACCGGGGGCTCGATTCCCGGAGGTTTTAGGGATGTCCATCTATTATTGAGTAATTTGCCGTAAATCCGTATAAATTTCACAGTAATGATCATTGCATAACCAACTGCATATAAGGAGAGTCAGGACCACATCCAAGTCACTGCGTTTGCCGAGTGATGCATTCATTCTCCCATCAGTAATGAATATTAACATAATATACCAGTAATGCGAATTCTAGCTAAATTTCTTGATTTTAAAAGAGGAGGGGTGCAGTAAATAAAAATAGAAAAAATAAAGGTAAGTATCTTCGTAAACTTCTCACTTAACCCTGGAATTATGGCTAGATTTTTTTTTTGTCAGATTTGTATCTTTTGAATGAAACGCCAGGCTAAACACGGCTGAAATGTCCTTAGGCTAGAGGAACAGGGTGTGGGAGATACACACAGCAGAACGTTTTCTTAAGAAGCATCATATTCCGATTTCTGTTTCTCGGAGATATTTAATTTGATGATGGCCTTCTGTTCACACCTTACCCCAAATTTATGGAATTTGTCTCGCTGTCAGTATACAGTACAGTGCGTGTCTGGCGTCTTGAATTCTGATATTTGTTCGCAAAATTAATCGGGGCATCAGTAATAAAATTGAAAAGCGCATACAGACAAATATATGAGCGTCATGGCAGTGTGTTGCAGGCAAATGAAATAAGGTTGGGCATGTCTGCCTGCCCGAACGGGAAGCCTACAGCAGCCGTTGCCGTGACAGCTGACTGAAAACCGAGCCCTTGGGAATAAACAGAGCGTGGTACTAATATGAGAAAACACATCTGCATTCATTTAAATGGCACGGCAGGAAATAAAGTTCAGTGGTTTAAACAGGGGGGAAACCACAATGCCACCGAGAAAACAAATAATAAATGGGAAATAAACAATGCTGGATATCAGAACGATGCCCCAAGAATCTGGTTTAAACCACAGCGTCCCTGCAACTGGTGTCATTTTTAATTAGACGGTGATCTCCCGTCGCCTGTCCCGCACCTGTCGATTGCAAGTTATTAATCTACAAATGAATAGGATTAACAGTTTAAATTAACTTTACTGGACAAAAATACAGCACAAATGATAAAACCACGGTTTAAAATCCTTAAGGTCCATTTCCATTAAGAACACTAATATTACAGAGGGTAGCAGCCAGTTGCGCTTGTTCTCGGCAGGAAAGCAGGGCTTGCCGCCTAGATCTCCTGGTACCTGGGGCGTGTCCGCACGCTTCCTGACTCCTACAATGACACCGGCTTTCGTTCGAGTGCAGCAAAGTAAGGTTATGGGCGTAGGTTTACAGTGGATGTGTATTGAGGACAGAGCCCATCCCCTACGGGAGGTTCGCTGAAACAGTAGCGCCCTCATACTGCGTAACCTACATGACCGATTTATTTTCATTCTGACCCACTGTCTCCTCGGTTCAGGCCGTCGCATTTGTATATCTGAATCACTGAACTGCTGCAGCACACTGTCACTCTAAGCTGCACCCAGGCCAACACTGCGGCTCCTGTTTGGACTTCACAGGGAGTAACAGCTTGGTATGTTACAGCAAAAGACACCCTGCGTGTGAATGGATCCAAAACACTTGAATTCAGAGCACATTACTGTGTGCATTTTTATGCTGTTTAATTACCTATACCAGTCACTGCCTGTAATGCCAGTGTTAAAGGGTTGACTATTTTTCTGTTAGATCCCGATTATGTGAACAAAGAATGTAAATCCACCCAGCACCCCCCCCCCCCCCTGGGGCTGGTGGTCACAGACACAGAGGTTCAGCCTTCAGCCCACTGAGCCACACGCTGCCCCCAGTGTTGTTTTTGGACTGTGGTATGGAACTGGAGAAACCCAGACAAAAGCGGAGGGGCCATGCTTGCTCCACACAAACCCCTAACCTGCAGGTGAGAGACCGAGGGAGGTGCAGAACTGGCCAAAGAGGATTCCGGTCCGTTCAGGTTGGTTGTGATATAACGCCTTCAAGCAGGGTAGCAACCCCCCCTGCAGACTGGCATAACTGCAGACCGTGTGCGGTATTTGGGGACCATGTGTCGCTGCTGGCTGAGTTCCCCCCCCCCCCCCGGGAAGCAATTTAAGTTGTAAGAAATCAGTGTAAAATGCAGACAGGCCCGCACACACCAGCAATGGTCTGGGACAAACGGCATCAGGCAAACAGTTTGCCAACTGAACAGGTGAGAAAAAGCACAATTCAGAAAGAGATCTCCCATGAAGTAAAACGGAATGCAAATCCAAGCGCTTCTTTGAAATGAGTGAGACTGGGACAGATACATAGACTGGGAAATGTGTCAGGCGTCCTTTAGGGTCGCCCAGCTGGTCTCTCATGATGGCTTTCCGGCTGATAAGAGCAAACATACCATCTCGACAAATCTTTCTGCTTGCACTTCAGATTTGGGCTTTTTCCTGTCATTGAAACAGCATTGTGGTTTATCAGGAAATATCACAAACTGTATCACAAAGCAATTAGTACTAGATAAAGTTGTCTATGTCATACTAACCACCACTACTACTAATAACTACCATTACTACTGCTGGTAATTATTACAATTATGAAATTAATTGTGTATATACACACACAATGTGTGTGTCTAAATTTGTCATGAAAAAAAACTAAATATTAAATTATTTAAATTATCTATGAATTGCAAATTAATAAAATAAAATTAAATATATGAGTGATCCAGACTGGGATAGGCAGTTAGAACCTTTTGTTACAATATTTTAGTCTGGTTGGAAAATCAGATATGATCTGTGCATGCAACCGTTATGGACTAATCTATTTAGCAGTATTCCTCTTAAATATAAAAAGCTATGCATTTCGTGCCATGCCATTATATAAATTCATCGGTTCTAAGGTCAACATTTAAAAAAATGTAATTCCCCTTCTTGAACAGCAGAGGGTGCAAGAAGCATTTTTAAAACGTGCATTTTTGGCCCAATTAACGATACCACTAGTATTCAAAGCTGGCATTAGTGTTGCATCAACTGTCTACAAAACTCCAAACTCTGTATTCCCCCCCACTCCTACATTAATGGGGTTGTAAATATGCTACTGAATGATCTACAGTAGCATTGTTATCATTTTGCTCGGTCATTTTTGCTGAAAGAGGGTCCCTCCAAGACCTGCTCGCTTGATGCCAAAGCGGAGGGTGGCCGCCCCCCCCTCCTCCAAGCATGCTCAGGGGCAAAGTGAAAGAGTAAATGCGGAGAAGGAGGCTTCTATCTGCACTTTAATTCCTCCATTTTGCATGGGACTAAATAATACCAGTAGTTGCAGAGTTATTGCTATGGTACATGAAGTACAAACAAACGCAACAGAATGTGCTCTGAATACACAGAAATGGGCGACTGCTGCCATATAAACACTGACCAAAGAGGGGCACTTCATCATTAAGTAGTAGAATGATAAAAAAGAGACGAAGCACTACATTTAGATCATCCAGAGATGAATGTTTTACACGGCTAATGAGCAGCACATGCCTCCGTACTGCTCGTGGAGGAACATCGCGGTGAGCCGGGAGAGGCGGCGGTCCCTCACGGGTCACAGGTTCACACACCATGGACACCAGCTCACCAAACCGCGTGTGTTTCTGGACCATGAGAACATGCCCACAAGCCAGGTGGGTTGCCAAAACGCTACCCTGGTGAGCTACATCTTCTTGCAGATGTTTCTTTAAGCAGCTAAACATCTCGCGAAACTAACAGTGTTGAGCGCTGTAACGACTGGGCTGCCACTGGATAAAGTCCGTCCATCCATCCATCCATCCATCCATCCATCCATCCATCCATCCATCCACATTCTGTAACTGCCCGTTCTATTGAGCGTCATGGGGGATCTGGAGCCAAACCTCGGGATGAGTGTCACACACCATTCGTTCACATACATGCAGTCTGGTAACTTCGGTCAACGTCGGTGTGTTTTATGGACTGTGGGCGGGAAACTGGTGCAGCAGCGGGAAACCCCACGACGCCGCGGCCAGAACACGCAAACTCCACGCCACGGCAGAGACTCGAACCCGGGGCCCAGGGGGATGAGGCGATGGCGGCACCGTGCCACCTCACTGGAAAAAGTCACTCTAATTTAAAGCTTCGTCGGTTCAGAGAGCGTGAAAGCCTATTAGCTTTAGCTGGTAACCAGGCCCAACCCGAAAGTGCGGAACCTGCTGAGCTCACGCTGGAGCTTCGCCTCCCTTAACAGCCTCAGTGGCAGTGAGTCTCTAATCAGATTCATTCGCTTTAAATAGAAGCAGTTACTAACCTGTCCAGTGTTAATGTACAGTAATGAGCAATGTGTTCATCTGTAAGGAAGGACAGTATAACAGTGGATATCGTACAGCCTGCTTCATTAGAAGTTTGTGAGCATGAGGGAGGGGTGGTAACCGTACAGTGCAGGAGTGTGTGCGGATAATTACCCCGGAAGAATCTGTTCTCATGCAGACACACGCCGGGGGCTTCCTGTCTGTGACAGACTCGACATCTCCTCTCCTGTGCTGGAGAAGTGTCTCCCATTATCTCTGAGATGCGGGGAGAGGAATGAGCGGGGGGGGGGGGTGCTTTGGTTAAAAAATAATCATTATCGGCGAAGCAGCTCATCTCGGATTATCATGAGCCGCCCCTTATGCTCCATCCGAGCCCAACGACCCCCCCCCACCACTAACGCTGAACACACACACGCACTCACACACATACACGCACACGCGTACGCGCACATGCACGCGACAATTAGTAGACACACCCTGGTTACTGGTGATCTTCTGGGAGGGCCACCAAGTTTCCATCGTCCAACTCCATACCCAAAGATGCAGACGAATAAAGGCCAGTGTGTTTTGATCATCTCCTTGGTTACTCTGGTAAAGTACACTGGCCAAATCTCCGGTAAACTATATCTCCGGTAAACTTTATATATATATATAAAAATACATTTTGCCTTTATTGGCTTGACTGGCTTTTACTGCCAAAGGTATATTGTCTTGTTATACAAACAATTGGATGGTTTCTAAAGGAAGGCTGGGCGGCTGACAGGAGAAGGGCTTCCTTCCGAGTGCTGACCCTCAGATCAGATCATGATCTGAAAGTTAGCTTATTTTGGGAGTCCCTGGGAAGAGAGTGTGGGTGAGGACTCAGCCACACAAAAACCAGGGGGAGAAATATGGGGGGGGGGGGGGAAACGTGGGTCACCAACCTGGCGGCCCGTCAAACTTCTTAGGATCGAAAGCATTGCTGCAAAAGAGAGGAAGAGAGAGAGAGGAAGAGAGAGAGAGAGAGAGAGAGAGAGAGAGAGAGAGCAGCATCTCCATGCACGATGCCGGGGGGTGACCCTAGACCCCGAGGCCCAATGTAGGTCCATCTCAGCACTTGTCAAGACTCTCTAGGACCCACAAGTGCGCCTCATTGAATCACAGCGCATTAACCCCCTCCTCCCCGTTATTCCCCAGTCGAATGTGCCTCTTCACGTTCCTGCTGGGACAAATTGAAATTCAGCGCATGCTAAAATCTGATTTACAGAGCCACCATCATGGTCTGTTTTAAGTTTGATTCTTAAGATGAACAATAATCCATTATATGTAATAAATCTAATTCAATATAAGCAATTTATCAGAAGTGAGTTTTGCATAATCTAATTTTCAGAGCACCTCCAGTCAGCTTATTATTCTGATGTAATATTCTTAATGAGAATAATTGATTCATTATATGTTTATATATTGTGCAAGTCCTTTAATATTAAAGACCCATAAACACAATGTGCTAGCTTTGCTCCGTAGATGCAGTAAGGACCCAGAGTGTGGGGTGTTTTAGGCCAATGAGGCGAATGCTGCCTCTTCTGAACACACGGCTACGTCCGCATTTGATCTTCAGCAGCCAGGAAAAGGCTCTAATCTGAAAGCCGTAACCTGCCCAGGACCCGTGGCTCATTGCAGATTAAGACAGAAAGCGAGGTCACGGGCCCCTGAAGGTGCATTCTGCTGTTGAACGGAGGCGGGGGTTATCAATTAGCATAATTTTGATGCCGCTTAAGATTACTGTGTGGACCCGATGCCTGCAGTTTGTGCGGCAGCACAGAGGCAGAGGATTGCTCATTGACTCTGCTGGCAGCAGCGTCTCCTAGCAACGTGTCCTCCATGTATTGTGCTGCTCCATCCTGTGGGCTTCTTGCATAATCTGAACCACTTTTTTTCCATCTAGGGCTCGTTAAAAGATTTATGATGCTGCTAAAACTGCCTGTTTTCACAGTTTTCATCTTTCTTTTTAGGCGAACCATAATTGAAAGGTCCCCCCCTCCAGTGCAGCCCGGCCGTTATCAGACCATTTTGGCCACTAAAGTCCGTGCTTCCTCAAAACCGAAGACAGTTTCTAGAACTATAAGTGCATGTACAGTATTTCAGACACTTGGAGCACAGAGAGCGACACGCTAATCCCATGTACAGGAAGACACATTTCACACTGGCATCATTACATGTACTGATATCAGACACATATGGA
>JABFEB020000035.1:20419331-20445215 GCA_019775895.2 Stomatorhinus ivindoensis | reverse complement strand
GATTTGGGTGCAAGGTCAGCCATCAGATGAGGCCTGAATTTGGGTCAGAGTGTTTCTGGGTGGAAAAAAGCTGCATTTATTTATTTAGACCTTTTCCAGATCGACATGCCTCCGCCACCTGGATCCGCGTTTCCTGTCGTTCTTTCTCCCTCCTTAGCGATTCTGGGAAGTGGATGTAGATAGCATTCCTGTGAAGGTGGGCGCCAACCCCAGGAAGCCTCCTTCTCAAGGAAGTCAGAACCTGCAGTCCTCAAAAGAACCAAAATAACGTGGAGTGCTGCTCCGGGGGCTTTTTCCCTGACAGTCAAGTCAGAACAAGTTTGTGAACTGTTTAATCACACACACACACACACACACACTCCCACACACATGTTCACCAATTAAATGAGAACAGAGGACGCTTGATCGATACTTCCCTACTCCCACATCAATGTACGGGACCTGAAGAAAGCTGTACTCACAAATCCAGTCACAATGTAAGCAAAGGATTGACATTGCTGGGGACTCACTAAGAAAGAGTAACTGCTACACTTTAAGATTAAAGGCTATGGTTCTGGTGCAGTTTTGTTCCCCAAGACAGAAACAACTTTAGTTTACCCCCAATGGTACAAAAATGTTCCCCAGAGTCCTTTTCTGTACCTTAGATTAAACTAAAATTACATTAACCTACAGCTAAGGGTACAATTGGCAGACCCTTGAGGGAACAGCCCCAGTGCAAATTAAGTGCACCCTCAAAGGCAGCATTTTCTGACAGTGTATGTGCACTGTGTCACCTAAATAGTTTCTGCGTATTTTGAAGAACGCTAAAGCAGATGTACTGATGTTTAAGTGATGTAGTCATATGTATTTGTGTCACTTGTTTGACTAAAGGTAGACAGGTTAACAATGTCTATTTTGAACAATGTTGGTTCATAAAACAGGTTAATTTCAAATCACTTTTTTAAAATCAAGCCCAATGTTTATATGCGACCTAAAATATAACGTGAATGTGGTGGAATAAATGCATTCGTTCATCTCAGGTCGCCAAAATGCCTTTGATCAAGACTGACTTTACACACCAATGGACATAATTCATCATTCATATTATTTAGTATTATTTCCATTTAATTTGGGCCAGTTGCATATCTGTCATGTAGTTCAAGAACCTTCCAAAACAAACTTATTCGAATGCTAAAAAAGTTTTTAGGACAGCTAAGGAATTGGCTTCGTGGAATATTAAATTTAGCATTTGCCATGTGTCTGATAAACCGTCATATACCCAAAGAAACATCTACTGTAAATTCAGTAATTAATCACATGTATTTAGCCCAGCCCTGTAGACACAGCTCTATGTATTGTGGAAACAAAGTATCAGATCATAATCACGAGTGACTTACTGCAAAACAATATCTGTTATTCGTCTGAGGGCCTCTGATATACAGTGTCATGGGTAATAGAAGGAAAAGCTGAATGCATTGTTATCGTTGTATGTTGTTTTCTGCACTATTTTGTACATCTGAATTAAATTACTTTGGCTAATTAACCTATAATGCTTGTTGTTGTAGAGAGACCAACCAGCAGCCTCTATATGAGGTCGGTGCTGTAACAACAATGCAACAATAAAGATTTGCAGCCCTCAAAGTGAAGTATTAACTCTGAGAACTTCACCCACCTCTGTTTTTGCTGCGCTAATTACAGGTGCGACCTTATCCTGCGTTGTGTGCGGTCTTTAATCAGATTGTGGTATACACGTCACCCGTGGCTGCTCAAACAGAGATAATTTAATGAATTAAACTCCGGTTATGAGACAATTATATGTCACGGCCCTGCATTTCCTCAGACAAATTGCCCTAATTAAGACTGTATATTCATACCCTGTTTGTTTGTTCCTGCAACCACGTCCACGCTTCTCACGCTTGTCGAAATCTGAAATTAGTTTTATTAAAACCTAGAGCAAATTATTTTTAATGCCGCACGCAGGCGAGCCTGTGATCCTTCGCCGTTTTTTTGTTCACTCAGGCTAGACAGGAGTAACAATAATTAAAATGTAATGAAATCTATTTTCCTGTTCATTGTGGCATTGATTATTCTACTATAAATATAGATCAGAGTTAACCACAGTTCAGGTTTTTTGATCCGACTATCTGGGATGAGCACAGTATAGTAATAGATTTGGTAGCCCCCCTACCCACCATTCAACCCCACCCCCCCATCACCACGGAACATCGCGACAAAACCGAAAATAAACAGACAACACATTTTGTGTGTGAGCTGCGCATGCTGATCCAGCAAGGATGTGAAATTGCAGTTTGTCATTCCACTGCAGCACTAGAAGCTTAACTATGCAAAACTTTTCCTATTCGCTGAATTCATGTAAGACGTTAATAGCACATGTGAAACAGAGGAAACACGAACAACAACAAGAACAATAATTCAGCGTGGGTTTCGGTTTGTATGGTTTGTTGAGAGGGTAAATAGCCATAGTGAGACTTTTACCCCAGTCTCCCAGGCCACCATCCACAAATATAACTCTTTATCCTATTGGCCAAGACTCCCAGGTGTGACATTCAGGTTCACCATTAATAAAGCCAGTTTTGTGAATGTATGATCGTTTTTCGCTTTAACAATCCTTAGGGTTTTCAACAGCTCCTTGCACAAATGTATTAAATTTATAATATCTTTCATTACTCATACCGTATTACTGAGGACCAGTGCGATATGCTGGTACTGAATTGAATCAATGCATTTCTGGTAAGAATATTACCAGGACAGACAAACTGCGCATAAATATTGCCCTGTGGCTGGTTTCCTGCATTCCTACCATAAGGGACACCACCACGGAAGCGCAAATGTTCTCAGAATATAGAGATTTTGAGTGTATTATGATTATTAGGGAAGTTAATGAGAAAATTGGAATTTCAACTGACACCATTAAGGTGATAAAAAAGGGATTGAACTAGCATTTGGAGGGTATGATGGTCAATTGGGTTCACACTCTCCACTGTGGGAATCCATCATCAGGCACTGTCATCGCCACCTGGACATCACCCTTTATATGCAAATTCACTCAGAAGACATATACACTGTACCTTATTGGAGAGGATCTTACGGAGTATAGAAAGGCATAAAGACCTTTATTTTTTAGTTGAGCTGCCTTTCAATATCCATTTTATGTCTACACTATATCACATTAATTTTTGCTGTAAATTGATTCAGTTTTCTAAGAGCCACATTGGTTAGAGATTCTGCAAGTGGATTCCTTAACCTGCCTTACCAGCGATGTAGTGCAGTGGGCTCTCACCCCAGGGGCAGGACCTGCCAGCCGCAAACCAAGCTGCCAGTGAGCTATGGCATCAATATAAGAAAGAAGACATGCAGCTCTTGGTTGTTGGGGAAAAACGGTATGTTGTCTTCTCAATCCACCTGCAGAAGGTCCTGGAGAAGCAGATCCTGACACATTCTCCAGTGAAGATGATCCCCCATCTAATTTAGCGTATGAGCCTGACAAGAGACAGCGCTGACCTTCTTCCTTTCATGAGGCGCATAATCAGCGTGGGAGAGCACAACCGAAGATAAACTAGCATTGACATCCAGTGGTCTGCAAGTCTCACCGAGGTTGGAAAATTGGTGATGCAGAAAGAAACATCGCTGTCTCCCAGGGGCCTCTCTTGTATCTCGTATCATCTGAGACTAGCGGAGTGCCTCTGTACAAACCCTACACAAGCAAATATCCACCTCAAGCCCACATCTAGCGCTACTTCTACAAACCTGCATTTAAAGAATGAATGTTTCTAGAAACGGCCTTATTGAATACTTAAATCATGTGCATATTCACCAATTGGACATTGATTTGGATGCCAATGCATTAACACCTATATAACAGTTTCTTCAGCGATTTACACCGATGCAAGCATTTTAATTAATTGTTTGTATTGGACTCAATGAAGGAAAAATGACACTAAAACTTTGTACTCTTGAAGCTCAGTCAAACTACAAATATACAAACCTGCTGAATCCCTTTGTATTTGAACAATGAAAACATTTATATGTCTAGACACTTTTTCCTATCTGAAATTACTGGGATTACGATTAGTGCTAGGTTAGGGTTACCTTTTGGTTAAAATTGATCCTAAAACCAAAATTAATCTCAGCATTTCTTCAATTTTTATCTTTATATCATGAGCAGGGTTCTGCTCTAAACCTAATTCCAAATGTAATCCTAATACAAAGCCTAAACTTAGACCTGACCTAAATGCTAACCAATTCCAGAGCCCTTACCCTAAGAGCGTCCCTAATTCCAAACATAAAGTTGGACCTTACACTAACCAACACCCCCCGTTACGCCCACATGGCTCTTTCCTGACTCACAATGACCCGCAGAAAACCAGAACCCACTTCTTTATCCGCCACACATTTTAAGTAAAACCCACTGAACAAATTAATAAAAACAAATACTGTCTAACAGATTAACAGGACCTTTGGGCTTCATGAAGACAGAAGGAAATGGTAGCATGCTAAAAAAATCCCAGAGAGCACGTTCCCTCAAGCCTCGATGTTGTGTAGCGTGTAGGCGGATAACCTGTTAACACGCTTCTCAATCCACTTACAGTATCGTAGCTGGAAGTCTGCTATAATTATTTCAGGCGAGTGTTTGTATGAAGCCCCAGTGTCCCTCCATCCACTGCGCTGACGTGTGCGGAGAAAAAAATGGATAGTGGTATCCCAGAGAAAGATATATTTTTTTCAATGAAATGTGATGGCTCTGTCTCTTTGAGCAGTGATGGTGAGAAGATCTTAATGATCCTCCCTGGTTTTGGCGGGATGTTTGTAACTTAAGATAGAGATAAAGGTCTGAGATCTTAAACTGAATCTTATTGACTTGTTAAAGTGGTTTCGAAACACCATTTTATCTTAGAGAGAGAGGAAAAACATAATTATCTCACGAAACATATATCATTGTCAGTCAGTATATTATGTGTGTGATTATCTGCAAGCTTAATATCTTCTTCACGCTCTTGCAAAGTTGGATGTGTGTGTAAGAATAGCATTACCACCTACCCACAGGAAGCTGGAGAACGGCAGCCATTGTTTTCTCAAACATCTTCACGTAGAAGGTCTGTTCACCAAGGAGTTAAACGTAAACCTGCCCAAATCACAGGGCTCTGGACAATGTTATAAATAAATCTGAGCTGATATGTGCATCATGCAATAAGCCATTACCATTAAACCACTACTTATCTACTCCAGTTTTCCATATGTGGGAAGAAGCCATCTATTGAATCAGAAATAAGTGAACTGATTTTATGTTATAAATTGTGATTGCCCCTTGTTAATTTTTGATTACAAATGTAAATGCATTTATTCCACCCCTTGTTGATTTTTTTCCCAGGCATAAAAAAATGCAATGTATCTCACTCAAGACAAATTTCAACCCCTGTATATTTAATAGCTAAACACAAGTGCAAATCAATAGAGAAAATAATTTGTTTAGTTAAGGCTAATCATCCGGCTCCATTGCCTTGGTCTAACTAATTCAATAAGTGTAGCATGCATTCAAAATAACATTTTGGATAACACAAGTTGACATTAAATAAACTAATCAGCGCAAATTGGATGTAATGCACCTGCCCGCTTTCTGCTCGCTCATCAACCTGTTACGTATGAATGTGTTCCACTTGATGGACCAGTTTCAGCAGATAAGCCTATTTATTTTTATATTTTCTTTAAAACCATTTTGTGTGTGTGTGTGTGCGCATATACAGTATACATATATATATATATATATATGCGCGCACACACACACACACACACACACATATGTATTTATATATATTTATATATAATCTATAGTTAAATGCCATGCCAGAAAAAAACGTACAAAGAAATGCGGCATCACATGCACTTAGTGAAATACATGCTGCTTCTTCGTAGCTATCATACAACAACCTGAAAGTTGAGGTCTGAGGTCTCTTATCAAAGCTGTGTGTACTTACACCCAGGAGTGCATGTAGTACTAAAATCCATTACCCTAATTTATATAGAGTATGTGTGTACATATTTGATATATTTATATATTTAGTGTTCTTAAATATAAGAATGTAGTTGTTAGCAAATTGCAAAGTCATTGGAAGGGGCACTGGGCGATTTGGGTCCTCTACGTAAACCTGTCCGAATTCATTTTCCTGAGTTTTGGGGGCAGGTGTCCATCCATGCGTCCCCCGACTGCTACGGCCCCCACCCCTCCCCCGCTGCCAGCCAGCTTCTGCAGTTTGGGGGGCAGGTCCGCCACAGACTGGCTGATGGGCTCGATGCTGACGCGCCCTGCCTTGCTGCCCTGCCTCTCCTCCAGGACGCCGGGCACGGAGCTGATTCTCTGCAGCTTGACGGGCAGTTCGCCCAGGCTGTAGGTCATCTCCGAGGCCGTGGAGCTCATGCGCAGGAGTTTGCGCGGCAGCCCGTCGCGACCCGTCATCTTCTGCACCTTGGAGGGCAGCTTGGTGGTGCTCTCCGCCGCCACATCCCCCAGCGACTCCAAGCCGTCCAGGGAGGCGTCCCGGTCCCCACTGTTGCTCAGGGAGGGTGCCGTGAGTGGGGAGGAGAGGAGCAGAGCCTCCTCCTGCTCCTTCACGCTGTATGGAGGCGTCGGGACCTCAAACGTGGCATGGAACTGGGAGTAGTCCACCTTGAAGAAGCCTTCCTCTAGGGAAATGACTGGGAAGAAGCGGTGACCCCACAGAACCTCATCTTCGGTGTAGGATGTCCGTGCCTGGCAAGTCATGCCTGTAGAACAACAATGGCAGAAGGATGTCAGAACAGGCCGGGCCCAGCCAAGCGTGCTCAGCATGCTGGACGTCGAAACAATATTAATCAACCTTTTCCCAAGCAAAGGAGGAAATGTGATTCTGTCAAACACTAATGAGACACAGGTGAGCTTCTTGTCCTCTGACTATAAGCAATAAAATCAAAACATGAGCACAGGGGAGCTCAAAGACAATTGCTGAATGGGGTCAAAGGGACACAGTGACCTTCCTGCATAACTTAGATTCCACCAAACACCACTGACGTTTAGCAAACTAGTACATATATATTTTGAATGGAAAAATGTTTTTTTTTTAATTGTGTAATTAAATTATTTTTCCTTGTTTTATAAAAATTCAACAATTCTCAGAGCACCTACACAGGTCCTCCCCTAACAGTGCTTTATAAATTCTCTCAGAAAATACCACATGGTCATATTGATATTAGCACACTTTCCTCCACATGTAAAAGATGTGGGAAGGCACACCTCTTACCACAGTCAGGCCGCTTCACCGCCATCTCTCATGGGTCAGGCTACACCCTGATCCGACGTGCACCTTGGCCTCACTACAGAATGCCTCATTTACATATTTCCCGGTCTGTTCTGAACCCGCCTGTGTGAAATGTCAACAGCAAAACAACAAAACAACACCCCCTCAAAGAAGGGTAAAGGATGAGGTGTACTCTGCTTCTTGCAACTCGAGCGACAGGAACACTTTTGTGTGCGTGTGTGTGTGTGTGTGTGCATGTTTATTTTAGGTTCTAAAAACAGAGGTGTTATGGTTTGTCCTCTTGGCCTTTATATAACATTAATCGCCTGAGACTTCTGGAAGGTTCCAGCAATATTACATTTTTGTCAGACGCCAAAGTGCAGACGGAAAGCACAGAGATAATACGGCAGTTATGAACTTTTATGACAGACTCCTGTGCAGGAAATGCATGGCTTCCTAACAGACAACAACATATGTCTGGAAGGCCATTTAATTGCCATTATTACAGAGGAACAAACTGTAACGTAATAGCTACTGCACATGCAAGGTCTGTGTCATAAGCATGATTCAATGTAGTATTTTGTTAGCTTGCTACTGCGAAATGCACTTCAGCTCTTCAAGATTGTATTTCGGGTGCCTGAGCAGACTGAAGCAACCGATCGATTAGGAAGAAGGAAAAGTCAGCCGTAAGAAGACGGTACAGGGGGTTCAGTGCGGGAGACAGATGGCGACGTGGAACCCCATACTATCTATCTCCATATCCACTGGTGCCAGTGCTGAATCGAGAAATTCACACACACGTTCAGCAAGTAGCTACCCTGAGACAAGAGCACGACGACGGATGGCAGCAAGTTTGTTAGGTCGGTAGCTAACATCTCCAGCATTCCAACCATAACATATATTACTAATTATAGTAAGATTGAAAAAGGTCAGCTAATATACTCAGGATTACCGGGGGGAAATGTTCCAACTCGTAAAGAGTGTGCAGAAAAGAATTTATATGTTGTAACTCCATTGTAATTCAAAAAACTGCATCCACCCAACCACCCGTCTTCCATATCTGCAGATGAATGGTGGGATGCAGTAAGCCTCTAGGCTAACATAGGAACACTGGCTACAGGCTGGAGACACCCGACACAGGATGCCAGTCTTAAATCTGATATGTAGACACATTAGTTATACGTGTATTACATATAAGAATAATTCAAAAATAGTGATGTCTGTGGATGATAGCTATACACAGTAAAACTAAATATTTCCTCTTTTTGAACAGAGCGCAGCAGGACAGTGGGGTACTGCTGTATTAAATGTATCAAATTAATTGTACTTAATTTCTGATCTTTCCAAATGTACATCACCGACTCGCTCCAGTATTACACGCATACTGAGACATAGTAAGATGAAAGATTAAACAATCAGGATTATTGTTACATAAGACCTTTACATGGGATCTGTGCATTTAATTTGGACTGTGAGCTATCAGTCATTCTCAGAGCTTTCCCTGTTAAATTTTCATTTAGAAAAGCTACTGGTGTAAATGTTAATGGACATAGAATTGTACATGTTTTAGCGATTTGTCTTTCACATAAATGGAATAATGCAAGTCTGAGGTGTGACTCCATTGCGCATCACGCCCAGAAATGTTCCATCTCTGGTTTAATGTCCGGGTTTAGATAAGCCCAGGCAGAGCGACCAGGTACTATCAGGCCACGTCGGAGTCGCGTGACGTGCACAGCCTTTCGGCTCCCCCACCAGTGCAAAGCCCATATCGTCTGGATCCGCCTCTGAATATTATCGACTTGATGGCCCAGTCCAGCTCAGCCATGTTGGCATGCTGCTGTGTGGCCTCCTTTCCTGGGGGGCGGAGCTGGGCTTGATGCCCTGCTTTCTGCAATTCGACGGAGGGCAGCGCAGTAGTGCAGCCCTTTGACGTCGGGACACGGTCGCTGCCGCTGCCGTTCACAAAGGATGGGAAATGGGATTCTGGGCCAGGTCCCAGTTGGTCCTGAGTCCAGGAAGGGTGATTCCGACATGGCTTGGGTACCGTGCATAAAGAAGAAGACCTTCTTCTACATAAACAAGTTTAAATGCATAACCATTAAAAGGCAAAGAGCTCACCGTGAATGTCATAGTGGAGAGTTAAAAATGATAAAACATCTAAAACATTCAGAAAATAATGCATATTTTTTCTTCTTCTGCATATCTTCATTTTGTCCTGCCTGATGTCTCGTGTCCTCTCTATCATCCTCATCCTCCCTAAACCTCCTTGTCATCTCTAAGACATCAGTTCTGTACTACTAAACTGCCCGAGTTCTGCCTAAAATGTATAAAAATATCCCTTCAAAAATGGCTAACATTTCTTGGAAGTGAAAGGTACTGTTCAGGATGGGTCAGTAGTCTCAAAAGTAAAACATTCTGCTGCATAAGGGATTAAATTGATTTGATGTCTAGTCTATTTTTATGGTATCCCATAAATGGAAACTGGGATAAAACACACTGGCATCTTGCAATGGCAAACTGCCTTAAAGTCTTTGGATTAGGTTTATTTAATGAGCTCAAGGCAAGTAAGGCCAAACTTCTGTAAGCTTCATTATAGAAATGGTTCTAATTAGAAGAATTACTTAGCTGACAAAAAAATGTAAAGATAAATGAGCAAAGAACAATGAGGAACTTCTTCCTGAGACCCGGGTGGGATTGTGAACGGAACCATGTGAAAGGATGGTGGGAGGAAAGAACAGCGACTTTCTTTGGGGAGGGAGGTAGAGATGGATTTAATGACATGCTGGGGAGAAGTGAAAAAAGGTGGAGGAAAGGGATGAAATAGGGTAAGGGAGAGGGGGGAATTTTTTTGGGTGAGAAAAACAGTGCTTAGTCTTTACAGGACTGTAATACGACCCAAGCAACATGCATGGATGCACTCGTCTCTGACATCTGCACACACACCAACCCTAACCCTAACACCAACCATAACCCTAACACCAACCCTAACCCAAACCCCAACCCTAACCCCAACACCAACCCTAACCCTCCACTACGTCACACCCTACAGTCAGGAGAAATCCTCCTGCAAACACTCATGTTTGCATTTTTGCGTTCACCCTCCTCATCCACCTTAACCTCTTCGTCTTCTCTTCCCTCCTCATCCTCCCTCCCTTCCTCATTCTCCCTACCTTCCTTATCTTCTCCCTATCCTACTCATCCTCCCTTCCCACCTCATCCTCCCTTCCCTCCTCATCTTCCCTGCCCTCCTCATCCTCTCTACCCTCCTCATCCTCTCTACCCTCTTCATCCTCTCTACCCTCCTTGTCCTCCCTATCTTCCTCATCCTCCCTTCCCTCCTCATCTTCCCTGCCCTCATCCTCTCTACCCTCTTCATCCTCTCTATCCTCCTCATCCTCCCTACCCTCCTCATATTCCCTGTCTTCCTCATCTTCTCTAGCCTCCTTGTACTTACTACTTTCGTCATCAGTACCCTCCTCATGCTCCCTACTTTATTCACTGCCCACCAGAGGTCTGAGACTTTCATCTCAGCTGGTGGCCCATTAAGAAAGGAAATTATCCACCAGGGATCTACAAACTGTCATGGAGTCACCATTCTGCGGCGCTGGAGTAAGGAACGGCTCTTAGAAAGAAGCCCTCAACCCCCAATGTAATAACGGAGGGGCAGATTCTCAGGCTCACTCACTCAACAGCTCTAAGGATCACTGTCTGTGTACCAGCGCTCCTTCTGAGGGGATCCTGGTGACATGGTCAACAGTTCTTACTTAACACACACAGTGGCGCCATCCTACAAATACCCTGAAAAAAAGCCAGTAATTGAGTTTTCAGGACATAAATATTGATTCCCTCCTCTTTGCTAACTCAAAATACAACACTAATGTCGTTTTCCTTGGAGGTATAGCCATTGGAAGGCAGATGGATGATGCTGCAGTAAACTGTCCCTTTGGTTTGCCATTTCGGCGCATTCTTCTGGGCGTTGCTCTTCCGCAGCTCACGTTACATGCGACCTTTCCTAACAAACTTATATGAGGGATGGTGAACAGCCTGTAATTTTGCTGCCCTGCTCGACATTGCAGCACTCGTGAGAGAGTCAACGCCTACGACAAGGTCTAATTCTGGCGAGGAAAGTTGAAGGTTTAAGGCAGTTTCATCGCATTGACGCCCAAACGCTAGCAGGTGTAAAATGCCAACCTGGGCAAGCAGGGCTGTGGCCCAATCAGATCAGGTGTGACATCACTCCCGTCGCCAAGGCAACATATAAACTGGAAGACCTGCTATCTCCTGACATGATTTTCTGCCAGAATAGTGAGGCTGCCGTGGGTGGGTAATACTGTAGCCTGACACCTCCAGAGTTGCACGTTCGATTCATTCTCCCAGCTCAGTGTGTGCTCCAGTTTCCTCCCAAAGACATGCAGTGTCAGGGTCACATGTATGTGATTCTAAATTGCCCAAAGTGTAAGTGAATATGACCTGGAATGGGCAGGCAGCCAAGGGGCCCCAGCCTCAGACTCACGGCGACATCATACTGGGGAAGCAGTTATGGGAAAGGAATGGATGGAATGGTTACAGATATGCAGACAATGTGTCAAGCTGGTGGTGCAAAATCATAACAGTGAAGGAATCTAACCTACTGTCAGTTAGATTGTTATTAATGTTGTGTAACGTTCAGAATTGAATTAAGAATGGCCCCGAAACTCTAATTCAATTCATGAATTTGAATTATAGTTGAAATCAAGATGGAGAATTTGAATTTAAGGAAGCAGAATTAAAATGGAATTGAATTCACATAAATTTAAATACACCGTGTGGTTGCAGCTGTAAGAATACAGCTTAATATTTCAATATGAATTAGAAATAAACATGGTTACCGTAGTATCGGGAGATGTATGCGGGTAGGAACCTTTGTAAAGGGACTGTGTGAGAAGGGGCACGACAAAAAAATAAAGGTACCAGACGTTAACTGGCATGCACATGTGCGGTGGGTCTTTGCTTTAGCCTCCGAACAAAGACGTATAAAACATGGTGTCAGAAGTGGTTTAACATTCAAGAGATCAGGGAGCGTCAGGACACAGCAGTGGTTCTGTGAAAATAAATAAATATATATATATATATATATATAATTTTTTACATAATAAAATACTAGGAAGCGAGTCGCTGCCATGGCCCAGTTTCAAGTTCCTCCACCAGAGATATTTACCTTCAATACTGATGACTGGATGAGGTGGATACAGCGCTTCGAAAGATCCTGCATCGTGTCCGGGGGACGAGAACCAAGTAAATGAGCTTATTTACACCATGGGAGAGGAGGCAGAGGCACCGAGTTCCCTGCACCTAAGCTCAGCGAAAGTACAGATTGAAACAACAACAAAACTATGATTCGCAGGCACAAAGCGAAGGACGTGGCACACCTGCAGCCTGGAGATCGGGTATGGATCAGGGATGTGAATGAACGAGGCACAGCAGTGTCTGCAGCCGGCACGCCTAGGTCCTACATCATCGAAACACCTAGGGGCACCCTGCGAAAAAACCGGTCCCATCTCTCACGGTCCCCTGCGTCATCCAAGATGTCTGCTGGCGGCCTTGACGGGGCACCAGAAAGTACTGCTCCCAATGTAGTGACTCCACCGATTACACCTGAGGTTCAGCAGGGCTCCAATCAACAGACTCTGGTTCGTGAGAGACGTTGTCCTGCCAGAATCAGTAAACCACCAGTGTACCTGAAGGACTACATTTGTTCGTAGACTTAGGAACCAAGTGAACAATGGGGCAGAGTAATCCCCACAGGAGGTAAAGGGCTTGGGCAGTCCACCCCCATACCCTACAGACAGGGCACAGTGGATGAGATAATTAATTGTTAGATAAATGTTTGGTGTTCCAGAATTGGCCAGAATTTCAGCAGACTTTCTAAAGGTATTCGTTTACATACACACTTGCTGAATGGTGTTATATTATTCGCACTGTGTATATGCCTCACAGTCAAATATTACAGCAATAGGCAGGTTAAGCATAAGTATTCTTATGACTGTGATTACTGAGAATGTTTAGAACAGAGATGTGCCAGTACGTATCCCTAAGTCAGGCGCTGAGGTTTATAGTTGTATCGTTTATAAGACGTCAGGATTCCAGTTGGGATCCAGTAATGGCTCCAATATCTACCTGTGGTAGATCCCTGTTCAGAAAGGGGGATGTAGTATCAGGAGATTTATGCGGGTAGGAACCTTTGTAAAGGGACTGTGTGGGAAGGGGGACGACAAAAATCAAGGTACCAGACGTTAACTGTCATGCACGCGTGTGGGGGTCTTTGCTTTAGCCTCTGAACAAAGACATATAAAACGGTTACATACACACAACACATGCTGTAACATTGTTTGAAAAATGTCGTGTTATTCGGAATGAAAGAATGCAACATTTGAAGTGTCACTTATACAATAAATAATTTAGCTGTCATTTTGTGCACCATGGTGGAAGAGCACTTCATACAGCCATACAAATGACCCTGTCGCAAGCCTGTCCGTCTGACATCCCACAGACACTCAGAAAAGCTACTGCAGACTCACAAATGATAACACACATACAAAATGTATATTGTTAGAACAGGCTAATGGTTATATACAATTCTTCCCTTAAAATCAGGCAAATCTAAAGTATACTTCACTGCTCTCCTTGTCGTCTCTGTTCTCCTTGTCCTAGCTACATGTACAAGGTCAGTACACACAGTACATCTACCATCTAGAAAGTAAATGTATTATATAATTATTAATGTTTTACTCTATTGAATGACATGCATGTGTGATTTCATTGAATTTTTTAAAAATGAAATGAATTCATTTTTCTTCCTGCAATACCATTTCCTTTGAAAATCCTGCGGGGTGTGGCCAATTCACTTCAAATTCCGATTCGTCTATGAAATGGGGCACAAACCATAAATTATGAACTTTGCACAACACTGCCGATTATGAAATTTATTACAGTAATTCAATGAATTTAAAGAATAAAAGTCTACAATGAACAGATAGACATTTCCTTTGTCCCGTGCAGTGGGAAGATAAGATTATTCATTATAAGCTATTGCCAAATATCTGTATCCTCCAATTTCTGCTTAATTCTCATAAGCAGAAGGCTGGAAATAATCTTTCAGTTTGATAAATAACATCTGTCTTCTAATCTGACCTGCCGTGGCAGCAGCGTCTTCTACTGGGTATTTAAGCAGGTCTGAATCCTCCACCCCACACACACACACACACACTCAGAGACATTACTGTTTGTTCTGGAGTCTGCTTTACGTTAAATCTGTACAGCAGCTCTGCTCATGGAGGCGTTCCTCCTCTCTGTACTGCGAAACCTTCAGCACCCCTACGCTCCACGAGAAGCTCATCAACGGCTTGTCTCAGCCGAGGGGAAACGTTCTATTAGCCTAATGGGCTAATCAGAGTTTAAGGGGAACATCTGCCGGAACAAAAGTCTGGTGAGCTGTAGCCCACGGCGACTGCAAATTCCCGCTTTCACCGGCTCGCTGGGTGTTCGAGGGCGGCGGGCAGCGACAGCGCTTAATGAACTAATTAACTAATCAACTTAAAAGACCACATTGGGTACTGGTTCTAAACTGTTTCTGATGTTACACCACTGGCAAAGGGTAATGGACCAGATCCCGACCCCCCCCCACCCCCCAAAAAAAAAATATAAATTGCTTTGGGTATGACCTATGAACATTAAAGTCATCCATGTTTACTAATACTATTGAGGTTACTCCAGCATCATGTTTGTGTAGATGGCCTGAATCCTATTTTAAAATGTAGCAGGATTAGCAGCAACAATAAACCCTATCCATTAAAATAAACCCAGAAATAATGGCATGGCGCGAGTGTTCTAAAACTGCCTTATGTAATCCTGGAAAGTCATACCTGACAAGAACTGTGGGTTTCTATGGGAACCACTGTCTGCCCGAACATACAAACCGATATGGAAGCTGAGTGCAGCTCACTTTCAGAGCTCAGACAGAGAAGCAGCGTGTAAACGTGATGCAGGCAGCAGCCCCAAAGGCCTAATTATGGACAGAGGATCAGAGTCGCGGTCGACATGAAGTCAGGCCGCTAATGATCCCAATATCTGCATTTAGCTTTTTTATCCATGAGCTAGTGTTTCAATTGACCCTCATCAAAAACCTTAGAAAGAGGCGAGATTTATCATTGGTTATATGGATTACAGATTCATCCCTTTAATAATGGATACTAGTCCTATGCCATATGACAGACACATAAACAATATGTAAGAAAGGTATTCTGAAGTCTTCATTTACTCGGTACACCAATCTGTTTACAAATAATTTTACAGTTATATTATAATCATAAATCATGTCTTAGAACAATTCCACCCACCCTTACAGGGGATGTTTAAGGTCATTACTCTCAAAAAGGCAGCGTTTTCCTTTACAGTTTCTCAACCCAATCCTCAGACAGCTCCCGGTAGCGTAAACGTGGACCATCCCAGGGCCCCTGAGGACCGAACGGGGAAACACTTGCTTTACAGAATCTCAGTGCTCCCCTCTTTGGTCACACCCAGCCCAGAATTCAGCTACCTGCCGCGCATGTGGTCGTTCCCCGTGGCCCCCCCACCTCCAGATGCTTATTCTATGCACTGTCTCCATTTTCAGTCCTGAGATTAAGTTTAACCTGTGCATTTCTTTCTCTTAGGCTGGCTTTTTGGATCACTTCAATTGGTTTTGGTTCTGATTTGGATTCTGGCAGTGTTCTGTCCCGGTGTTCTGTCCCGGTGTTCTGTCTCGGTTCCCATTAGCCGAGATCTTCACTCTGCCTTTTCTCTTCTGCACTTGGGCCCTGTAGCTCACAGTCAGCAGTCCAAGTCCTGTCAGCACTAGGTGCTCTGAGACTCGTCTGCTGAAAAGAAAAGGACTGACGGGCAGAAGCCTGGCCGCCTGGCGTGTGCCGCTCTGGGTGGGCCGTCCGCCTGCCTGACAGCGTGCTCTGTGCTCAGGACCCTTATTAAAGCCCCCATTTTCCCGAGTTCTGTCCTGCACCTGTGACAGCTGCTCTTTACCAGCTCACAAACATTGCTCACGCTTCACGTTTCTCTTCACACGTGCCCCTGTAATTGTCTCCGCTTTGTTTTTCTTCTTTCCCAGAGAGCCCAAAGCACACCGAAAGTGCTGGTCTCCTTAGGTGCACGCAGGAAGGTTCCGGAAAGGGGCACTCAGGCGCTTCTCCCTCTCAGTGCTCCCCATGGGTACAACTGCAGAGGAGGTAAAGCTGCTGCATTTCTCTCATCGACGAAAGGCTGAGCGACGCACACACAGCCGGCCAGATATACAGAACACGTTTCCATGCCTACAGGTACACCAGAAATGGGTCCATCGCTCACATATGGGTGCCGATGCTAGGCACTGACAACAAAGACCAACTGAAGGTGTTTTTCCACCGGGGGGCCATTAACAATTTGAAAGCAAGAACTAACAGACAGTTATCACTGCTTGACAGAAAAGACTATAACTTGACTATATCACTAGTCCTACGAATAATTTTGCTAATAATGAAACATTTATCTCTTCCTTGCACATCACAGAAATGCACGAGTGTCAAACACGTGGGTGACAGATCAAGGGTTTGTGTCTTTCAGAAGACTGGGTCAGGACCTTCGTGCTGAAAGAAGGGTGTCTCTGACTCTCCCCTGTGTGGAATTAGTGTCATAACTGTGGTAGAAAAGGAGTTAAAAATCTACGAAACAGAAGCCAAAGCTCCCCCTTCCCAAAAGTCTGTGGACTGTGAGCTTAATGGCATTTTAAAGCTCAGTGGGTTTTAGTGATACCATGACCGAGAGAGAGAGTCACAGTGGAGTTCAGAGCCACAATGGCGTTTAGAGCCACAATGGAGCTGGATCCGTCACAGTTTCCTGAATGTCCTCTGCATACAGATGGTTGAGCACACTGCATCACTGCAACCTGCCTCCAATTGTTTGCACGCTTTTTACCATCATGACAGACACTGCAAGGTCAGTACAATTGAGAATCATTTCTTACTACTTCAGCATGACGATGGATTGTCTACATTAGGGTCAGTCCTCCCTTCATCTGCCAAACATTAAGAAATGGAAATATGGCAGACATATTCATTGTGTACTGTTCGTACATTGTTTTCAGTTCGGTGCACACAATGAAACAAATGTATAAATATATTCACATGGGCAAAACCTAAATTCACAAGTAGATGTTCAAGACGGAAAGTATTATGCTAATTGTGGCTGTGAGCTGGTTATGGCTTGTGCTGGTTACAGTCAGTCATAATCGGTGTTTAGGAACATTTCCAAATAAATTACACCGGAAGCACTGGAAACAGAGTAGTTGAGTAGAACAAGACTGTCTGTTGGATCTGTTAAACCCAAACTCGGATATAGTGCTAGAATGACTTCCTACATGCTAATTCATTTGAGATGACCCTGATGATCATCCGAGTGTGTGTGCGACCGGAGGAAGGTAGAAACAGCCCCGGTAAGTCAGTCTCTCAGCGGCATTTAAGGCTTATTTGCCAGGAAATTAAGTCCAGTCTAAAATAATGATCATCTCTATGGGGGAGTTTATCACCACAGATTCCCGCCCTTACTTGGTAGTAGAGAATTTGGGATTCAGATGGGATTTAGTTCTTTTCGATTGGTAGGATATTTTTGATGATACTTTATATTTTTGATTAAGTTTATTTTACATATTTATTTTTACAGTCATACAAGCCAACAATGGTAACCTTAACCCCCAACCCAGCCCTAACCTTAACAAAGTAACCAAATAAGTAACCAAACAAAATATGTCTTAGCATTTTTAGGTTATTTAATTGCAGTCACAGATTTTTATTAAACTGAATTTCCTCTTGTGGGGACCGAAATGTCACATTGTGTTTATCACATTGTGGGACATTTAGTTCCCTCAATGTAATGTGTATATAAACACACAAGTGAGCTCAGGGGTTTGTATTGTTATTTTTGTACAGACATCCAGCTGATTCTTGATTTATAATCATGAAACAAGTGATTATTAACCAGCTTATTATTAACCATTAAACAGCTACTCAAACAGAACTCAAACACGATTGGAGGTGGGCAGGTGGGATTTTCCATCTCTTTAAAAAAGAAAAATCTCTGAGATATTAGGTTTTCCAGATAGAGGCGTTTATTTTATCTAACCTGTTACACACACGCTCAGCATGTCGCCCCCCCCGCAAAGCCAGCAGGCCCTGACAGGGGCGGATTCATGCTGTGACGTGCTCCATGTGTGAAATCAGCCCCCGAGTGAGCAGGTGGCCACCCCAGGGATGTTAAAGTCATCTGTGTGACCCTAGTGCCGTTCGCTGTGGCTGGGGGGGGCGGGGGCACAGCAGAAGCTGATAGAGGGACAAAACGAGAAAACATGTCTGAAGTGGCAAAGTGGCCTGTGAGGGGCGCTGCAAGCTGCCCATTTCCATCAGCTTATCTTACAGTAGCAACCTGCTTCAGACGTTTCACCGCTCGGTTAGTATCGACACGCCGAGCGACCCTGGTCGGCAGTGACGGATTCAGGCGAACGCCACACTGTCTGTCCAGCCCTCGTATGGGAAATTTGGTGGGAATATTTCCAAGATGTGTGAGCATCAAAATCCCAGCTGGCCGGCCCGTGGGTGGGACGCGGGAATGTCACGTTGCTAATGGGTGACCCAAGGTTCAGCAGCCTTCCCTGCCTGACAGACACATAAGGAACTTTATCTCTGGGTCACAGAAACAAACGGGTCCCATCGCGAGCAGCGCAGAACACAAGGCAGGGGACACTGTGGACAGGACGTCAGTCCACTGCAAACATACATGCACTATGGGTGACTCAGCGGCGCCAGTTAGCCTGGACTGCATGCGGAAACACTTTAGCACAGAAGAAGCCTGCAAAGACCACACAGTGCTGCAGAGGAGGGATTCAAACCCCTAACTCTGGAGGCTTGGGGCAGAGACTCCACCCAGCAGGCTATACTGATGTACGTGGCTGCGGCATTAAAAAAAACAGCATGTTACAGGGCTGAGTTCTGAGGGCAGAAGAGTGGTGCATGTTAACCTTAAGGTTATTTTGGGACTTTATTGAGAAAATTCAATACAAAGTGGCTCAGTGTCCCTTAAAAACAAACAGGGAAAATGGCTGTGTTTTCCCAGAGCCTTTCCCTTTCTTATTTCTGACAAACCTTCCCCTGGCTCCTCCCCCCGACCCTATAAAAACCCAAACCAGGCAATTAGCCCGATCAAGGTCAGCAGGGTTTAATTATCTGGGTCAGCTGTAGGCACAGGACTGAGCAATCTCACAGCAACGCAGAAGCGGTGCGAAAGCCAGCCGTCTTCCTGCTGTAAATTACCCACAATGCTCGGGGCCAGGTCAAAGGCACGCTTCGACAGGAACCACCTCTGCTTGTTAGGGCACGCACCTGTCCCCATACGGCGCAGGGTGACCTTGGTGCCTCCCCCTCGCATGATGTTTAGGACCACGGGCAGCCCGGCACCGGAAAACACGATAACGTGGCAGAGTGCCTGCTGGCCCAGTTCTGAGAGAGGTCAGCCACAGAGAGGAGAGTCTATAGGCGATGAAAGTTAACAGAAGAAAGACGGCAAAGACGAGCTGAAAAATGCATTAAAGGACACCAAAACTGTTCTAAAGCCAGCTGTCTCTCATCTTACTACCACTGCTCCCTACAAAGACACAACAATAATTATATACTGTCTGTAAAACACTCAATGAAATGTTTCATTTTTCATTTAAAGCCAAAAATCACACACAATTTATATCTCTTATACAAATGACAGAGGATCTCTTTACGAGCTGTTGTCTGAGCTTTCTTTGTCTGCAGAGGAAGCAGAGAATTGGGCACGATATGAGCTGGGGTTATGTTCTGCTGCTTCTGTTGGTGAGTCTGAATACGCATGAAGCGCTGGGTGCCTGGAATGGAGGGGGGGGGGTTAGTCAAGACAGGGTGAAGCAAGCCACAAACATCCCGCTTTGTGGGGGAGGGGTTGGTGATGGGGAGGGAAGGTCAGTCACAGGCCCTACAGGTAGAGGGTTGGAGTAGCGCTGGGCAAGGACATGGACCGGGCTTTGGTCATGGACAGGTCAGGAGAGATGGGAGAAGGGTCTGGAATATCGCAGAGGGAGGACAGGGAAACAAAGGAAGGCAGAGAATGTTCCAGATGTTCCCAACTCAACAGCACCCTAAACAGATTAGATATCACTGACTCCTGGGTGATTTGACATCCGTTAGATTTATGGGACAGGAATGCTCTGGAAAGAATGGGGATAGTACATGATATCTACTCAGCTTGATCATATGAGAATGAAACAAATCAGCCACTCAGGATAGAGATATTTCTGTGAAGTAATGCTTGTAGGTACACAGATGGGTGTAATTAACAGTACACCGCCTGGGAGAGATCACTGTATATTCAGAGAACTGGAGATTGCCATCATGTTATACAGAAGGGCATGCAGCTGAAAAATAATAATTTTTGGTTTCTGAAAGCGCTGACTGGGAGATATCAGCTATTTGCGCCGTGCCACTTGACGGCAAAGAGAAAATCCGGGAGCAATTAATGACTGTTCTGCTGCATAAGGTTCTGTACAACAAAATAACACAATCAGATCTACTGCTGCTGACATAACGGGCCGCTGGAGGGCGGGGAGCTGAAAAGCCAGAGCGCCCAACAGGTGTCCCTTGCAGGCCCCCAGGCTCTCCTGACTGCCGCATTCTGCTGACATCACTTCCTGTCACGTATCACAACCAAACTATGAGGAACTGAGCCAGAAAAGAAAGAAGATTTTAAATCCTGTAGGACGGGGTCCCTAATCTCATTTGCTGCAGATGCATATGGATGCTGTGCATGTCACACTGGATGTGGTAATGTAGCGAAAGGACCAATGACTGAGGGATTAAACTGAACCCTCACTGCAGGAATGACACTGCAGAATCTCTGGGGGCCTGCAGTGTCACCTGATGCCTCCCAAAATCCCATGGGGGTTTTCCACTATTGGTTGAAAAATCTCCCCTAGTCCAGTCTCCGGGGAAAAAAGTGCAATGCAGCGTGCATCCACAATGTGTGAATCTGATTTATTAGGCGAAAAATGGAGAGAACTGAGCCTTCATATTTATGTTTTTTAAGTGTGCATATTCAAAATGTCCTGTCGAACATAATGTGGGTTGAAAACACCTTACAGAAATAGCCCTGTTAAAATGAAAATAACACTATGCAAATTCACTTCAATTTTCTTCCCAGCACTAGTGATTCACTGATCTATCACAGTCAGTGTGGATTTTGCCCTATCACTCCCACTCTACGTGAAAGATTAGTCCAATGCGTGGCACTACGAGCCTCGTTAAAGTCTGCCTCTTCTCCCAGCAACTTTGAGGGATGCCCCTCTACTTTTATAGGCTTTAAAGGATTTTAATTAGGACCCTGAACGATCGGTGCCTTTTAAAAGGGCCTGTTCTCGGAACCAATAATTGTGAACAAGAAAGGATTTCACACTGTTTCGATGAAGAGCACGGACTGCAATCGTTACATCCAGCACCAGACTGGACATACTGCATCCTGTGCTAGACAGCCTGGTTTCTTTGCGTCTATGAGAGCTCCGCTCTGCTCTGGCAGAGACCTCAGGCTCAGAATGCCCCAGACAGTATGGGACAGGGATGCTGTGAGCTCAAACTGGGCTCCACCCTCAGGATCTACGCCCCTCTCATGAGACAAGGTCTCCGGCACAGATGGGAGATTTTCTCCTAAGGGGAAACTAAAAACATCCATGGCTTTACATCTTGGACGTGGTGAATCGTGAGAATCCACAACCTTAACTGCCACACAAGCCGGGGAGCATTTAGGAGATGGCTGTGTCTTTGTCATCATTTGTGTATTTAGAATCAAACGACTCCCTGCAGATCAATCCTCTCCAGACATCCAGTAGGATGATGTCAACTGTCAGAGGCTCTACTGAGGGGGTGAGTGTCTCTGTTGAGCTCTTCTGCACTTCAGCCCACTCCTCCTTTTCCTACAGACATCCCAGTTGCCTCTGATGCCGCTCAGGGCCGATATGAAACCTCCAGGTCACTCCCCCCCAAATCTGAAGCCCTTAGGCCAAACCTCCCTTCACTATCGTTGTCAATTCTTTACAATATTTGTCCATCCTGAAGAGCTCCTCTTTTTTTTGCTCTATTCAGTAACAATAAGTGTGATGCAACCCAACGTTCCCTTGTTCCCAAAATAAAACTGTTGTAAGCGAAAGCGCTGGAAGCCAAAGTATTAAAAATGCCCATTTTTAATTATATGTGCTCTACGGCAAGGACAGCACTGGAAGAATATCTAGAGGTGTCAGTGTTGACCGGGCGTTTATAAATCACCGCGGAACATGGCTACTGCATAATGGCTACAGACATCCCCTGTCTGACCAAGGCTGTGCTGCTCTAAACTCGGACTCCTTGATTGCGCCTCTTACTGACAATGATGCATTACCACCCAGCACAGACACACAAAAATCCCTACAGTCAGGTAATTACAGCACCACCGTTCACCGAAACCACGTAGTTAATCGTTGACATCATAGCTGGAGAGCTCAGTTGATTTTTCTTGTAATGCACAATTCACAGAAGTCACAGAAGGTTCCAGAGAAGTCACCGTGCACTCATACCAATTGGGCCAACGTCTGTACTCTTCTGTCCTCATTTCGAGTCCATCGTTCTTCGAGACACGCCCAGCAACTAACTCTGAGGCTCGTTCTACTGTCTTTTATTGAACGGTCTTCAGAACGCTCTGTTTTCTGTGGATATAGAGTGACACTGCATTTCTTAATGGCCTAGTTCCCCAAATGCAAATCAGCCACAGCACAACCTGACCCACAGCCGCTCTACCAGATGCACCATTGTAACCCTGTGGGTAAGCGGCCCACGGATTTCTGCGACCGACCCTCTCCGGAGGCCTAGCGGCCCTCAGACACTCTTACGGCAAAATAAACACCCACACCTGGCCAGAATCGGCTACTGGGGACTCTTCTGCAAAACAGCAGGGACACGTCGGCCCGACATAATCCCTCACACTCAACAGGCAAACCTTACAAATCACCTAAAGAACTGTGAGTCTATTACATTTGGCAGGACAGCAGGCAGTAAAGGTCAGGAGGAAAAGAGACAGCCATCGCAGCTCCTGCGACGCTGCTGGTAATTGCAGCAACACTAAGAGCCACGTGCTGCATCCATCATCGCAATGCACACAGCGAAAAAAAAAGAATGAAAGAGATAGGTCTCCCAATGGGTTAGTCCTAGTGAAGATTATTATTATTAAACGGCCTCAGACGGAGGTGTGTTTCTTTTTAAAGATCCTTTGGTTTGCAGGGAACTAGACTATTAACAGTATTTGTCATGTTAACGTGGAATACGGAGGGAGATCGAGAAAACCGGCGAAGGGAAAGTGAACTGTGGACTCTCCTCTGCCGACATGCATACGATTCACACGTATTCTGATGCAAGTTGGGAGGCGCAGATAAACATAAACAGCGCTTACGAAATCAATCTAAAGGCACAGCTCCTGGCTCCCACGCCACCTACACGCATCTCACCATGAAGACACAGCGGCTGCACACCAACAGGGAAATTCTACCCTTCGCAAAACAGAGGAGACGCACACTGGCTGCCGATAAATTAGCCATGGAGCCTGTATGTTCCTCCTGCTGTTTGATGGCTGGCGTTACCTGCCTCTCTCTCATTTAGGGCCGTGTTTGCCAGTCCGATCCTCTGAGACCCACAGCCGGTTCATGTTTTTGTTCCCTCCCAGCTCCCAGCCTGGAGAATTGAAAAGATCAGTGTCTTATATATATTTTTATATATTTATATACTTATACTGCCTTTTGCAACAGAGTCGCCCCGAGGTGCTTCACATGCGTGTGTTGTGATATATTACTTCATTAAAACAGAATAATACAAAAACAGGGAAAGGGGAAGACAAAGAAGGAAAGCTAGCAAGGAAGAAAGAAGGAAAGAAAGAAAGAAGGAAAGAAGGAAAGAAAGAAAGAAAGCAAGCAAGGAAGAAAGAAACCCAGATAACAACAGAAGAGAGGAACCAAAAAGTATTAGGGAGAGAAAAAATCTCTGGGGGTCCACGGTCAATTGGCTGCCCAACCAAAAAAAAAGTATGTAAAAATTATTAAAGAAAGGAGTGGGCTTGCTTGCTAAAAGCAGGGTGTAAACTTTTTAGGAAAGAAACATGGTGAATATTGCTGGATGGTGATCCCCATCCTCTGGGCCAAAATGCCGGTTTATTAAAATGGACCGAAAAATGGCCAAGTTCAACGATTCAAATGCACACTCACAGCGGCCACAGAGAGAGCCGGCGACTCACTCGCAGCAATTATGTAAATGGCTCCTAAAAAACTGCACACATTACCCCTAAATGTACCTTGTAACAGGCTGCTACACACACTCAGCACCTGGGGGAGAGACTTATGGGCTGGGGGGGGGCAATGCCGAGATTAAACCTGCACGAGCGGAAACTGCGAGTTCGGAAATCTGCGACGCTGCACATCCCAGGAGACGGTTCCCGTTTCGCTCGCGAGATCGAGGCTGCGACTGTGGCTCCACACCGTAGTGCATGAAGCATTTCAGGCAGCCCAGATCACATCCTACATAACAATGGTCTCCATGTTCTCCCAAATCGTTAATTTTAAAAGTCGAAAATTTTTCAAGCACAATATGTTATCAAACAGAAATGCACGAGGAATCAGCTAGTGGTGTTACGCTATGGGAAATAATAACACAACTGCTATTTGTGCATGCTTGTTTTCTGTTTTTCCTTTCCCTGGAAGTCAAATGAGGCTGCTCTGCCAATTCTACAGGAAGGTTAAATAACTTAAGTAAGAAATTACAGGTTAGCTGTCCGTAATTAGCGGCATGCTGAAGAGCTGTGGTGCGATTGGGAGCGACTGAACGTCTGTAACACTGGCGAGAGGATGACTGCCTTTTCCCCTCTCAGTCCGGTTACTTTCCCTGGCCTATATCTGAATGTAGGTGTTAAAACCTGCACCAGAATCTTAGCAAAATTTAGGCCCCAAAATGATGACTGGACACCATAGTCAAACTCACTGTAGAAAGATATTCTGCATAAATTACCATGACAGGCAGCTGTGTGCAATGCAGAGATGGGGGCCATGACTTTAGATTAACGGTTCAAAGGAAGATCAATTTAAAGCTGCCAGAATACCACTAGTACATAACACTAGTTTTTGCTAATTTTAGTGTCTTTTAGAGAACTTACCCAATCATTCCATTGAATGAGGATTTTTATGCAACCCGGGCTTGTAGTTTATTGATGTCCCTTCATCTCTTTCTCAGTTGCTCATCCTGAACAGGCATTAAGAAGGCAGGAAGCATAGGGCACAGGGCTGGGGTACACCTCAGGCGGGATGCCAATCGATCACAGGGCTGGGGTACACCTCAGGCGGGATGCCAGTCTATCACAGGGCAGGGGTACACCTCAGGCGGGATGCCAGTCTATCACAGGGCTGGGGTACACCCAAGGTGGGATGCCAGTCTATCACAGGGCTGGGGTACACCCAAGGTGGGATGCCAGTCTGTCACAG